>JAEIGM010000169.1:0-72441 GCA_018903735.1 Drosophila cardini
CCCTCTTCCTTGTTAATCGGAGTCCCTCCAACAACCTGGTTATCCCCGTCTACAGCGTCTCCGCGAATACTACAAATTTCTTGTAAGATTCGAGCCCTGGGCAGACTGAGATATGTACCCCAGCTAGAACGCTTCCTTACAACCTAAAAACCTCAAGCTAGCTGATCCATCATTCTTTGAGTCACAACGTATAGATCTACTACTTGGAGCCGCACTTCTCTTCGATCTCATCTGCGTTGGTCAAATTCGTATAGCTGATAACTTGCCTTCTCTTCAAAAGACCAAACTTGGCTGGATCATTTCTGGTGGCTGTTCTCATCAGCCAAATAGGCATTCAACTTTAGCTGTATTGCGCTCAGCGTCTGAGCCTTCGGTCACAGATGAGCCTCTAGCTGACTTGGTGAAACGTTTTTGGGAAATCGACAGTAGAAACGCCGTTTCTTTCAGACGAGGATGACTTGTGCGAGCAGCTATTCACGGAAGGCTGTACCAGACTGAATACAGGCCAATATTCGGTTCAGCTCCCAACCAAAGTAAACAATAACACGCTCGGTGACTCTTATCAGACTGCTTTAAGACGTTTTAAGTCATTGGAAGCCAAGCTTGAGCGGAACCCGCAATTGAGGCAGCAGTACTCGGCTTTCCTCCAGGAATACATTGATCTTGGGCACATGTCATTAGTAACAAAGGATCATAATTTACCTCAGTATTTCCTGCCTCATCATTGCGTTCAGAAGCCTGACAGTACATCAACAAAGTTGCGCGTTGTCTTTGATGGATCGGCCAAAACTACTTCTGGCGTATCATTAAACGACATACTTTTTACTGGTCCCACAATTCAGCCGAAAATCTTTAATACACTCATCCGTTTTCGTCTAGGTTGCGCTGTGCGGCGATATTTGTAAAATGCACAGATGCGTTCGTGTTACCCATCTTGATGAGTATTTGCAGTGTATATTGTGGCGGGATACACCAAAGGATAAAATAATGACATACAAACTGGATACCGTTACATACGGCACGAAGCCTGCCGCCTTCTTGGCTATACGCGCAATGCATCAGCTTGCAAGTGATGAAGAGGATGCCTTTCCATTGGCAGCTACAATCGTTCGAAAGGATTTTTACGTCGATGACCTTATCACAGGAGGAGACTCTGTTGACGAAGTTTCCCGAATACGTATGCAGGTCAAGACTATGCTGCTCAAAGGAGGTTTTCCAATACGCAAATGGTCCTCAAATGAGCGGGAAGCTCTCACTGGCGAATTGGAGACGGATCGAGAGAAACTCGCTCTTGACACACGAGGGACCAAAAGAAACATTTTGTCAGCTATCGCCAAGTTCTGTGACCCTCTGCGATTGATTGCGCCTATAATCACAAAAATGAAAATATTTTTTCAGGCCATATGGAAGGAGAGCTTAGATCGGGACGAGAGCTTGCCGCAATTTCTTCATTCTTCCTGGATCAAGATCGTCGAGCAAATATCATTTGTCCGCAGCCTCACGCAAAATGGGAAATTCATTCTTTCTGCGACGCAAGCATGGTCGCCTATGGCGCATGCGTTTACATTCGTTCCGATCTTAATGGAGAATTCACGACAAGATTGCTGTGTGCAAGATCGAGAGTAGCGCCCCTCAAAACGCTTATCATCCCGAAATTAGAACTCTCACCCGCACTCCTGCTTTCGGAACTCCTCGTGAGCTTCTCTCAAAGCTTGCAATTCAAATGCACATACTATTTTTGGTCTGACTCAACAGTGGTGCTAGCCTGGATACGCGAAACACCATCATACTTTAATGTTTTTGTATCCAACAGGGTCTCGCAGATTCAAGAACGAACAAAAGGAATGGCATGGAAACATGTTCCTTCGCAGATGAATCCAGCCGACATCCTATCACGGGGATGCACGCCATCAGAGCTGTCTAACTGCAAACTTTGGCTTCAAGGTCCCGAATTCTTACGTCACGGAATCAGCGAATGGCCACAAGCAGTTGATTACCCAACCGAGCTTCCGGAGCGCCGGAATAAGGCTTTAGTATCTTCTTTTATACCAGATCTTTCCATGAACTGTAAATTCCAAAACTCTTTTGGGCGACTACAACGTGTTTTCGCATATGTTGCTCGATTCTTGAGCCTCCTTCGCAAGGAGCACAATCGTAGCAAAGGACCACTTACTACACAGGATGTAAAGAAGGGAACTCATCTGCCCTTCAAAAGCATTCAACTGGTTCTTTTTGGCAAAGATCGTCAAGCTTTGGTTGCCGGCAAGCCTCTTCAGTCAAAGTGTCAATTTCGATCGCTGCAGCCCTTTCTGGACCCTCAGGGACTAATCCGTGTCGGTGGACGTCTGCAAAACTCGGATCTCGATTTTGAAGCCAAGCATCCGCTTCTCTTGCCTAAATATCTTCTGGTTACGGTATCTCTAATAGCGTTTTATCATGTCAAATTTCTTCATTCCGGGCCTCAGAGTGTCCTTGCTGCCCTACGGCAAAGGTACTGGTCCATTGGAGGATTAAAAGCGCTCGCATCAGTCATCAACAAGTGCGTTAGATGCTGTAGGCTACGCCCTAAACTGCGCGAACATGTCATGGCACCCTTGCCAGCGGACCGGGTGCAGCCAAGTGCCACGTTCCACGTCACTGGCATTGACTTCTGTGGACCATTTTACTTCAAATCGGAGATCAGAAACAGGCCTCCGATAAAATTTTACATCAGCGTATTTGTCTGTTTCGATACCAAGCAATCCACTTGGAGCTGGTCGAGGATTTATCCACTTCATCATTTATCGCCGCTCTCAAACGATTCATTAGTCTTCGAGGAAAGCCTTATGCCGTTTGGTCCGATAACGCTACGAACTTCGCCAAAAACGAGCTCGCTGAGCTAAGACTTCTGTTTCTGAGCGATCCTCACCAAAGCCAATTCGCTGGAGAATGCTTGGCACTTGGAATTAATTGGCATTGTATTCCTCCTCGTTCTCCACACTTTGGAGGGTTGTGGGAAGCTGCTGTTAAAGCAGTCAAGTATCATTTGTCCCGCGTCGTTGGAAACAGTGTTTTTACCTTTCATGAGTTGCGCACTTTGGTATGCCAGATTTCTGCTATATTAAACTCTAGGCCGCTTTGTCCCATAGCAGACAATCCAAGTGACTTGCAGGCGCTGACTCCAGGGCATTTTCTGTGAGAAAAGCTAACGGGAAACGTCACCATAGATGAGCCTGACGTCACACACCTAAAGATAGGTTGCTTTAGTCGTTGGCAGCATATTTGCAGAATACAGCAAGCATTTTGGAGAAGCTCGATCAACTCAAATTAGTCGGATTTGTATTTTGTTTCTCCAGCCAAGCGCACACATATTACATTGTCTTGCGCTAATACTTTCGGATGCATTAAAAAGAGTGAATAGAGAATTGAACACGCGTTTTCTTATTGGTTTGCTTTTTTAAGTTCTTAGATTGCGAACGAAGGGGATGCAAAATAGTATTTCCTCGAAACATAGTCAATAAACAGATTAGTGAAATGATACAGCAAGGGATCATGCGCAAGTCGAAATCTCCTTACTGTTCACCAATCTGGATCGTAAAAAAAAAAAACGGACGCATCCAAAAAACAAAAATATCGGTAAGTCATTGACTATAGAGATTTAAATGAGATCACGATCGATGACAAAATTCCGATTCCAATTATGGATGAAATACTGGACAAATTAGGTAAGTGTCAGTATTTTACAACCATAGATCTTGCGAAAGGTTTTCACCAAATTCAAATGGATTCGGACTCAATCGCAAAAACAGCATTCTCTACAAAACATGGCCATTACGATTATACTCGTATGCCATTCTGTCTTAAAAACGCTCCAGCAACGTTTCAAAGATGCATGAACAATCTTTTAGAAGACCTTATCTATAAATATTGTTAAGTTTAATTAGGTGATATAATGGTATACTCCCACTTTCGCAAGACCTCTCCCCTTCCTTCTATGTGCAGTGATACGCTGAGAAAAACGGTGGGGCCCCCCGTTTAGATCTCGCATCCGCACTATTCCCCTTCCACCCAGCGCTCCCGTTCGGGAACAGCGGCGGCCGCCCGAGTACCTCGGCGCCCTCGCTTTGATCTCGCGGAGCGACTTGGCCACTCGTAGAGAGCAGCGATGGTACCCCCCGCTTCGATCTCGAGTCGCCCTCCCCTCTTCCTCGTTAGTCTGAGCCCCTCCACCAACCTGGTCATCCCGGTCTACAGCGTCTCCGCGAATACTACAAATTTCTTGTAAGATTCGAGCCCTGGACAGACTGAAATCTGTACCCCAGCTAGAACCATTCCTTACAAGTGGCGCCCGAGCAGGGACCCTGGAGACGTAAGGGGAGTGCAGCACCATTGCGACTTAAAACCCGCGAGTGCGCACTAATACCAGTGAGGGGTTGCGTTTGTCAAAGCCTAGTAGACAGAAACGTTGTGCCCAAGAAAAAATTTACTGTTTAAAAAAAAAAAAAAAGTAATAATTTTTGGCACACGTGGTCAGTAGTCGCACACAGGTTAGATTTTGTCTTGGAAGAAAAAAAAAAATAATAAAGTTAAAAGAGTGTGTAGTCGGATATACCCAGCGATACCCTAACTTTGGTGAGATAGCAGCGGAATAGACGCGCATAAAACCAAAGTATTGGCAAGGGGTATACAAAACGGGCGGGGAAACGTTGGTCGCAGTTTTGTCGTGAGTCGGTACCTGCTAGTGCACGTGCGCTAAGCCTAGCAGTGACGGAATTTGGCACAGTGTTAATCAACGATTTGAAAGAGCGCGCGCGACGAAAAGTAAAACGGTTCGGTGGCGAGCGCGGAGGCTCGTCCCGGCACAAAAAGAAACAGTAAAGTGTATGCGTGTGACGTCACAGGCGCGTGCCCGCTCACACATATGTGCGTGTCGGTGGTGAGTTTGGCGACGCGCGACATGAAAAGGAAAACAAGTTCGTGACGTTAGCGTGTGCAATAGAAAAAGGGACAGTGGGCCACACGTCGCACAAAAGTGGACGAACATGACATTGGGCCAGAGGCCATGAAAATTTCAGAAAAAATTACAGTGGGCCGAAGGCCATATAAAGTGAAAATAATGTAGGGAACAGTGGGCCAGAGGCCATAGAAATTCGGGAAAACTGACAGAGGGCCAAGGCCGAACGAAAAAAAGATAAAATAAAAATAAAGACAAAGTAAAACGAAACAAGGCAGTGGATCGGCGGAAAATTTTTATACTCTCTGCAAGAGAGAGTATATTGGGTTTGTGAAAAGTATGTAACAAGCAGAAGGAGGCGTGGCCGACCCCATAAAGCGTATATATTCTTGATCAGCATCACAAGCCGAGTCGATATAGCCATGTCCGTCTCTCCGTCTGTCCGTCCGTCCGTCTGTCCGTATGAACAAACAGATTTCAGAGATGGTAAGAGCTATAAGTTTGAATTTAGTCAGTATCGACTCGATATTAAGTCAGTCAATACAAGAATCTTTTTTTTTTCGATGCCACGCCCCGTTCGCCCACAATGAGCAAAATACTAGAAACACCTCGAATAAAATTGATGTTTTAGGCGAATATCTCAGTAACTATGGCACCTAGGAACACCAATTTTGGTATGCAGGTTCCTAGAGATGGAGTAAATGCATTGTCATTAAAAACTTTGAACTGCCACGCCCCCTTTTTTCTCAAGAAATAAAATAATTTCCTCCGATAGTCTTGGTAAGGAAAAAGACTGGGGAGTGGCGAATGTGCGCAGCGCAACGCGCACTCCATACCGGATGCTTATCCAGTCCCTCGAATAAATCACATTCTGGACAGGTTGCGCAACGCCCGCTATATTTCGACGCTGGACTTGAAGCAAGGATACTGGCAGATCCCCATGGCTGCGGAAAGCAGTGAGTGCACAGCTTTCACCGTGCCTGGGAGAGGTCTGTTCCAGTGGAGGGTGATGTCGATCGGCTTACATTCGGTGGAAGCAACGTTCCAGAGAGCTTTGGACACGGTAATAGGACCGGAGATGGAGCCCCACTCATTTGTTTACCTCGACGACATAGTGGTGACAGGAGCCACGAAGGAGCAGCATGTCGCGAACCTGAGGGAGGTTTTCCGGCGACTACGGGCTGCGAACCTGAGGATAAACAGGAAGAAGTGTCGTTTCTTCCAAAAGAAACTGGCGTACCTAGGACATGTGGTGAGCGGTGAAGGTATCAATACAGATCCCGACAAGGTCGATGCGATCTAGAACCTTCAAGCTCCCCATAATCTGAAGACGCTACGGCAATGCCTTGGAATGGCATCTTGGTTGGTACAGGTTGTTCGTACCAAACTTTTCAACCCTGGTAGAACCGATGACATCTCTCCTCAGGAAGGGCCAAAAGTGGGCCTGGGGAGAGGCACAGGAGAAGGCGCTGCAGCGCGGAAGCGCTTTCCCGACAGCCTCTGGATACGTGCCAGCAAGTGGCAGCCGAGGACTACCAGTGCAGGTGGATAGAGAGGATGAGGGAGAAGCTCAGGACCCAGCCAGAGAGATTCCCAGATTACATCGAAGATAATGGGCAGCTTTACAGGAATCTGGGGCAGAGGACCGACGACGAAGACTACGTTCCCTGGAAACTATGCGTGCTGAAGGACCAGACGAAACGGGTACTGGGGGAATGCGGCAATACAATGCTGGTGGTCTTCCACAACGCATTCTCCAAGTGGGTGGAGCTAGTCCTACTTAAGAGGGCAAGAGCATGCCGCCAGACGAGGCCGACGGCCATAGCCCCTTTGGCATCGCGTTACACACAAGCGACGAGTATTCGGATGACGTCGTGCCGAGAACACCGTCGGGGCTAGGGAGGCCGGCCGAAATGCTCACAAGGGCAGAATATCTGGCAAATTACGAGCCAGAGAGCAGCGATGAATAGAGTTCGCAGGTTTGCAGGCGGACCTTCAGCATCAGGAATTGGGAGATGGACACGACGTGCGCGTTCCCTCGGGTGAGCATACGGTTCCTATAGGGCGTGGTGGAGAAGCCAAGAACCGAGGAGGAAACGCCGCCGAGGTCAACAGGAAAGACAGCAAACGACGTCTGAGAAGAGACGGCAGCGCCCTCTGTCGGGAGCGCGGGGAGCGGTCGGGTGCAACTCTGCACGAAAACTCTGTGGTGAAGAGTGAGCTTTCGTGGTGGAGTTGCATCAGGACAGCTTTATTGCTGCTCGATCGAGAGCGTGGCCAGCACTTTGCGATCGAGAGCGAAAGGGAACAGACGTGTGCGCTGAAGCGAGTAAAAATGTAAGTAGAACCTATAGGGCCAGTGCGACTTTAGGGCGAGAGCGAGAAGTAAAAGAATAATGGGAAAGAATGAACAGAAATAAAATGCTGTTATTCATTACTGAGCAGATGTTAGAAAAGCAGAAGTGTGACAGAAATTCCCAATCCTCTTCCGGTCTCTACGCCGCACCTAGAGTCACGCTCTACCCTTGCGAATCAACGTTGTCTTCCGCTGGAAGTGTTCGTGATCTCTTGTTGTTCCAGAGCCACGAGACCACTTTCGCAAGACTCCCCCTTCCTTCTATGTGCAGTGATACGCTGAGAAAAACGGTGGGGCCCCCCGTTTAGATCTCGCATCCGCACTATTCCCCTTTCACCCAGCGCTCCCGTTCGGGAACAGCGGCGGCCGCCCGAGTACCTCGGCGCCCTCGCTTAAATCTCGCGGAGCGACTTGGCCACTCGTAGAGAGCAGCGGCGGTACCCCCCGCTTCGATCTCGAGTCGCCCTCCCCTCTTCCTCGTTAGTCTGAGCCCCTAGACCAACCTGGTCATCCCGGTCTTCAGCGTCTCCGCGAACACTACAAATTTCTTGTAAGATTCGAGCCCTGGACAGACTGAAATCTGTACCCCAGCTAGAACGATTCCTTTCAAGTGGCGACCGCGCAGGGACCCTGGAGACGTAAAGGGAGTGCAGCACCATTGCGACTTAAAACCCGCGAGTGCGCACTAACACCAGTGAGGGGTTTGTCAAAGCCTAGTAGACAGAAAACGTTGTGCCCAAGGAAAAACTTACTGTTTTAAAAAAAAAAAAAAATAATAATAATTTTTGGCACACGTGGTCAGTAGTCGCACACAGGTTAGGTTTTGTCTTGGAAGAAAAAAAAAACAAGAAAGAAAAGTACAGTCGAGCACGCCCGACCGTAGAATACTCTCTGCATTTTATTCCCGATCATCTTAATAAAATCGATATCCAAGTATATCAATTGATACTTGCAACAAAACACGTTGATACAAAAACATCTGATTGTATGTATACACACACATATACTTTTGATATTATATGTATGCACATACAAATGTATGTGTGTATATGTAATACATACACAATTGGTTGGCACGGCCAGCATTCGCGGGAAGCGCTGCCGCTAGCAAGCAGCGAAAACGTTCGCTCACATGTTTGTATGTTTCTATCTCGCTTGCACACATGCATTGGCATTGCGTTCAATTATCAACTTTCTTACATGTCTAGCTCTTTTGTTTATTGTCCGATTTAGATGCAACTTTTAGGATAGTTTAATATATTTTGTCTTCAAATGAATTTGAAATAACAATACTGTACGATAAGAACATATGCCTTAAAATCGGCATTGAAGTTTGCAAATTATTTTATTTCTTGTGAGAAAAGGGGGCGTGGCAGTCAAAAATTTTTGATGACAATACAATTATACCGTCTCTAGGAACCTGGGTACAAAAATTGGTTTTCTAAGTGCCATAGTTACTGATATATTCACCTAAAACATAAATTTTTTACGAGGTGTTTCTAGTATTTTGCTCATTGTGGGCGAACGGGGCGTGGCATCGAAAAAGAAAAAGAAAAGAAAAAAAATGATTCTTGTATTGACTGACTTAATATCGAGTCGATAGAGACCAAATTTAAACTTGTAGCTCTTACCATCTCTGAAATCTGTTTGTTCATACCTGTTACATACTTTTTTTTTTTGGACAAACCCAATATACTCTCTCTTGCTCGGTGGCGAGCGCGGAGGCTCGTTCCGCCACAAAACGAAACAGTAAAGACAAGAAAATAAGTGTATGCGTGTGACGTCAACGGCGCGTGCCCGCTCACACATATGTGCGTGTCGTTGGTGAGTTTGGCGACGCGCGACATGAAAACGAAAACAAGTGCGTGACGTTTGCGTGTGCAGTGGAAAAAGGGACAGTGGGCCGCACGTTGCACAAAAATGGACGAACATGACATTGGGCCAGAGGCCATGAAAATTTCAGAAAAAATGACAGTGGGCCGAAGGCCATATAAAGTGAAAATAATGTAAGAAACAGTGGGCCAGAGGCCATAGAAATTCGGAAAAATTGACAGAGAGCCGAGGCCGAACGAAAAAAAAGATAAAATAAAAATAAAGACAAAGTAAAACGAAACAAAGCAGTGGATCGGGAATGTTTTTTATTGCGTATTGTGAGACGAAGGAAGAGGCGCGACCAAAAGGGAAAAAATTCATCGAGGAATTTTTTCCAGTTTTTCTCAAGGAAAATATTCATCGAGGAATCGCTTGTGCTTGTGGCAGTATATATAACATGGATGGAGGTGAGTATACTATCGCCGGAAAGAGGAACTATCGGCGATAGCGCAGGAATTCTTCCTGGATAAGGAAGGCCGCGTCGCGGAATTGAGTAAGCGAATTTCCTCGTTCATACAAGGCAGCGATCACAGCAGGGAGGTCTGGAACAGACTCGCCGAGCAGGAGACCCAATACGGGAAGCTCGTCGAGCCTTCCGTTGGGGAATTCGGCGGACGGCCGCACCAGAAGTCGGAGCCAAATTTACGAAGGCCCCACCTGTACAAACAGCCTCCTCCCCCGTCATGGAAGCCGCAGCAGTCGACAGTGAAATGCCCACCAGAGAATCGGTTGGATGGAAGACCGCCCGGTTATATGCGCGTACGGAGACGAGGCGCGGATACAAAGGGGACCAGCTACGTAAATGGAGAATGAGATACTGCGGCCAGGAAGATGCGCTAGGGTTTTCAGAAATCCTTCAGCAGCGTGCCGCGACGTACAGGATCGACGTGGATCATATGCCCGCCGCCATGGGTGAGGTGATGGTCGACCAAGCAGACAGTTGGTTCCTGACGAGTGGGCTGTGGAATGCGTCCTGGGCCACGCTCCGTAAGGAATTCCTGGATTTCTTCCTCCCTCCCCAGTATTTCGAACGTCTGGAGGATCAAATACGTTCGCGTCGTCAGCAGCGATCCGAGAAGTTCAAGGATTACGTGGTCCAGTTACGACTGCTCATGCGGCGTGCAGGGTACAGCGCCGCGCAGGAGCTGTACAGGATTTATGAGAACGCGGCCCCGGAATACCGATTGTACATGCGCAGGAGCAACTTCGCCATACTGGCACAACTGACACGGATGACCACAGAGTTCGAGAATCTCCGGGAACAGGAAACGGAGTACTCTCGAACCAAAGCGAGTAACAGGGGTGAGTTGAATTTCGCAGGGACGAGGAATTGACCGCCAAACCCGTTCCGTCAAGAGACGGGAGTACAGCAGTGGACCGGTCAGTCGACGCCAACGAGCGCAATAGTGGCGGCAGCACTGCAAGGAGAAGCAACACACGGCTGCCGCGGATTCGACACGCGACGCGCTTCCCACCGGTGCCGGCAAGGTGGACACTTGGCCAGGAAGTGCCACAACGCCCAGGTACTATTTTGCCGAGTCTGTGGCAAACGAGGACGAAACAGAAAGGATTGTTGCGAGCGAGCGAGGTCGGGAAACGACCCGAGGCGCCCCTCAGGCTAGGAGGAGGGTCGCGCCGTTAACCACAACTCCAGGCGGTAAGTGGACCGATGGTGGTGAAGGGCGGAAAGATCGTGGCCCAGGTTACGGTCGGCGGACAGGCGACGACAGCCACGATAGGCACGGGAACGACGCGAGATGTCAGACGAGGAAGAGGAGTCCGTCGCGGAGACCCGGACTCCAGATACGGTTGTCCCGCCCCCGAGGAGAAGCCTGAAGTGCAGCAGCATCGGAAGAGGGCGAGGGACCAGAGAGATCGTTTCATCCCAGCAGATGGGGCAGACACAAACACGACGGGTGAGTGTGAAACGAAATTTGAAGACAGAGCGGATAGAGCGCAAGGGGCGACGTCTGGGACCACTCAGGGAGTGCAGTTGATGGATGTAAAAAAGGAAGAAGAGGAACAATCCCAGGCTGAGGTGGCGAGTTTTTGGAGAAGGAACTGGCGTCTTTCGAGAACCAATAGGGTGTCTCACACATCGCGGAGCACAGCATCCGGATGAGAGACGACAAACCGCTGAAGCAGCGGTATTACCCGAAGAACCCGGGGATGCTAAAGGTGATCGACGAGCAGGTAGACAAGCTCATCCGAGTAGGCGCAATTGAGAAGTCCCGTAGCCCGCACAGCGCTCCGATAGTCTTGGTAAGGAAAAAGACTGGGGAGTGGCGAATGTGCGTGGATTATCGGCAGCTCAACGCGCACTCCATACCGGATGCTTATCCAGTCCCTCGAATAAATCACATTCTGGAAAGGTTGCGCAACGCCCACTATATTTCGACGCTGGACTTGAAGCAAGGATACTGGCAGATCCCCATGGCTGCAGAAAGCCGTGAATGCACAGCTTTCACCGTGCCTGGGAGAGGTCTGTTCGGTGGAAGCAACGTTCCCGAGAGCTTTGGACACGGTAATAGGACCGGAGATTGAGCCCCACTCATTCGCTTACCTCGACGACATAGTGGTGACAGGAGCCACGAAAGAGCAGCATGTCGCGAACCTGAGGGAGGTTTTCCGGCGACTACGGGCTGCGAACCTGAGGATAAACAGGAAGAAGTGTCGTTTCTTCCAAAAGAAACTGGCGTACCTAGGACATGTGGTGAGCGGTGAAGGTATCAATACAGATCCCGACAAGGTCGATGCGATCCGGAACCTTCAAGCTCCCCATAATCTGAAGACGCTACGGTAATGCCTTGGAATGGCATCATGGTACAGGCGGTTCGTACCAAACTTTGCAACCCTGGTAGAACCGATGACATCTCTCCTCAGGAAGGGCCAAAAGTGGGCCTGGGAAGAGGCACAGGAGAAGGCGCTGCAGCGCGGAAGCTCTTTCCCGACAGCCTCTGGATACGTACCAGCAAGTGGCAGCCGAGGACCACCAGTGCAGGTGGATAGAGAGGATGAGGGAGAAGCTCAGGACCCAGCCAGAGAGATTCCCAGATCACCTCGAAGAGAATGGGCAGCTTTACAGGAATCTGGGGCAGAGGACCAGACGAAACGGGTACTGGGGGAATGCCACGACGAACTCACAGCCGGACACCAAGGGGCGCTCGAAGCGCGGCTATACAATGCTGGTGGTCTTCCACAACGCATTCTCCAAGTGGGTGGAGCTAGTCCCACTTCAGAGGGCGACCACAGCATTACTACAACGCGTTTCGCGAGAGGATCTTATGCCACTTCGGAGTTTGTGCGAGCAAGGCATTCAGGAAGTACATGGAGTCCCTGGGAGTGACTCTTCAGTACACCACTCCCTACTGCCCCCAAGAAAACCCGACGGAAAGGACCAATAGGACGGTAAAGACAATGATAGCGCAGTTCATCGAAGGCCACCAGAGTTCGTTTGATGAACTGCTACCCGAGATAGCACTGGCAGTCAACTCAAGCATAGCGGACTCGACAGGATTCAGCCCATGTTTCCTTGTGCAAGGCAGGGAACCTCGCCTTCCGGCAGCGCTATACGACGAGGTAACCCCCGGATCAGCTACGAGTTCCTTGAGCCCCCAGGATAAAGAGAAGAAATTAAAGCAAGTTTTTGAAGTCGCGAGGAACAACCTACAGAAGGCATCGATGGACAAAGGGAGGCACTACAACCTCCGACGAAGAGAATGGCCACCAGCGGTTGGGACTGAGGTCATGGTAAGACAGCATCAGTTGACGACGCAGCGGAAGGTTTTGCTGCCAAACTGGCACCAAAATACGAAGGGCCCTACAGGGTGGTTAGCTTCATTTCCCCCCGCATCGTGCGTCTCACTCGTGAGGGCGAACGCAAGAGCGGGTGGCTAATCTAACCGCCCTCAAACCGTATTTTCAGAACCCAGGAGACAGTGACAGTAACCCCCGGATCAGCTACGAGTTCCTTGAGCCCCCAGGATAAAGAGAAGAAATTAAAGCAAGTTTTTGAAGTCGCGAGGAACAACCTACAGAAGGCATCGATGGACAAAGGGAGGCACTACAACCTCCGACGAAGAGAATGGCCACCAGCGGTTGGGACTGAGGTCATGGTAAGACAGCATCAGTTGTCCAACGCAGCGGAAGGTTTTGCTGCCAAACTGGCACCAAAATACGAAGGGCCCTACAGGGTGGTTAGCTTCATTTCCCCCCGCATCGTGCGTCTCACTCGTGAGGGCGAACGCAAGAGCGGGTGGCTAATCTAACCGCCCTCAAACCGTATTTTCAGAACCCAGGAGACAGTGACGAAAGCATGGACTCTCCTGCAGGCCGCGAGCTCGCCTTGGGGAAGGGATAGTGACAAGGGCCCAGGCGGAAAAGGAGGGGGATGGTTATCATATGAAAATGAAAGTACACTTAAAGAGAAATTGTAATTAGAATGTAGGGTAAGGTTGCCTCGACAGTCGCACTGGTAGGAAGAAAGCAGATAGGGTCGATATAGCAACACGATACCTTTTGTTTCATCCCAAAAGTATATAGATAATCCCAATATGGACGCCGAATGCATCGAAATAAGCAGCGAAGAGGAGATGGTCAGCGTAGATGCGTCTGACAGTGACGCCACGGAGCCTCGCCCAAGCGGAGAAGGGCAGCGACAGCGGGACCCACAAGGTGACCAGTGGACCGATGCGGAGGAGTCGGAGGATGAGCGTCGGGAGCGCGAGGGGCCGGATGAGTCCGGAGAGGAAGACAGTGTCCCGCACGGGGGACAGGAGACCCCCGCGAGCGGCGACGACCACGAGAGCGACAAGGCGGCGGGGTTCCACCATATGATCGTGGAATCGGTGTCTTACTCCTTCAAACGTCTAGCGGACGCAGTACAAATGATGGAGATCCAGTCGACGACCCTGTATCGTAGTCGACGAAAAGAATGGGGAATCGGAAGAGCCGACAGCCCCAGACAGAGCAGCTAGCGAGGAGGGAGAGGCCACTGCGAGCCAAGAGGGCAAGAGCATGCCGCCAGACGAGGCCGGCGACACCGGAGGACCAGGTTACGCGTCACGCGCGGAGACAGAGCCTTCTCCATCACCGTTACGGCCAGCGGAGCCGTAACCATAACCCTGGCAGGAAAGGGGGGTGTAAGGCGGGATCCAGACCCCGTCTTACATTGTTGTAGCGATAAGAAGATTGGTTAGCATTAAGAACATTTTGTAGTTTTAAGCATTGGTTAGCATTAAGAACAGTTTGTAGGTTTAAGCTTTTGAATTGAAGTATCATTTGAATTAAGAAATGGTGTAGTCGATAAGTATAGATAGGAGTTAGGGAGGCTGGCAGCGCCCTCTGTCGGGAGCGCGGGGAGCGGTCAGGTGCAACTCTGCACGAAAACTCTGTGGTGAAGAGTGAGGTTTCGTGGTGGAGTAGCATCAGGACAGCTTCCATGCTGCTCGATCGGGTGCAGTGGTTTCTCTACGGCGCACCTAGAGTCACGCTCTACCCTTGCGAATCAACGTTGTCTTCCGCTGGAAATGTTCGTGATCTCTTGTTGCTCCAGAGCCATGAGACCACTTTCGCAAAACTCCCCCCTTCCGGCGACTTGGCCACTCGTAGAGAGCAGCGGCGGTATCCCCCGCTTCGATCTCGAGTCGCCCTCCCCTCTTCCTCGTTAGTTTGAGCCCCTCCACCAACATGGTCATCCCCGTCTACAGCGTCTCCGCGAATACTACAAATTTCTTGTAAGATTCGAGCCCTGGACAGACTGAGATCTGTACCCCAGCTAGAACGCTTCCTTACACACTGAAGGCATTAAGCCGAACCCAAGTAAAATCTAAGCAATTGTCAAATTTCCTATTCCCACAACACAAAAAGAAATAAAATCATTTCTAGGTTGATGTGGATTCTATAGAAAATTTTACAGAATTTCGCCCAAATCGTCAAGCCAATGAGACTCAATCTAAAAAAAGGCCCTACAATAAATATTAATGACAAAAAGTATATCCACGCATTCGAGAAACTAATATTTCTTATTACATCCGACCCCATACTTGTTAACCCCAATTTCGAAAAGTAATTTTCCCTAACAACAGATGCCAGCAATAAAGCTATTGGAGCAGTTTTGTCACAAGACCATAAATCCATTTGCTATGCGAGCCGAACATTAAATGAGCTCGAAATTAATTACTCCACTATTGAAAAAGAATTACTTGCCATTGTTTGGTCAACCAAATATTTCAGATCATATTTATTCGTTCGAAAATTTGAGATTTTAAGCGATCATAAACCACTAGTATGGTTTATAATAAAATTAAACGAATACGACTATAAAATAAAATGCCTATCTAGAGTAAAACTAGAAGAAAATTATTTAGGAGAAACAAACAGAACGGTAGCCACAATCCACAGTGCGCAAGAAGACAATCATAATTATATACCCATTACAGAAAGACCCATAAATTATTATAACAGACAAATTGAATTCATAAAAGATACTGATACGAAACAATTTTCGATGACGATAAACACGAAAGTTTAGATCCACCCTCAACAAGAGATTTGCACATTGCATATGCCATTGATAATGAACTATCAGAAACTAACAAATACAGACTCGATCATCTAAACGATGCAGAGAAAGAAAAATTAAAGAAAGTTCTGTATGAACCTTATCTGTATGATAAGAATTACTTGCCATTGTTTGAGCAACCAAGTATTTCAGATCATATTTATTCGGTCGAAAATTTGGGATTTTAAGCGATCATAAACCACTAGTATGGCTTATAATAAAATTAAACGAATACGAATTTAAAATAAAATCTCCCTGGTAAAGAAAACAATGTAGCTGATGCCCTATCTAGAATAAAGCTAGAAGAAAACTTTTTAGGAGAAACAAACAGTACGGTAGCCACAATCCACAGTGCGCAAGAAGACAATCATAATTATATACCCATTGCAGAAAGACCCATAAATTATTATAACAGACAAATCGAATTCGTAAGCGATACTGAAAATGAAGTAGACATTACTAACTATTTCCACAAACTAATATCAAAATATTCAATAAAGAAATGACAATAACCTTTGCAAAAGACAATCAAAGAATATCTTTGCATCAAAAAATCAGTTCTCTATTTTCACAATGAACAAGATTTTCCCATATTCCCAAAAGCTTATATTGAAATAATACATGCAAATAATTTTACCAAAACTATGCAATCCAAAAATAAGTTGGTTCAAAGAAAAAAATTTCAAGAAACAGAAAGAATTACTGCATTTAGGAATAGAAAAAACCACTAACTGGTTCAGAGAGAATTTCTATTATCCCGAATATGTAACGTCACAAAAATCGAAAATAGAAATACAAAATTAACTTTGGGATAAACACCCGAAACTTTCAATGTTAGAGAAAAAAACATTATGGATTTTTATGCTCTCTGCAAGGGAGAGTATATTGGATTTGTGAAAAGTATGTAACAGGCAGAAGGAGGCGTGGCCGACCCCATAAAGTATATATATTCTTGATTAGCATCACAAGCCGAGTCGATATAGCCATTTCCGTCTGTCCGTCTGTCTGTCTTTCCGTCCGTATGAACAAACAGATTTCGGAGATGGTAAGAGCTACAAGTTCGTATTTAGTCAGCATCGACTCGATGTTCAGTCAGTCAATACAAGAATTTTTTTTTTTTCGATGCCACGCCCCATTCGCCCACAATGAGCAAAAAACTAGACACACCTCGTAAAAATTGATGTTTAAGGCGATTATCTCAGTAACTGTGGCACTTAGGAACACCAATTTTGGTATGCAGGTTAATAGAGACGGCATAAAGGCACAAGAAATATATATTAATTTTTAAACTTCAATGCCGATTTTAAGGTATATGATCTTATCGTACAGTATTGTTATTTCACTATCGCTTGATGACAAAATATATCAAACTATCCTGAACGTTTCATATAAACAGGACAGTAAACAAAAGAGCTAGACACGTAACAAAGTCTATAATTAAACGCCATGTCAATGCATGTGTGCAAGCGAGACAGAAACATACAAACATGTGAGCGAACGTTTTCGCTGCTTTCTAGCGGCAGCGCTGCCCGCGAATGCTGGCTGTGCAGACCAATTGTGTATGTATTACATATACACACATACATATGTGCGTGCATACATATAATGTCACATGAATATGTGCATACATACAAAAATAACTATTTGTTTTAACGTGTTTAATTGCAAGTATCAATTGATATACGTGGATACCGATTTTATTAAATGATCGGGAATAAATAAATAAAGTGTTCGACTGTACTTTTCATTCTTGTTATATGATAGATAACTTACATTTCTTGTCTTGCATTGACATTTATTCAAAATTCGCTTCGTTAATAGAAGTTAAATCCCGGGACTGGTTAGAAGCAAAAGGAGCTATTTTGAGAATTTTTCAATGAAATGGGAAAGCCCATAGAAATCAAAGCAGATAAAGATTCAGCATTCATATGAGCTGCCTTACAAAATTGGCTAAACGAAGAAAATGTTAAAATAAACATCACCTCAAGTAAAAACGGTGTTTCGGATATCTAAAGATTCCATCTAACCGTCAATAAAAAACTTAGAATCATAAACAATGAAAATAGTGTAGAAGACAAACTAACTAAATTCTTTACACATATAATCATAAAAACATATAAACATAAAACTACAAATAGAACACCTGCGGATATTTTCATTTATGCTGGGACACCAGAATACAACACACTAAAAAATTATGCAATACAAATTGAACAACTAAACCAAAACCGACACGATTTTGAAATAGACACAAGATATAGATAAGCTCTTTTAGTACAATCAAAAACCATTAATCCTTTCAAGAAGACAGGCCAAATTAATCAAATTGACGAAAAACATTTTGAAGAAACTAATAGAGGTAGAAAAGTAACTAATTATAAATCGAAGTTTAAAAAGCGGAAGAAAATTAATTAAAGTAAATATAATAACTAACTTCAGGTCAAATAAGCAAACTACTAACAATCATAAATCCAGCTTTAAATCAAAGTATCGAAATAAACCTAATAAATGCAGCTAACGGCAACTTGATTTTCAAAACAGGCACAATGGACTTACCAACCGATTTTGAAATCCATTATTTAACTGTAAACTTAACACAATAGAAATAACCTATAACAAACTAATTATCGAAGCTAGAGAGTTCCAAAATACAATTCATATTCAATATTTAATCGAAAAACTTGAAAGAGATATTAATGGTATACAAATTGTAAAACGCAACAAAAGAGGATTAATTAACGCTGTACGCTCAGCTTATAAATACTTATTTGGAACATTAGACAAAGATGATAAAATAGAATTGGAAGAAAAGATTAATAATTTAGCAGGAAATAGCGTTCAGGCTAATGAACTAAATGAAATCAAAGACTAGAAGCAATCAATTCAATTGTATCAGAAAAAGAAAAAGCCATAAAATTAGAATTGCTAATATTCAATTTTGAACATTTCACAGAATACATCGAAGATGTTGAGTTAGGTATGCAACTCACCAGGTTAGGAATATTCAATCCTAAATTACTTAAACATAACATTCTAAAACATGTAACTTCCGAGAAATTACTAAGCACTAAAACTTCTACTTGGCTAAAATCCGACTCAAATGAAATACTAATTATTTCAAATATTCCACGCAAAATAATAATAATCCCAATCTTTGAGATACTTCCATTCCCAGATCAAGATAACAAAGATTTAACAGAATGTAAACGATAAATATTATTTTGAAAACAAGTAAGAAAAGGGTACAGTTGAGCGAGCCGACTGTTAAAGACCCCGTACTCACAGAAGTGCGCATTTTACATACGAAAAAGAAGGATAACGAAGTGATTCAAATTTTGTATATATACATTTTTATGTACAAATGTATGTAAATATATACACAATTAAATGCACAGTTTCCTTACTTGGCTTATTTTAAAAATAAGCCGTGTTTTACAATTTGAAATTAAATTTTAATTTAATTTTAAATTTAAATTGAAAAAAAAAAACAAGAAAGAAAAGTACAGTCGAGCTCGCCCGACCGTATAATACTCTCTGCCTTTTTATTCCCTATTGTATTACTAAATTATTAAAATCGGTATCCATTGTTAAATTATTAAAATCGGTATCCAAGAATAATAAAACAACAATGTATAATCGAACACGCCCGATTACTTCTACAGTTCGCCGCTCGAGTTAGTTCCCGATTATTTTAACTTAAATCGGTATCCAGGGAACACCACGTGGAGGTCATTGCCATGCAATTAGATCTTAGTAATAGATCTTCGAGTCGACTTGAAATTAGTAAATTTTAGAAAAATTACAAATTTGCAAGTTCCCGGCGAGGAAAAAAACAAAAAAAAAACTCACGACCTATCAACTTACAGCCCTAAAATACTTATCGAAAAAGCGTCATGAATGCTGTGCACGGTCTCAAAAGTCTTTGCGCTGGCTTGGCCAAGCGACACATCCGAAAATGCCCAGTCGATGTTTGTATCGTCACGAGTTGTGGACATTTTCAAATCTAAAAGATATCTAAATCCCTTCCTAACCAAACTTTCATATGATTCCCTAGCCTGAGCAAGAGAGCATAATCATAAATTAAAGTCTCCTAGAATCACTGATTCCCTATCTAAAATTTCTCTATACTGTAAACTATCAAAATACCTATAAACTTAAACTTTAAAAATGCGTTCTCGTATACGTGCGAACCATCATTGCGACCTGTACAACAAAGACTAACATTCTGAAAAAGTTCGTTCCTGACGAAAAAAAGAATGCCTCTTTGTGATCGAGTCCTACCTTCACATAAACAATGTAGACCTACAGCAATCCTATATCCGGGGACTTCAAAAGTCTCATTTGGGAAGGTCGAGCCTTCAACAAAACAAAGCATAGATGCATGGACCATTAGCTTGTGACACTGAACACTTTAAAGATGACAGAGCAGACTTTGGACATTATGGAAAATAATTTCAGAACTGGAACTGTTAACTAAATAGTCGAAATGAGTACTAAGTAGCTTAATGGAGCGTAATTTTTCTAATTCTTCCTAACCTACATTTCGACCTTGGAAAGTCCTCGGAGGGTTAAAATTGCCTACTATAAACAAGTAAGAAAGGCTACAGTCGAGCGAGCCGACTGTAAAAGACCCCGTACTCACGGAAGTGCGCATTTTCCATACGAAAAAAAAAAACGGAGTTATTCACATTTTGTACACATACATATTTATATAAAAATGTATGTAAATATATACACAATTAAAAGCACAATTTCCTTACTTTGCTTATTTTAAAAATAAGCCGTATTTATATAAGTATGTAAATGTTTTAAATATCGAAATACTTCTTCTTATTATTCAATGTTTTGGGAAGAGGTTTTAAAATAAAAGAAATATAATTTATTTAAAATAGTGCTTATAATTAAAATAGAAAATTTATATATTAACTTTGACTGGGACTCGAACCTGCAACCCATGCCGATTGGCAAATGAACGAACCGTAACCCTACCAACTGGTCCACGCTCTACTTCCAAATCGCGCTGATTATTCTCATTGACATTTAATATAAGGCGGGAGTGCATTTTAAAATGTGTTATCATGCGAGACAACAACTATACAAATAAGTATGTATTAGAATTGAAATCTTTTATTCAAAATGGTAAAAATTAAAACAATATCTGCGTTCAGTAGCATTGTATGAATCTGTATAGTACAAGAATTTATTTTTGGCGCGTCCCAAAATCAGTTCGGAACAAGTACCAATGAGCGCTAAATGCCGATCAACTGAACAACTTCAATTGAACTACGTTAAGTAGTAAGCATAAGCAAAAATATGTATGCATGTATGTATGAATGTGTATGTATATACACATTAATAAATGTATGTACGTGCAAGGGAGTTTTCTGAATTGTTTTGACTTTCGTATTACTTTTTTAGCGTACCATGTTACGCAAATACATTTTAAATACAAATAAACGTTATTATTATTTAAAATAGTTTTACAATTTGTGTTAAAATTAAAAAATTTGTATTTAACCTTGGCTGGACTCGAACCTGGGACCCACGCGGATTTGCAAAATAATGAACCGCGACCCTACCAATAAGACCACGCTCTGCTGATAAATCAGTTGGATTATTTTCATTCACATGCAATAATTGCTTGTTTAACACAGTACACTGCTTGCTGCAATTTGTGTAGGTAAACGTAGACTTTTCTATTGCAAGCAGTGCATACAAACAATTTGTACATAAAATTCAGAATTTTTGATTAACTTGTTTTATATGTTGTTGTTGTCCGATTTGGACCAAATTTGGTGGGGATATTTTTAATAATTATACACACATTCTCTGTGAGTTTGGTTGCGATCGCTCAACCAACACTACATGTCTTCATACAAATTTTTTATTTTTGACCGGTTTGTCCTATGGGAGCTATGTCCGATCCGGAACAAAATTGGTGAGGATTGTTATAATGGTACTATACACATATTGTGTGAATTTGAATTTGAATCTAGCTCTAGTCGTTTTCAAGTTATGGCGATGTGAAAATAGTTTTTTACAATTTGCGGGGGCGGTGGGGGGCGTGGCAAAAATTTGAAATAAACTTGCACTGCGTACACTACATACGGACTTTCATTCCAAATTTGGTGTCTCTAGCTCTTGTAGTTTAGAAGATTCAGGTGTTCATACAGACGGACGGACAGACGGACAGATAGACAGACAGACAGACGGACAGACGGACATCGCTATATCGTCTCGGCTGTTGATGCTGATCAAGAATATATATACTTTATGGGGTCGGAAAAGCCTCCTTCTACCTGTTACGCACATTCGCTTCAGACAAACCTAATAGACCCCTATACTCTTTTTTAGAGTACGGGGTCTAAATATAACCTTTATGTGTTTCATACGTTAGGGCGCACCCCTACACCACAGGTTTGATTTTGGTCTGGACGGCAAAGATAAAAGCTGATTAAAGGTGAAATATTTACCAAATATCTTTAGCATGAAATGTTCCTATTTCTTTTCCATTTAAGTCTTCCAACAAGTATAATGAATTTCCATATTTTTTTTTAATTCGAGCTTCTATACCGATATGGGATTGGAACATTGGCTTCAATTTAACTTGCGCTTGCATGAGCAAAAAGGGTCAGAATGCTGACAAAATTAATTAATTTTTACAATACATATTACATTTTATTGCCTTGATCGCCTATAAGTGTAAAAACACATACTTTATTTTGGCTTGGCCTTTATGAATCCACTAAATAAGTGCACTTAGGTACGGCGGACAATTTTTCTGCACTTTTAGTGCAATAAAAAAAAACAAATTGATGAAAATAGGCTCGATGGCCAAAAATTAATTTTCCACTTAATCACTTGATGCGACTGGTTTGGTTAATTGTCAAACAGGAAATAGACCGATCGAGGAAGTCGATAACTACTCGAAATATCGTATGCCCAAAGGTGATTTGCATGCATTATCGATTAATCGCATACATGGTTGAATCCTGCCATCGATCGATAGTTAACATTGCTTTAACATAGCAGCTGTTGCTATCGTGAAACAGTCGCGTCCAAAATAATGCATACAAAAAATATAACTTTTATGTGTTTCTTACGTTAGGTCGCACCCCTACAACAAGAACGCTTTATACACGTTCATCAACCGGATCGCCTATATTTTGGCCCTCTATATCACCATCGACGCAAGGTAGAGGTCAATTATATTTGGACTTGTGGAACGCTGCAACAGCAGTGAAGTGATGTTATCCTTAGGCGTAAACAACATGATGACTTGGACGGACCTTGGAAAGCAACTTATACTGAACTACAAGACGCAAACTAAGAAACACATCTTACTGGAGGAATTCAGGAGCACCCCATTTAAAGGCAACGTGCGAGCTTTTGTAGAGGAAGCAGAACACCGTAGGCTGACATTAATGAGTAAGCTAGAACTAGAAAATAACACTGACAAGAAAACATTGTATGCGCGACTAATTAAAATTAGCATTGATGACCTTATTCAAAAATTACCAACAAACATTTGCATTTGAATTATAAATTGCGAAATTCCCGATTTAAGATTCCTAATTAATATTTTGCAAAAAAAAACAAGTAAGAAAGGCTATAGTCGAGCGAGCCGACTGTAAAAGACCCCGTACTCATAGAAGGGCGCATTTTCCATACGAAAATGAAGAAAAACGGAGTTATTCACATTTTGTATACATACAAATAAAATAAAATAAACGTTATTATTATTTAAAATAGGTTTACAAATTGTGTTAAAATTAAAAAAAAATTTAATTTTGACTGGACTCGAACCTGGGACCCACGCGGATTTGCAAAATAATGAACCGCGATCCTACCAATAAGACCACGCTCTGCTGATAATTCGGTTGGATTATTTTCATTAACATGCAATAATTGTTTATTTAACACACTACACTGCTTGCTGCAGTTTGTGTAGTTAAACGTAGAGTTAACTCTTGCAAGCAGAGTAAAAACTCTTGCAAGCAGTGTAAACAAACAATTTTTACATAAAATTCAGCATTTTTGATTAATTTGTTTTTAGACCCCGTACTCTAAAAAAGAGTAGAGGGGTCTATTAAGTTTGTCTGAAGCGAAATGTGCGTAACAGACAGAAGGAGGCATGGCCGACCCCATAAAGTATATATATTCTTGATCAGCATCAACAGCCGAGTCGATATAGCGATGTCCGTCTGTCCGTCTGTCTGTCTGTCCGTCCGTATGAACACCTGGATCTTCTAAACTACAAGAGCTAGAGCAGCCAAATTTGGAATGAAAGTCCGTCTATATGTCAGGCAGGTTAAGTTTATTTCAAATTTTTGCCACGCCCCCTACCGCCCCCGCAAATTGTAAAAAACTATTTTCACATGACCATAACTTGAAAACGACTAGAGCTGGAGAGACCAAATTCACACATTATGTGTATGGTATCAATATAACTATCCTCACCAAGTTTGATCCGGATCGGACAACTATAGCCTATAGCTCCCATAGGACAAACCGGTCAAAAATAAAAAATTTGTATGAAGACATGTAGTGTTGGTTGAGCGATCGCAACCAAACTCACAGAGGATGTGTGTATTATTATTAAAAATATCCTCACCAAATTTGGTCCAAATCGGACAACAACAACATATAAAACAAATTAATCAAAAATGCTGAATTTTATGAATAAATTGTTTATTTACACTGCTTGCAATAGAAAAAGAACACAAACTGCAGCAAGCAGTGCAGTGTGTTAACTAAACATTTATTATAAAAGATTTAAGTCTACGTTTAGCTACTGCAACTTCAATAAGGAGCGTAGTCTAGGTAGTAGAGATGCGCGCTTCGTACGTGTTTGTTAGACCGGGATCCCGGGTTCGAATCCAGTCAGTAAAATATGCTATTTGTTTACTTTTTAAATTTTAATTATTTACATAAACTTCAAAGCGGAGTGTGGTCTAAGTAGTAAAGATGCCTGATCTAATTCTTCGCACTTGTATGTTAGCCCGGGATCATGTGTTCGAGCGCCGTCAGGGACATTTTATTAATTTTTGTAATATAATACTATAACAAAAAAATATTATATGTAAATGCAGATAGTCGAGCGCTTTTAAGAGAGGGGCGTGGTGCAGCTGTTAGGGCTCTGACGCGTGTGCGTGAAGTCCGAGGTTCGAGTCCCGTCAGTGAATTATTTTAATTATTGTTTTTTTTTATATCAATTTAAATTTAAAATAATAATTTAGAATTGTAAAATAATAATTTCAAATTGTAAGACATGGCTTATTTTTAAAATAAGCCAAGTAAGGAATTGTGCATTTAATTGTGTATATATTTACATACATTTGTATATAAATATGTATGTATACAAAATGTGAATCACTCCGTTTTTCTTGTTTTTCGAATGGAAAATGCGCACTTCTGTGAGTACGGGGTCTTTTACAGTCGGCTCGCTCGACTGTAGCCTTTCTTACTTGTTTAGGTTGTTGTTGTCCGATTTGGACCAAACTTGGTGGGGATATTTTTAATAATAATACACATCCTGTGTAAGTTTGGTTGCGATCGCTCAACTAACATTACATGTCTTCATACAAATTTTTTATTTTTGACCGATTTGTCCTATGGGAGCTATAGGCTATAGTTGTCCGATCCGGTTCAAACTTGGTGAGGATACTAGCATTAGTACCATACACATATTGTGTGAATTTGGTCTTTCTAGCTCTAGTCATTTTAAGTTATAGTGATGTGAAAAAAGTTTTTTGCGGGGGCGGTAGGGGGCGTGGCAAAGATTTGAAAAAAACTTGATCTGCTCGCGAAGCAGACGGACTTTCATTCCAAATTTGGTGTTTCTAGCTCTTGTAGTTTAGAAGATCCTGTTGTTCATACGAACGGACGGACATACAGACGGACAGACAGACAGACTGACGTCTCGACTGTTGATGCTGATCAAGAATATATATACTTTATGGGGACGGAAACGCTTCCTTCTGTCTGTTACGCACATTTCGCTTCAGACAAACTTAATAGACCCCTCTACTCTATTTTAGATTACGGGGTCTAAAAAGTAACTCAAATAACGTTATAGTCACTAACTATTTTCATAAAACTAAAATTTTAATAAATTATGTCGAAATGACCCACAATCATGCCAAAGAATTAATAAAGGAATACTTATATACTTCAGCAACGAAGCCGATTATCTTACTTTTCAGAATGCTTTCGTTGAAATAATTAGTCCCAATAATATAAAAAAAGTAATGAGATCAACTAAAAAACTAACAGACCTCCAAACTTATGTAACAGGGAGAAGGAGACATGGCAGACCCCATAAAGTATATATATTCTTGATCAGCATGACAAGCCGAGTCGATATAGCCATGTCCGTCTGTCCGTCTGTCCGTCCGTCCGTCTGTCCGTCTGTCCGTCTGTGTGAACAAAAGGATCTCAGAGACTATAAGAGCTAGAAAGGCCCGAGTGGTCGCAAACGAAAGATAAAATGCCCAAGCAGTACAAGTTTGCTTTTGTTTTTTGACACGCCCACTTTAGGGCGTTATATGTGCATACAAATGTAAAAACAATTAAAAATAGCATGTTTTAGTATAGAAAACTTTTTTGTTAGTAATGCTATCTAAACCAAATTGACACAGAAAGTACACGTCTAGGGAGTACATATACTGACCAAGTTTGATCCAAATCGGACAACTATATCATATAGCTTTATTTATATGAATAACTTTTGCGTTGGCCAACCAATCGAAGTGAAACTTACACAGAATATATCTGTCAATAATATAAACATATTGACTAAGTTTGATCCAAATCGGACAACTGTATCATATAGCTCCCATAGGGACAATCGGTCAAAAATACGCTGTAAATATGATTTTGTATGAAAATTTTCTGCGTTTCTCAAGTCATCTGAATTAAAATCAATAGGGTCGATTACCTAACCGATTGTAATATTATTAATATTATTAATATTATTAATAATATATTATATTGTTAATAATATAATTAAACTGAGTAACGGGTATCCTAAAGTCGCGAGGCGACTATAGCATTCTTTCTTGTTTAAAATTCTATTTGTCTTTTAAAATAGTTGATTGGTCTTTCTGTGAGTGAAATGTAATATTGATTGTCTTCTTGAGCACTATGGATTGTTGCTGCATAGTGTAGTGTTTAATGTAAAAAATATATTTTTATAAATGACTTTAAATCTTAACAGGAATCAAGCGTGTTTAGTCTGTACTTTTTACAGTTGTCCTCATAATTCTATTTTTTAAGAAAATAATTCGTTTAATTTGAATAAATTAGTTTTTTGTCAAAAAAAAATATCGCGAAATGCGTGGTATGCCATACATATAATACTTGCATGCACGCATACAATCAAACTTAGACAAGTCTCAGGCTTGCTGCGCGTGCTATTAGTGTTGCTCCCTAAAATAATTCCCGCCAGATCAAGCTTTTTCTTATGCTCGCATAGAAAAATCAATGCACATATTTTCCTTATATTTCATTTTTTAGACCCCGTACTCTAAAAAAGAGTATAGGGGTCTATTAGGTTTGTCTGACGCGAAATGTGCGTAACAGGTAGAAGGAGCCTTTTCCGACCCCATAAAGTATATATATTCTTGATCAGCATCAACAGCCGAGACGATATAGCGATGTCCGTCTGTCCGTCTGTCTGTCTGTCTGTCTGTCCGTCTGTCCGTCCGTCTGTATGAACACCTGGATCTTCTAAACTACAAGAGCTAGAGACACCAAATTTGGAATGAAAGTCCGTCTGTAGTGTACGCAGTGCAAGTTTATTTCAAATTTTTGCCACGCCCCCAACGCCCCCGCAAATTGTAAAAAACTATTTTCACATCGCCATAACTTGAAAACGACTAGAGCTAGAGAGACCAAATTCACACAATATGTGTATAGTACCATTATAACAATCCTCACCAAGTTTGTTCCGGATCGGACAACTATAGCCTATAGCTCCCATAGGACAAACCGGTCAAAAATAAAAAATTTGTATGAAGACATGTAGTGTTGGTTGAGCGATCGCAACCAAACTCACAGAGGATGTGTGTATAATTATTAAAAATATCCCCACCAAATTTGGTCCAAATCGGACAACAACAACATATAAAACAAATTAATCAAATATGCTGAATTTTATGTACAAATTGTTTGTATGCACTGCTTGCGATAGAAAAGTCTACGTTTACCTACACAAACTGCAGCAAGCAGTGTACTGTGTTAAACAAGCAATTATTGCATGTGAATGAAAATAATCCAACTGATTTATCAGCAGAGCGTGGTCTTATTGGTAGGGTCGCGGTTCATTATTTTGCAAATCCGCGTGGGTCCCAGGTTCGAGTCCAGCCAAAGTTAAATACAAATTTTTTAATTTTAACACAAATTGTAAAACTATTTAAATAATAGTAACGTTTATTTGTATTTAAAATGTATTTGCGTAACATGGTACGCTAAAAAAAGTAATACGAAAGTCCAAAACAATTGAGAAAACTCCCTTGCACGTACATACATTTATTAATGTGTATATACATACACATTCATACATACATGCATACATATTTTTGCTTATGCTTTGCACTTGTTCAACTGCTTTGAACTGCTTAACGTAGTTCAATTGAAGTAAGTTGTTCAGTTGATCGGCATTTAGCGCTCATTGGTACTTGTTCCGAACTGATTTTGGGACGCGCCAAAAATAAATTCTGTTACTATATAGATTCATACAATGCTACTGAACGCAGATATTGTTTTAATTTTTTACCATTTTGAATAAAAGATTTCAATTCTAATACATACTTATTTGTATAGTTGTTGTCTCGCATGATAACACATTTTAAAATGCACTCCCGCCTTATATTAAATGTCAATGAGAATAATCAACGCGATTTGGAAGTAGAGCGTGGACCAGTTGGTAGGGTTACGGTTCGTTCATTTGCAAATCGGCATGGGTCGCAGGTTCGAGTCCCAGTCAAAGTTAATATATAAATTTTCTATTTTAATTATAAGCACTATTTTAAATAAATTATATTTCTTTTATTTTAAAACCTCTTCCCAAAACATTGAATAATAAGAAGAAGTATTTCGATATTTAAAACATTTACATACTTATATAAATACGGCTTATTTTTAAAATAAGCAAAGTAAGGAAATTGTGCATTTAATTGTGTAAATATTTACATAAATTTTTATATAAATATGTATGTATAAAAAATGTGAATAACTCCGTTTTTCTTCTTTTTCGTATGGAAAATGCGCACTTCCGTGAGTACGGAGTCTTTTACAGTCGGCTTGCTCGACTGTAGCCTTTCTTACTTGTTTATAGTTAATATTTTTAGACCCCGTACTCTGAAATAGAGTATAGGGGTCTATTAAGTTTGTCTGAAGCGAATAATGCGTAACAGGCAGAAGGAGCCGTGGCCGACCCCATAAAGTATATATATTCTTGATCAGCATCAACAGCCGAGACGATATAGCAATGTCCGTCTGTCTGTCCGTCTGTCCGTCCGTCTGTATGATCACCTAGATATTTTAAACTACAAGAGCTAGGGCCACCACATTTGGAATGAAAGTCCGTCTGCTTCGTGAGCAGATCAAGTTTATTTCAAATCTTTGCCACGCCCCTTACCGCCCCCGCAAATTGCAAAAAACATTTTTCGATCGCGTAGCGCAGAAGCCGTCGCCGCCCAACTCCACCACGAAAGCTCTCTCTTCACCACGGAGTTGTCGTGCAGAGTTGCACCGACGGCCCCCGCGCTGCCGATAGAGGGCGCCGCGTCCTTAATACAAACTCCTACCGCTACGAAAACTATAACTAAACCGCCTTCATTGACGCCGAAAACAAACTTAAAAATTTACATAAGATTCAATACTTAAAACTAGCTAAATCAATAATTCATGACACGCCTTCATTGGCTCGCTTATCAGCTACAAAGATAAAAAAAACTAAAAACAACAATGTAAGGCGGTCAATTCTGGTGCCGCCTTACACCCCCCCTTTCTCTAAAGAGGTGACCACCACCGCTCCTGCCTTGGTGATGGTCACACTCAATGTTTGGTAGCCGTCGTCTACCTTGAATCGGGTGCGGCATTAGTTGCTCCTTTCCGCGGCCGTTATCTCCTGCTGCAGCAGGGCGATGGTCTTGGCACTCAACGAGGTGCCCCTCGGGAAAACTTTCCAGTTGGCGGGCAGGGCGGGAGTCTTCGCCGTCGCCATGGCGGAGAGCAAGTCTTCGAACTCTGGCTTCCAACCCTCCAACACATCCTCAAAGTCTGCCAGTAGCTCCTCCTCCTGTGTCTTCGTGGGACGGACCGGTTCCTCGCCCTCCACCTGCATCCTGAACGCCTCCACCTCGGGCAACCTCATCGGCGGGATCGCGCTCTCGGGGTATAAGTCGCCCGGGTCGTAATGCCGTTTTCGCGGGTTAACCGGCGTGACCGGTGACCGTGGGACAACTATCCTTTTTTCCGGCGGGCTCATGGGCGACCCGAGCGTTTGCCGTCTGCGTGAGCCCAGACGCTTGCTTGCGCGTCCTCGCGGGACCTCCTTCGGCCAGTAGCGATTGCTGACCAGGGAGCAAACGCTTGTGCGGTCGACCTCGAACCGCATTCCCTCGAATCGACGTCTGAATAGGGGTCCCCCCTCCTCGTCTGATTCGGCCGGCTCGAAGTGGGCGACATAATCGGCTCGCGGGATGGTTTCCGCGGGTCGAGGGTTGCGCGACGGTCTGTCGCCCATTCACAAACGGGCCAATCGCGTGCTCATCGCTCTCTCTGTTGCTGCCCCTTGCTTCTGCGGCCTCAGCCTCCGACACCACCACATGCTCGGCGTCCTTCAGGGGTGAACCGACCCCAGGGGGATAGCCCTCCCTGTTGTAGTTCCCCTCATCTGCGACCTTCGGGGTCGCGTCGATTGAGGCGGCTCCGCACCCCGCATCCTCCTTGCAACTCCGACGTTGTGGCTGCCGACTCTCCTTTCTCTCGGGGAGCAGGTCGACTACAGGGGGACAGCGTTCCCCGTCGGACTCCCTGCAGTGGCTCTCCCCTACTCTCTGGGCCGGAATCGCTAGCTCGTCCTCCGGCAACACCACCCGAGCTGGCCCGTCGTCGGGGTCCATCACCATGACCGACCGCCCTGGTGACGGGGGCTCCTCAAAATACGGTGGGGTGCGCCGTAGCCCGGGGGCGTGGATGTAGACCGTTGTGGTGGACATTTTCATCGCGGGCAGTAGGGCGCTGTGTGCTGCAACGTCACTCCTAGGGATTCCATGTATCCCTTAAACGCCGTACTTGCGAACAGCACTCCATTGTCGCACACGAAAGTTTTCGGCACTCCGAATCTGGACAGGATCCTTTCGCGAAAAGCTCTTTGTAGCAGCGCTGCTGTGGCCCTTCTGAGGGGGACCAATTCCACCCACTTTGAGAAAGCGTCGTGGAAAACCAGCAGCACGGTGTTCCCATGTTTCGACCGAGGGAGGGGTCCCACGAAGTCTGCGCACAACACCGCCATCGGCTCCGCCACCTGCCTCGTCAGCATCTACCCCACCGGCCTCCTTTGCCCCGTCTTGAACCTTTGGCAACTCTCACAGCCCCTCACATATCGGGCTGCGTCCTTAAACATTCCCGGCCAATAATAGCGCTGCGCCAATCTCGCCACGGTTTTCCTCACGCCCTGAGGGGCCAGCCGTGGGGGCGTCGTGGCACTCTTCCAGCACTCGCGTCCTTCGTTCCTTCGGGACACACAGCTTCCATGGTATATAGTCGTCTCGTCTATTCACTCTTCCAGCACTCGCGTCCTTCGTTCCTTCGGGACACACAGCTTCCATGGTATGTAGTCGTCGTCGTCTATTCTCCGGCCAAGGTTCCTGTACAGATTCCCGTTCTCTTCCACGTAGTCAGCGTACTTCTCGGGCTCGCGTCTGATTAGTCCGCGCATCTTCGCTATCCACCCACATGGGGTTTCAACCACGACGGCCCGCTGGCACTCGCCTAGCGGCTGTCGGGAAAGTGTATCTGCTACTACATTCAACTTACCCCGGCGATAACGAACGTCGAACTGGAACTGTTGGTTTCCGCGGGTCGAGGGTTGCGTGACGGTCTGTCGCCGAGTAATTCATCTCTGCCTTCGAGAGCTTCCTGCTGGCGTATGGGACGACCCTCTCCTCTCCCTCTACGGTCTGTGTCAGGACTGCTCCGAGGCCGTAATCGCTCGCGTCAGTCTGCAGCACGAACTTTTCCGAGAAGTTCGGGCATGCGAGGACCGGAGCCGACGTTAGCTTTTCCTTCAGCTGCTTCAAGGCCTCCTCCTGTTCCTCGCCCCACGTCCACTTGCGGCTCTTTTTCAGCAGAGATGTCATCGGTTCGACCAATGTCGAAAAGTTTGGCACGAATCGCCGGTACCACGAGGCCATCCCTAAGCACTGCCGCAGCGTCTTCAAGTTGTGGGGGGCGGGAAGACTCCTGATCGCTTGCACCTTCTCCTGGTCGGTGCAGATGCCCTCGCCACTGACCACATGCCCGAGATACGAAAATCTCTTCCTGAAGAAGCTGCACTTCTTCCTGTCCAGCCTCAAATTGGCCGCCCTGAGCCGGCGGAAAACCTCCCTGAGATTTTCGACGTGCTCCTCCTTTGTAGCGCCGGTCACCACGATGTCATCCAAGTAGGCGAAGGCGTGGGGCTCCATCTCCGGCCCGATCACCGTATCCAATGCCCTCTGGAATGTCGCGCCCGCCGAGTGCAAGCCGAACGGCATGACTCGCCACTGATATAGGCCTCTTCCTGAAAGCTGTGCACTCTCGGCTGTCCGCTGCCATCGGGATCTGCCAGTAACCGTGCTTCAGGTCCAACGTCGATACGAACCGCGCATGCCGCAACCTCTTGAGGATGTGATTGATCCGAGGGACAGGGTAGGCGTCGGGGATGGAGTGCGCATTAAGTTGGCGATAGTCTATGCACATGCGCCACTCCCCCGTCTTCTTCTTCACCAGCACTATCGGAGCGCTGTGCGGGCTCCGCGACTTCTCGATGGCGCCTGCCCGGATCAGCTCATCCACCTGCTCGTCGATGACTCGTTGCATCGCAGGGTTCTTGGGGAAGTACCGCTGCTTCAGCGGCTTGTCGTCGCGCATCCGTATGCTGTGTTCAGCGATGTGCGTGACGCCCGTCAAGCCGTCGAACAGTGCCAACTCCACCTCCAAGAACCGCTGGATCTCCGGCTCTAGATCCTCCGGCCACACCGCATTGCTGGCTGGTGACTCCTCCTCCGCTTCATCCATCCCCATCATCCGCACTCCGTGTGGGGACGCCATATCGACTCTCGGCGGTCCGTCTCTGCCCTCCGTTTCTCGTTCGGATCCCTTCTCCTCGCCTTCCTCCGGGGCGTGTGTCGGAGCAGTCACTGGTGACTCCTCCTCCGCTTCATCCATCCCCATCATCCGCACTCCGTGTGGGGACGCCATATCGACTCTCGGCGGTCCGTCTCTGCCCTCCGTTTCTCGTTCGGATCCCTTCTCCTCGCCTTCCTCCGGGGCGTGTGTCGGAGCAGTCACTCCCTGCCGGGGGGCGGGACAACTTCTGTCGGGGCGCGCACTCCCGTGAGTGACGCCGGCTCGTCACGCTGCTCTGCTTCTTTCTTCGCCAGGATCAGCTTCGGCCGTCCGCAGCTGATGGATGTGCCCATAAGGCATAAAAAGTCCATGCCCAGAATGGCCTGATCCAACATGGTGGGCATGACCAACATCCTCAGACTTACCGTGTCTCCGGCGAAGCTGACCTTCAACTCCAGTACGCCCGTGACATCCAAAGCCGACCCATCCGCCAACCGGATTCGCGCGCGCTCCTCCACCACATCTCCCCGTATGTTGTACTTACTCACCCAGTCTCCGCTGATAAAGCTCCTCGTCGCCCCCGTGTCCACCGTGGCCGAGATTTCACGGTCGCCTATCGACACCTTCGCGGCGATCTTGCCTCCCTCCATCGTTAATGGGGAACTCCTTGCCGGGATTCCAGGTCGCCGGCGCCGCCTCCTTCCCGGGCTGGGGGACGCCTCTGGTCGTTTCCCGCTCTCGAGCGTTCGCAGCACTCCCAGCTATTCTTGCCTGCCGTGCCACAGACCCGGCAGAAGGTAATCGCATTTCGACATTCCCGAGCGAAATGCCCCGTCTGTCCACAGCGATGGCACGCTCTACGGGGATCAAAGTTCGCGCCTCCATTATGCGTCATCATCCTGTTGATGGCTTCCGTCTGGGCCGTCCCTGGGTGCGCTTCCCCGCGGGGTGCCTGCGCTAGGGGTCCTCCTATCGTCGACCTTCGGGCATCGGCGGCCTATTCGCATGCCCCTGACGCGAACCACGCCCAGCTCCTCCAACGCCGTCTTTCGCGAACGCCCATTCCTGGTCCCGCACGCTTTCGAACTCCGCCGCCATCTGGGTGAGCTGCTGTACACCCGGTGCAACTCCTGTGCTGCACCGTATCCGGCGTGACGCATGAGTATCCTTATGTCCACCAAATAGTCCTTGAACTTCTCCCCGCGTCGCTGGCGACGGGACCTGATCTGGTCCTCCAGACGCTCGAAGTACCTGGGAGGCAAAAAGAACTCCAGAAACTCCCTCCGAAAGGCAGTCCAGGATGCGTCACTCAGTCCACTGGTAAGGAACCATGCAGCGGCTTTCCCGCACAGCACCTCGCTTACGGCTCCGGGCATGTACGCGAGATCGATTCCGTAGGTCCTCGCTCGTTGCTCCAGGGTTTCCATAAACCCAAGAGGGTCCGACTGCCCGTCATAGCGCATGCCCCATTTTCGGACCTGGTCCGCCACGCCCCTCAATGAGCGGGAGTCCTCATAGGCGGGGCCCATGCGTTCTCGCGGCCTTTCGTGCGCGCTGGCGCAATCCGGTGGCCCAGAAACGTCTTGGTTGTGTCCGTGTGCATCCTCCAGTCGGATCTCCGGCGGGAATTTGGCATCCGCCGTTGAGGGTTCCCACGATGGCGGCTCGGCGTGCCCGTAGAGGCGTGCATCCCGCAGGTCTAGCTCTGACCGTTGCCGCGATCCGCCACCGACGCCCAGCAACGCACCTGTCCGAGGCGGCTCCCGAAGCCTGGCATATTGAGCCTCCAGCTCCGCCAGTCGTGTCCACGCCTCCGCCGAGTGGCCACCCGCCTGAACGAACGCGGCGAGCCTCTCCCGCAAGTCCTCCACCGTCGTCCAGGTCAAATTCCCGGAGGATCGGCACGAGGTCTTCCCTGCGCCTGTAGTACACCCAGCGCACGCCTACCCCAGGATTTTTCGACTCGCCTGATTCCATCCTGAATCTCTCCGATTTGTCGCCTTCCTTGTGTTGTTATATTTTTTCCCTCAGAAAAAGAAATTCTGGCCCACAGTACCGCGGAATCCCAATCGCTTTTGCTCTTTGCCTGGCCCTCTTTTCGGCTTCAGCCTCCGGCTCATTGCAGCTCCGCGTACGCCAAGCGCCCACGCTGTTCGCCTTATTCTATTTGATTCTATTTTTTTTCTTTCCAAAAATTCGGAATCTGGCCCACTGTGCACACGTCGTTTCCCCTTTCTTTTTTTTTTTTTTTTTATTTATTGTTTTATTTATATTTTTTTTTAGAAATTCGGCCCTTGGCCTACCGTGCACCAGTCTGTCTCTTATTGTATTTTATTGTCTATATATTATTTCTTCAGAAAATTCGGCCTCTGGCCTACTGTATACACGCCTCTCTTTATTATTTTTTTTTTTCAATTTCGTTTGGTCGCGGTGGCGTCGGTCATCACACTTTCCCACAGCCAACATTTAATTTCATGCGCGACTCATTGGCTCGGGCCCACTGTACCGATGTCGCACCGATTGCACGCAGCAGTTACACACTGCGCACTCAACAACAAAACGCGGCACCCTGTACGCGTTTTGTGCGTCTCTTTTGTTTCGTTGTTTTTTTTTCTACGACGCGTGCGTATATTTCGGCGCGCGTCGACTGTACTATGCGCGCATGTATGTGTAGGCACGCGTCTGCCCAATTACGCACTTTCGATTATGTGTGCGTCGCGACACTCTTTGACCGTTGTCTTCCCCCCGTGGGCTTTATTTACCCCTTGCCTACAAACTGTAAGCTACTGTTTGTTCTGCGCTGTACTCTTTTTTTTTCAAATTTTTTTTTCGTCACTTGTGCGCTTGCTTGTACAAACTGGCGGGGCTTTATGTCGCCGGTATGTAACGCATCCACAAACTGCAGCGTCCCTGCTCGGGCGCCACTTGTAAAGACGACTCCCAGCCGGGGTACAGATCTCAGTCTGCCCAGGGTCGTTCTTTGCAAGAAATTTGTTTAATGCAATGACGCTGCAGTTCAGGTGCGGGTGACGTGAGAAAGAGCGAAAACAACATGCGGAACAGAACACTATTGGGGGGAGGTAATAATGCGCCGGGATAGTCCCACGGCAGGCGGGAAGAGACCCTCGCCTATTTACCGGAAAGAAAATAGAATTCACTGCGCCGGATAGTCCGGGATAGAAACGCTTTGTGTTGTCTTTTACAATCGTTTATTATCTATTAGAACTGCCACGTATGGCCCTATGGTGCCCTGCTGCACTGCCTAATGCCGGCCCTGGCGGCCGCTGCCATCAACTTACGTGCTGTGTTCTCGTTTCAGACGCGCCAGCTTGCGACGTCTGCACACTTCTAAGTCCGATCGAAAAGTGACGCGACGCTCTCGATCGCGTAGCGCAGAAGCCGTCGCCGCCCAACTCCACCACGAAAGCTCTCTCTTCACCACGGAGTTTTCGCGCAGAGTTGCACCCGACGGCCCCCGCGCTGCCGGTAGAGGGCGCCGCGTCCTTAATACAAACTCCTATCGCTACGAAAACTATAACTAAACCGCCTTCATTGACGCCGAAAACAAACTTAAAAATTTACATAAGATTCAATACTTAAAACTAACTAAATCAATAATTCATGACACGCCTTCATTGGCTCGCTTATCAGCTACAAAGATAAAAAAACTAAAAACAACAATGTAAGGCGGTCAATTCTGGGGCCGCCTTACAAATTATTAAAAGTATCCTCACCAAATTTGGTCCAAATCGGACAACCACAACATATAAAATAAATTAATCAAAAACGCTGAATATTTTTATACTCTCTGCAAGAGAGAGTATATTGGGTTTGTGCAAAAAAAAAAGTATGTAACAGGCAGAAGGAGGCGTGGAAGACCCCATAAAGTATATATATTCTTGATCAGCATCACAAGCCGAGTCGATATAGCCATGTCCGTCTGTCCGTCTGTCCGTATGAACAAACAGATTTCAGAGATGGTAAGAGCTACAAGTTTGAATTTGGTCTCTATCGACTCGATATTAAGTCAGTCAATACAAAAATCTTTTTTTTACAATTGCACGCTATGTCAATACATGTGTGCAAGCGAGACAGAAACAAACAAACAAACAAACCAAAATTCTATTTTTGACAAAATAGTTATCCAGCTAGGAAGTTAAGCCCCTTTTATATATATGGTTTTGGGCCGGCAAATTTCAAGTGTCGTGATGGCGTTGCCGGTTAAGTGCTTGATCGGCGAACGCAAAGTGGTTGGTTCGAGTCGCGGTCAATTGTTGCATGTTTTCACTTAGTAATAAAAAAAATTTTTTTTTATCAAAACACAGTTCAAAAAATTTTTTCAATTGTTTATTAATAATTTGTTAATAAACAATTTTTTTTCGATTTAAACAACACAACAAAATATATTCTTTTTGATGACGGACCAGGAGTCGAACACACGGCTTCCCGTTCATCGATCGAAAACTAATCATCCGCGCCACCGCATCACTCGGAAATCTTCGGCCTAAAACCATAGATATCTCTATAAAATAGGCTTAACTTCCTAACTGAGCGTCTTTCAACGTCTTTCACTGCAAGTACTATCAGTTGATATTCTCGAATACTGATATTATTAAAATGATCGGGAATAAAAGGCAGAGAGTATTCTACGGTCGGGCGTGCTCGACTGTACTTTTCTTTCTTGTTAATTAATTGTTTGTTTACACTTGCTTGCAATATAAGATTTAACTCTACGTTTAGCTACTGCAACTTCAATAAGGAGCGTGGTCTAGGTAGTAGAGATGCGCGCTTCGTACGTGTTGGTTAGCCCGGGGTCCCGGGTTCGAATCCAGTCAGTGACAAATGCTATTTGTTTACTTTTTAGACCCCGCACTCTAAAAAACAGTATAGGGGTCTATTAAGTTTGTCTGAAGCGAAATGTGCGTAACAGGCAGAAGGAGGCTTTTCCGACCCCATAAAGTATATATATTCTTGATCAGCATCAACAGCCGAGACGATATAGCAATGTCCGTCTGTCTGTCTGTCCGTCTGTCCGTCCGTCTGTGGGTGGGCACGGGCCGGGTTTATATCGGGTACCCGTGGGGACCCGCGCGTGGGTACGGGCGGTTGCGGATTAGACTTGCTTAATCCGTTTTACCCGAAAAAATTAGAAATGATGCTGTTGATTTGCATGCTCGCTTGCAGCAACAGGGTTGCTTTCGATATCGATAACATTGTGTGCGCTTGCAAATTAATCAATTTATTTAGCATTTAAATTAACTAAATTTGTAAATTTGAAGAGAAAAAGTTCTTAAAATTTTTTTTTATAATTCTTTCGGGCGGGCGGGTTGGGTGCGGTTATGAGAATTTTTTGGCTTTCGGTTACGGGTACAATTTTGAACTTTTGACCGTGGGCCGATCGGGCCGGGTGCAAAAAAGTCGGCCCGTGCCCACCTCTAGTCCGTAGGCAGCGCTGTCGATACACAAGCAGCGAAAACGTTCGCTCACATGTTTATATGCTTCTGTCTCGCTTGCACACATGCATCGACATTGCGTGCAATTGTTAACTTTGTTACGTGTCTAGCTCTTTTGTTTATTGTCCGATTTGTATGCAACTTTCAGGATAGTTTGTTATACTCTGTCTCCAAACAAATTTCAATTACAATACCGTACGATAAGTGCAAATGCCTTAAAAATGGCATTAAAGTTTGAAAATTATTTCATTCTTGTGGGGAAACGGGGCGTGGCAGTCCAAAAATGACAATGCATTTATGCTGTCTCTAGCAACCTACATACCAAAAATGGTATTCCTAAGTGCTATAGTTACTGAGATATTCGCTTAAAACATCAATTTTTTCGCAGGTGACCATAGTTTTTTACAATCTGCGGAGGCGGTAAGGGGCGTGGCAAAGATTTGAAATAAAATTGATCTGCCTGACATAATGACGGACTTTCTTTCTAAATTTGGTGGCTCCAGCTTTTGTAGTTTAAAAGATCCAGGTGTTCATACGGACAGACGGACATTGCTATATCGACTCGGCTGTTAATGCTGATCAAGACAAGTAAGAAAGGCTACAGTCGAGCTAGCCGACTGTAAAAGACCCCGTACTCATAGTATTTGCAATAAAACACTTTGAAACAAAACAATCAGTTTGTAATAGGGATGCAAATCGCCAAGAAAATGCCGATATCGATATCAATTAAAATATCACATCAAATCAAATATCGATATTATCAACAACTGAATTCAAATACGCTATAGATATGGACATAATGACCAAATATCGCATTCGAGATCATATTGCAATTATAACAAGAAAGAATGCTATAGTCGCCTCGCGACTTTAGGATACCCGTTACTCAGTTTAATTATATTATTAACAATATAATATATTATTAATAATATTAATAATATTACAATCGGTTAGGTAATCGACCCTATTGATTTTAATTCAGATGACTTGAGAAACGCAGAAAATTTTCATACCAAATCATATTTACAGCGTATTTTTGACCGATCGTCCCTATGGGAGCTATACGATATAGTTTTCCGATTTGAATGAAACTTAGTCAATATGTTTATATTATTGACAGATATATTCTGTGTAAGTTTCACTTCGATTGGTTGGCCAACGCAAAAGTTATTCATATAAATTCATATTTGGAGCGTATTTTTGACCGATTGTCCCTATGGGAGCTATATGATATAGTCTTCCGATTTGAATGAAACTTAGTCAATATGTTTATATTATTGACAGATATATTCTGTGTAAGTTTCACTTCGATTGGTTGGCCAACGCAAAAGTTATTCATATAAATTCATATTTGGAGCGTATTTTTGACCGATTGTCCCTATGGGAGCTATATGATATAGTTGTCCGATTTGGATCAAACTTGGTCAGTATACGTAATCCCTAGACGTGTACTTTCTGTGTCAATTTGGTTTAGATAGCATTACTAACAAAAAAGTTTTCTATACTAAAACATGCTATTTTTACCTGTTTTTACCTTTGTATGCACATAGAACGCCCTAAAGTGGGCGTGTCAAAAAACAAAAGCAAACTTGTACTGCTTGGGCATTTTATCTTTCGTTTGCGACCACTCGGGCCTTTCTAGCTCTTATAGTCTCTGAGATCCTTTTGTTCACACAGACGGACAGACGGACAGACGGACGGACGGACAGACGGACAGACGGACATGGCTATATCGACTCGGCTTGTCATGCTGATCAAGAATATATATACTTTATGGGGTCTGCCATGTCTCCTTCTCCCTGTTACATACATTGCAACGAATACAATATACCCTTTTACTCTACGAGTAACGGGTATAATTACTATTGTATTGAATATCGATATATGATTTATCGTATCGTATGCATACATGTGCGTGCATCGCCCGCGAGCTGCGCTGTCGCTACACAAGCAGCGAAAACGTTCGCTCACATGTTTATATGCTTCTGTCTCGCTTGCACACATGCATTGACATTGCGTGCAATTGTAAACTTTGTTACGTGTCTAGCTCTTTTGTTTATTGTCCGATTTGTATGCAACTTTCAGGATATTTTGTGATACTTTGTCTCCAAACGAATTTGAAATTACAATACCGTACAATAAGTGCAAATGCCTTAAAAATGGCATTGAAGTTTGAAAATTATTTCATTCGTGTGGGAAAACGGGGCGTGGCAGTCCAAAAATTTTAATAACAATGCATTTATGCTGTCTCTAGCAACTTACATACCAAAAATGGTATTCCTATGTGCTATAGTTACTGAGATATTTGCTTAAAACATCAATTTTTTCCGAGGTGACCATAGTTTTTTACAATTTGCGGGGGCGGTAAGGGGCGTGGCAAAGATTTGAAATAAACTTGATCTGCTCGCGAAGCAGACGGACTTTCATTCTAAATTTGGTGCCTCTAGCTTTTGTAGTTTAAAAGATCCAGGTGTTCATACGGACGGACGGACAGACGGACAGACGGACATCGCTATATCGTCTCGGCTGTTGATGCTGATCAAGAATATATATACTTTATGGGGTCTGCCACGCCTCCTTCTGCCTGTTACGCACATTTCGCTTCAGACAAACTTAATAGACCCCTCTACTCTTTTTTAGAGTACGGGGTCTAAATATATATACTTTATGGGGTCTGCCACGCCTCCTTCTGCCTGTTACGCACATTTCGCTTCAGACAAACTTAATAGACCCCTCTACTCTTTTTTAGAGTACGGGGTCTAAAAACTCACTCGGAAACAAATTCAGTAGCAAAAGGGAAATGCAAAAATCCTAGCGAGATGCATGCTTTACCTCTCGCTCGCACTTGTTCCTAAACGGACAACGCAGCAGTAATTCGACAAATTATGATTGATCCTGATAAGTACGCCGTCTTATCCAATATAAACAACAATAGCCTAATCCACAGCCGCTGTGAACGGTTCCATACAGTTTCAGAACTGGTGGGCTGCACAGGGCGCACTGTAGTATTCGGCTACGGCTAGGTTGGTCTTATCGTGGCAACAGAAACAGGCCTCGTCTGCTACTGTTTAGCTTCCTATAAACTGTAGTGAGCTCCTGACACCAAAATACGCCGACTAGGCCCGCTGTATGTTAGCGATGCTGATAGAGCGAGAGCGCAGAGGCTCGGAGAGTAGCCGGTGTTTGTATAAAAATATATTCTTCGCGGCCTCCCTTTTATTTCAGGGACTGTTGCAGGGTATGGCGCAACTTTTGCTGCTGTTGGTCGCTTTAGCTTAGATTTCTGACGATTTACGTTCAATTTGAACTTATTTTAGACACTTGTGAAAAAAGTGTCACGTATTCGAATTATATTTTTATTAACTTACCCTATTATGACGCCGGACCGTCATACTCACTGCATAATGAAATAACGCAATGCTTATACGTGCTGTTCTTTTGCTATTCGATCGAAAGTAACGAAACTATGGCGTGTTCTTGCTTCACTTGCTTTGTGCGTTGTCCGTTGACGAACAACAGTTTTTCTTTCCCTTACTCTGCGAGAAATTAAAGATGACTTAAATACTGCACCTTACACCACTGAAAATATTACGAGAATCTTGTTTCGTGTAATCATTCTCTTCTTCGCCAACTTACTTGTTATTGGCAGACACGCCAACTCGCGACGTCTACTCACTCCCAGGCTCGATCGAAAAGTGACGCGACGCTCTCGATCGAACAACGCGGAAGCCGTAGCAACACAACTCCACCACGAAAGCTCTCTCTTCACCACTGAGCTTTCGTGCAGAGTTGCACCCGACCGCTCCCCGCGCTGCCGATAGAGGGCGCCGCTTCCTTAATAAAAAAAAATGCTAAGTACTACGCAACTATCGCCTTCAGTGGCGCGAAAACAAATTTAAATATTAAACAATATTCCATTCTAAGGGTCCTCCTATCGCCGACCTGAAAGGATTATTCTGCCGCTCTTCGGGTACCGGCGGCCGATTTACATACCCATAGTGTGAACTACGCTCATCTCGTGCAACGCTGTCCTTCGCGAACGCCCATTCCTCATCCCGCACACTCTCGAACTCCACTGCCATCTGGGTGAGTTGCTGCAACGACGCAAAATCCTGCCTCCGGACATACAATCGGTATTTCGGGAAGGAGTTTTCGTATATCCGGTGCAATTCCTGTTCTGCGTCGTATCCAGCATGACGCATGAGCAGCCTTATCTCCACCAAGTAGTCCTTGAATTTTTCCCCGCGTCGCTGGCGACGGCACCTAATCTGGTCCTCCAGACGCTCTAAGTACCGGGGAGACAGGAAGAACTCCAAAAATTCCCTCCGGAAAACAGCCCAGGATGTGTCCCTCAATCCACTCATGAGGAGCCATGTAGCGGCCTTCCCGCTCAGCGCCTCGCTTACGGCTCCTGGCATATACCCCATATGTTCTCGCTCGTTGCTCCATGGTTTCAATAAACCCGGGCGGGTCCGACTGCCCGTCGGACTCTACTCTACCACCGACCCCAAGCAACGCGCCTGTCGAGGCGGCTCCTGAAGCCTGGCATATTGAGCCTCCAGCTCCGCCAGTCGAGCCCACACCTCTGCCAGTGGCCACCCGCCTGCATGAACGCGGCGAATGTCTTGCGCAAATCTTCCACGCGGCCAACGTCCTCCAAATCGAATTCCCGGAACATCGTCATTAATTCCTCTCTGCGCCTGTAATATACCCAGCGCATGCCGACCCCAGGCTTCTTTGACTCACCTGACTCCATTTGTCGCTTTTCTCGTTTATTACTTTTTTCCTTTCCAGAAAAATAGTTTTCGGGCCACAGTACCGCGGACTCCCAGTAACTTCCGCTCCTTTGCCTTGCTTTCCTATTATTTTTATCTTCCGGGCTCCGGCTCGTCGCAGCTCCCGTGCGCACCAAGCGCACACATTGTTCGTTTTATTTTGTTTTTTCACTTTCCGGAAAATTCGAACTTTGGCCCACTGTGCACACGTTGTTCCTTTTATTTTATTTTTATTGTACATATTTTTTTGTTCAGAAAATTCGGCCTCCGGCATTATTTCACTGTAGTTTTGTCATTCCTCGATTTGTTCTTTTTTTTTTCACCATAAAATAAATAAAAATTTTTATGCACAAGTTAGTGGCCCGTGGCCCACTGTGCCAAGCATGTCACCGATTTTATTCCAAAGTCAGTTTTGCGCACTAACTATTGGCGACTGGCCCACTGTGCAAATATTGCCCTGCTTGCGCGCAGCCGTTATCAACCACGCACTCAACACCGAACCGCGGCACCCTGTATGCGTTTTGCATGTCTCTTTTCGTTTTCTTTGTTGTTCTTTCGATGCGCCGTTGCGCGCGCGTTAACTGTACTTTGCGCGCGTGTGTGAGCTAGCACGCGTATGCCGAATTACACACTTTTGTTTGTGAGTGCGTCGCGACACTTTTCGATCGCCGTTTCCCCCCGTGGGCTTTGTTTACCCCTTGCCAACAAACTTTTCTGCTCCTGTTATTCTGCGCTATTTAGCTCTATTTTTTTTTCCTCTCATTTTTTTCCAATTGCGCGCTTGTTTGTGCATACTGGCGGGGCTTTATGTCGCCGGTATGCGGCGCATCTAAGAACTGCAGCGTCCCTGCTCGGGCGCCACTTGTAAAGACGTTTCCCAGCCGGGGTACAGATCGCAGTCTGCCCAGGGTCGCTCTTTGCAAGAAAATTTATTTAGTGCAACGACGCTGCAGTTCGGGTGGGGGAAATGTGAGAAAGAGCAAAAACAACTACAGAACAGAATACTGCTAGGGACAATTAGATGGACAACGTGCCGGGATAGTCCCACGGCAGGCGGGAAAAGACCCACGCCCATCTACTGGGGAAAGGTATCAATGCGCCGGGATAGTCCTACGGCAGGCGAGAAGAGACCCTCGCCTATCTACTAGGAAAGTGGTTAGAGTTAGTAGAGAGAGCAGAAAGAAAGCACTCCAGTTATCTTCAATACAATCCTTTATTCCTATACTAATTGTTACAACTGTTCCCTACGGTGCCCTGCCGCACCGCCTAACGGAATCCTATCGGCACGTGGCCGCCAACTTACTTGTTATTGGCAGACGCGCCAACTCGCGACGTCTACTCACTCCCAGGCTCGATCGAAAAGTGACGCGACGCTCTCGATCGAACAACGCGGAAGCCGTAGCAACACAACTCCACCACGAAAGCTCACTCTTCACCACAGAGCTTTCGTGCAGGGTTGCACCCGACCGCTCCCCGCGCTCCCGATAGAGGGCGCTGCCAGCCTTACTAACTCCTATCGATACTTATTCGATTACAAAATTACTTAACTCAAATGGTACTTCATTTCAATAGCTTAATTCTACGGCGTGTTCTTAATACTAACAAATGCTTACAACTACAAAATCTTCTTATTACTAACAAACATGTAAGACGGGGTTTGGACTCCGCCTTACAATATTCCATTCTAAGGGTCCTCCTATCGCCGACCTGAAAGGATTATTCTGCCGCTCTTCGGGTACCTGCGGCCGATTTACATACCCATAGTGTGAACTACGCTCATCTCGTGCAACGCTGTCCTTCGCGAACGCCCATTCCTCATCCCGCACACTCTCGAACTCCACTGCCATCTGGGTGAGTTGCTGCAACGACGCAAAATCCTGCCTCCGGACATACAATCGGTATTTCGGGAAGGAGTTTTCGTATATCCGGTGCAATTCCTGTTCTGCGTCGTATCCAGCATGACGCATGAGCAGCCTTATCTCCACCAAGTAGTCCTTGAATTTTTCCCCGCGTCGCTGGCGACGGCACCTAATCTGGTCCTCCAGACGCTCTAAGTACCGGGGAGACAGGAAGAACTCCAAAAATTCCCTCCGGAAAACAGCCCAGAATGTGTCCCTCAATCCACTCATGAGGAGCCATGTAGCGGCCTTCCCGCTCAGCGCCTCGCTTACGGCTCCTGGCATATACCCCATATGTTCTCGCTCGTTGCTCCATGGTTTCAATAAACCCGGGCGGGTCCGACTGCCCGTCGGACTCTACTCTACCACCGACCCCAAGCAACGCGCCTGTCCGAGGCGGCTCCTGAAGCCTGGCATATTGAGCCTCCAGCTCCGCCAGTCGAGCCCACACCTCTGCCGAGTGGCCACCCGCCTGCATGAACGCGGCGAATGTCTTGCGCAAATCTTCCACGCGGCCAACGTCCTCCAAATCGAATTCCCGGAACATCGTCATTAATTCCTCTCTGCGCCTGTAATATACCCAGCGCATGCCGACCCCAGGCTTCTTTGACTCACCTGACTCCATTTGTCGCTTTCTCGTTTATTACTTTTTCCTTTCCAGAAAAATAGTTTTCGGGCCACAGTACCGCGGACTCCCAGTAACTTCCGCTCCTTTGCCTTGCTTTCCTATTATTTTTATCTTCCGGGCTCCGGCTCGTCGCAGCTCCCGTGCGCACCAAGCGCACACATTGTTCGTTTTATTTTGTTTTTTCACTTTCCGGAAAATTCGAACTTTGGCCCACTGTGCACACGTTGTTCCTTTTATTTTATTTTTTATTGTACATATTTTTTTGTTCAGAAAATTCGGCCTCCGGCATTATTTCACTGTAGTTTTGTCATTCCTCGATTTGTTCTTTTTTTTCACCATAAAATAAATAAAAATTTTTATGCACAAGTTAGTGGCCCGTGGCCCACTGTGCCAAGCATGTCACCGATTTTATTCCAAAGTCAGTTTTGCGCACTAACTATTGGCGACTGGCCCACTGTGCAAATATTGCCCTGCTTGCGCGCAGCCGTTATCAACCACGCACTCAACACCGAACCGCGGCACCCTGTATGCGTTTTGCATGTCTCTTTTCGTTTTCTTTGTTGTTCTTTCGATGCGCCGTTGCGCGCGTTAACTGTACTTTGCGCGCGTGTGTGAGCTAGCACGCGTATGCCGAATTACACACTTTTGTTTGTGAGTGCGTCGCGACACTTTTCGATCGCCGTTTCCCCCCGTGGGCTTTGTTTACCCCTTGCCAACAAACTTTTCTGCTCCTGTTATTCTGCGCTATTTAGCTCTATTTTTTTTCCTCTCATTTTTTTCCAATTGCGCGCTTGTTTGTGCATACTGGCGGGGCTTTATGTCGCCGGTATGCGGCGCATCTAAGAACTGCAGCGTCCCTGCTCGGGCGCCACTTGTAAAGACGTTTCCCAGCCGGGGTACAGATCGCAGTCTGCCCAGGGTCGCTCTTTGCAAGAAAATTTATTTAGTGCAACGACGCTGCAGTTCGGGTGGGGGAAATGTGAGAAAGAGCAAAAACAACTACAGAACAGAATACTGCAGAATCTTGCGAAAGTGGGATCGCGGCTCTGGAGCGCCAAGAGACCACGAACACTTTCAGCGGAAGACAACGTTGATTCGCAAGGGCAGGGTGTGACTCCAGGTGCGCCGTAGAGACACCGCTGTACCCACGCGAAACGGGAAAATGACTGGGGATCGGGAGTGGGTTGGGGGATGTTAGCGGCACTTCTACTTTTCTCGCGTTGGCTTAACAATTAATAACCACGCGTTTATCTTTGTTCATCCTCTCTTTATTACATTCGTTTTCACTTTAAGTCGCACTGGCCCTAACGGTTCTACTTACTGTTGCTTGTCGCTTCGTCGCTTGAGTGCGCACGTCTATCCTCTTTCGCTCCCGATCGCAAAGTGCTGGCCACGCTCTCGATCGGGCAGCGCGGAAGCTGCCCTGATGCAACTCCACCACGAAAGCTCACTCTTCACCACAGAGCTTTCGTGCAGGGTTGCACCCGACCGCTCCCCGCGCTCCCGATAGAGGGCGCTGCCAGCCTTACTAACTCCTATCGATACTTATTCGATTACAAAATTACTTAACTCAAATGGTACTTCATTTCAATAGCTTAATTCTACGGCGTGTTCTTAATACTAACAAATGCTTACAACTACAAAATCTTCTTATTACTAACAAACATGTAAGACGGGGTTTGGACTCCGCCTTACACCCCCCCCTTTCCTGCCAGGGTTACAGTTACGGCTCCGCTGGCCGTAACAGTAATGGAGAAAGTCCTGTCTCCCCGTGTGACTCGAAACCGCGTCCTCCTGTGCCTCTGCCCTCCGGCCTCGATCTCTCTTTGCAAGAACAAGACCGTCTCTGTGTCTGTGGCAATAGGTCCGATGCGGGTCCCTGGGATGTCCCGAATATGTCGTCCAGGTCCGGCGTCCAACCAATCTCTTCATCGCCTAGTTCGGCCATCTGCTCCGCCTCTGCCGAGGAGTTCAGCAGTAGCGGCGACTCTATCGCCATTAGCTCCGCGTCGGCCGACTGCTGGTCGTTGTTGTTTGGGTCGCAGCTGCGGGCCTCCTTCCGGGTTTCGGAGGAGCCCAGGCGGCGCTTGCGGGGATTGCGCGGCGCTCGCAGCTGCGGCCGTTTGCAGTCGGGGCTTTTCTCCGACGCCGTCCGGTGCCTCCCTTGCTGCCCTCTGCGGCGCTTCCTTCTCGGCATTCGTGTCTTCGGGTTCTCCACCACGCCCGGTAGGAACCGAATGTTCGCCCGAGGGAACGCGCACGTGGCATCCTTCTCCCAATTACTGCTTCGGAACGTTTGCCTGCACACTTGCGAACTCTCCTCGTCGCTGTTCTCCGGCTCGTAGTTCGCCAGGTACTCCGCCCTTGTGAGCATTTCGGCCGGCCTCATGCTCCCTGGTTTCGGTGGTGTCTTCGGCGCGACGTCGTCCGAGCATTCGTCGCTCGTGAACAGCGCGATGCCGAAGGGGCTATGGCTGCCGTCCTCGCCTGGCGGCGTGACGCTGCTCTCTCGGTCCGCGCCGGCACCTCCCTCCTCGTCGACTGCTCCGTCTGGGGCTGCCGGCTCTTCCGGTTCCCCGCTCTCCTCTTCACCCTCGACGGTGTCTGGGGGCATCAGGGCTGGCAGAGGGTCCGGCGATGGAGGTTCCTCGTAGTATGGCGGGGACTGCCGCATCCCCGGCATGTGCACATACAGCGTCGTCGACCGAACTTCCATCATTTGGACCGCGTCCGCCAGACGCTCGAAGGAGTACGCCACTGACTCCACGATCGTATGGCGGAATCCTGCCGCCTCGTCGCTCTCGTGATCGCTCACGGGGCTCTCCTGTCCCCCGTGCGGGTCATCCTCTCCCTCGTGGGACTCCTCTTCCCACTCTCGCTCCTCTTCGGACGCATTGAGCCACTCTCGCTCCTGCTGCTCGTCCTCTGACTCCTCCGACTCTGACTGCCGGTCATCTTGCCGGTGGGCGTAAAACGGCCGACCCAGTCGTGGGTCCCGCCGTCTCTCCTCCTCTCCGCTCGTTCGCGGTTGCGTGGCGTCGCTGTCTGACGCGTCTCCGCTGCCCATCTCCTCGTCACTGCTGATGATAATGTATTCATCGTCCATCTTTGGGTTATCTATATACTTTTTGGGCGAAACAAAATATGTCGTATTATTACTCTACCCTATCTGTTATTTTCCTACCAGTGCGACTGTCCAGGTGACTTTACCTTACGTTCTAATTACAATTTTCTCGGGGCAACCTTACATTCTAATTACAATTTCTCTCTGATTACATTTTCATTTACTTATGATACTAACCCCCTTCTTTTTTCCGCCTGGGCCTGCGTTACTCGCCCTTCCCCAAGGCGAGCTCGCGACCTGCAGGGGAGTCCATGCTTTCGTCACCGTCTTCTGGATCCTGAAAGTACGGTTTGAGGGCGGTTAGGTTAGCCACCCGCTTCTTGCGTTCGCCCTCACGAGTGAGACGCACGATGCTGGGGGGAGATGAAGCTAACCACTCTGTAGGGCCCTTCGTATTTTGGTGCCAGTTTGGCAGCAAAACCTTCCGCTGCGTTGGACAACTGATGCTGTCTTACCATGACCTCAGTCCCAATCGCTGGTCTCCACTCTCTTCTTCGGAGGTTGTAGTGCCTTCCTTGGTCCATCGACGCCTTCTGTAGGTTGTTCCTCGCGACTTCAAAAATTTCCTTCAGTTTCTTCTCCTTGTCCTTGGGGCTCAAGGGACTCGTAGCTGATCCGGGTGTTACCTCGTCGTATAGCGCTGCCGGCAGGCGAGGTTCTCTGCCTTGCATAAGGAAACACGGGCTGAATCCCGTCGAGTCCGCTATGCTAGAGTTGACTGCCAGTGCTATCTCGGGTAGCAGTTCGTCCCACGAACTCTGGTGGCCTTCGATGAACTGCGCAATCATCGTCTTCACTGTCCTATTTGTCCTTTCCGTTGGATTTTCCTGGGGGCAGTAGGGAGCGGTATGTTGAAGATTCACTCCTAGTGACTCCATGTACTTCCTGAACGCCTTGCTCGCGAACTGGACTCCGTTGTCGCAAACGAAAGTCCTGGGCACTCCGAAGTGGCCCAAGATCCTCTCGCGAAATGCCTGCTGCAGTAATGCTGCGGTCGCCCTCTTAAGTGGGACCAGCTCCACCCACTTGGAGAATGCCACGAAGCACTGCATCTTCCTGATGGCCCATACTATCGCCAGGCACTCCTTCTCCGTTGCCGAATAGTTCCTCTCCGCAGCCAGCAGCTTCCGGCTGGCGTACGCTATCACTCTCTCGTCTTCGTCGATCGTCTGTGTGAGCACGGCCCCTATGCCGTAGTCACTCGGATCCGTCTGCAGCGAAAACTTAGCTGAGAAGTCTGGACACGCCAACACCGGGGCTGTCGTCAGCTTCTCCTTCAGCTCCTGCAGCGCCTTCTCCTGTTCCTCTCCCCAGGCCCACTTTTGGCCCTTCCTGAGGAGGGACGTCATCGGTTCTACCAGGGTTGAAAAATTTGGTACGAACCGCCTGTACCATGATGCCATTCCAAGGCATTGCCGTAGCGTCTTCAGATTATGGGGTGCCTGAAGGTTCCGGATCGCATCGACCTTGTCGGGATCTGTACAGATACCTTCACCGCTCACCACATGTCCTAGGTATGCCAGTTTCTTCTGGGAGAAACGACACTTCTTCCTATTTAGCCTCAGGTTCGCAGCTCTCAGTCGCCGAAAAACCTCCCTCAGGTTCGCGACATGCTGCTCCTTCGTGGCTCCTGTCACCACTATGTCGTCGAGGTATGCGAATGCGTGGGGCTCCATTGCCGGTTCTATTACCGTATCCAAGGCCCTCTGGAAGGTTGCTCCCGCCGAATGTAGACCGAACGGCATGACTCTCCACTGGAACAGACCTCGCCCAGGCACGGTGAAAGCTGTGCATTCACGGCTATCCGCAGCCATGGGGATCTGCCAGTATCCTTGCTTCAAGTCCAGCGTCGAAATATAGCGGGCGTGGCGCAACCTCTCCAGAATGTGATTTATCCGAGGGACTGGATAAGCATCCGGTATGGAGTGCGCGTTGAGTTGCCGGTAATCCACGCACATTCGCCACTCCCCAGTCTTTTTCCTTACCAAGACTATCGGAGCGCTGTGCGGGCTGCGGGACTTCTCGATTGCACCTACTCGGATGAGCTCGTCTACCTGCTCGTCAATCACCTTCTGCATCGCCGGGTTCTTCGGGTAATACCGCTGCTTCAGCGGTTTGTCGTCTCTCATCCGGATGCTGTGCTCCGCGATGTGTGAGACACCCGATAGGTTCTCGAAAGACACCAGTTCCTTTTCCAAAAACTCGCTTATTTCAGGCTCGAGGTCGGCCGGCCATTCCGCCACCTCAGCCTGGGATTGTTCCTCTTCTTCCTCTTCAACGTCCATCAACTGCGCTCTCTGGGGGGTCCCAGACCTCGCCCCTTGCGCGCTATCCGCTCTGTCATCACATTTCCCTTCACACTCACCCGTCGTGTTCTTCCTGTCTGACCCAACCGCTGGGGTGACACGATCTCTCCGGTCCCTCGCCCTCTTCCGATGCCGCTGCACTTCGGGCTCTTCCTCGGGGGGTGGGACTACTGCGTCTGGAGTCCGGGTCTCCGCGACTGACTCCTTTTCCTCGTCTGCTACCAATTCCATGGCCAATTTCGCACGCCCTATGCGTATCGTGGTGCCCATCCTGCACAAAAATCCATTCCTAGGATGACGTTGTCTAGCATGGTAGGCATACCCAGCACTACCACCTTCGCCGTCTCTCCTGCCAAGCATATCTTGACCAGGAAAGCCCTCTTCACTTCCACGGATGATCCGTCCGCCAAGCGAATCCTAGTATTCGCTTCCAGGCGCTTACCGCTAATCTTCTGCTTCCGCAGCCAGTGCTCGCTCACAAAGCTGCGCGTTGCTCCTGTATCTATCGTGGCTGTCGTCGCCTGTCCGCCGACCGTAACTTGGGCCACGATCTTTCCCCCCTTCACCACCATCGGTCCGCTTACCGCCTGGAGTTGTGGTTCACGGCGCGACCCTCCTCCTGGCCTGAGGGGCGCCTCGGGTCGTTTCCCGACCCCGCTTGCTCGCAGCATTCCTTGCTGCTTCGTCCTCTTGTGCCGCAGACTCGACAAAACAGCACCTGGGCGTTAAGGCACTCCCTGGCAAAGTGTCCACATTGCCCGCACCGGTGGCAAGCGCGTCTCGGGTCGAATCCGCCGCTGCCGTGTGCTGCTCCTCCTTGCGGTGCTGTCGCTTGCGCCCCTATTGCGCTTGCTGGCGTCGTCTGGCCGGTCCACTGCTGTGCTCCCGTCTCTTGACGGAACGGGTTTGGCGGTCTACTCCTCGCCCCTGCAAAATTCGACTCACCCCTGTTACTCGCTTTGGTTCGAGAGTACTCCGCTTCCTGTTCCCGGAGATTCTCGAACTCCGTGGCCATCTGCGTTAGTTGTGCCAGTGTTGCGAAGTCACTCCTGCGCACGTAAAGTCGGTATTCCGGGGCCGCGTTCTCATAAATCCTGTACAGCTCCTGCGCGGCGCTGTACCCTGCACGCCGCATGAGCAGTCGTAACTGGACCACGTAATCCTTGAACTTCTCGGATCGCTGCTGACGACGCGAACGTATCTGATCCTCGAGACGTTCGAAATACTGGGGAGGGAGGAAGAAATCCAGGAATTCCTTACGGAACGTGGCCCAGGATGCATTCCCCAGTCCACTCGTCAAGAGCCAGCTGGCTGCTTGGTCGACCATCACCTCACTCATGGCGGCGGGCATGTGATCCACGTCGATCCTGTACGTCGCTGCACGCTGCTCGAGGATTTCTAAAAACCCTAGCGCATCTTCCTGGCCGCCGTATCTTATTCCCCATTTGCGCACCTGGTCCGCCACTCCCCTTTGCACTCGCGCCTCATCTGCGTGCGCGCATATGACCGGCAGTTTCCCCTCCACCCGAATCTCTGGTGGGCACTTCATTGTCGACTGCTGCGGCTTCCATGACGGGGGAGGAGGCTGTTCGTACAGGTGGGGCCTTCGTAAATCTGGCTCCGATTTCTGGTGCGGCCGTCCGCCGAATTCACCAGCGGAGGGCTCGACGAGCTTCCCGTATTGGGCCTCCAACTCGGCGAGCCTATTCCAGACCTCCCTGCTGTGATCGCTGCCTTGTATGAACGAGGAAATTCGCTTCCTCAATTCCTCGACGCGGCCTTCCTTATCCAGGCCGAATTCCTGCGCTATCGCCGATAGTTCCTCTTTTCGGCGATAGTATACCCACCGCACGCCCACTACGTGATTTAGGGACTCACCTCCATCCATGTTGTATATACCGCCACAAGCACCAGCAATTCCTCGATGAAAAAAAAAAAATTTTCCTTGATGTCGCGCCTTTTCCTTAGTGAATTCCTCGAGGAAAACTGAAAAAAATTCCTCGGTGAATTTTTTCCCTTGGGGTCGCGCCTCTTCCCTGGTGAATTCTTTAAGGAAAACTGAGAAAAATTCCTCGATGAATTTTTTCCCTCAGGGTCGCACCTTTTCCCTGGTCTCACAATACGCAATAATAATAAAAAAAATTTTTTTTTTTTTTTTTTTTTTCCGCCGATCCACTGCCTTGTCTCGTTTTACTTTTGTCTATAATTTATTTTTATCCTTATTCGTATGGCCTCTGGCCCACTGTCAATTTTTCCCGAAATTTATGGCCTCTGGCCCACTGTAATTTTCGCCCGAATTTTATGGCCTCTGGCCCACTGTCAATTTTCCCGAATTTTATGGCCTCTGGCCCACTGTCAATTTTTCCCGAATTTTATGGCCTCTGGCCCACTGTAATTTTCGCCCGAATTTGCTGACGTCACGCACTTGTTCTCGCTTTCAACTAGCGCGTCGCCAAACTCACCACCGAAACGCACACATGTGTGAGTGGGCACGCGCCTGTGACGTCACACGCATACACTTGTTTTATTGTCTTCGCTGTTTCGTTTTGTGCGGGGACGAGCCTCCGCGCTCACCACCGAACCGTTTTACTTTTCGTCGCGCGCGCTCTCTCTAATCGTTGATTCTCACTGTGCCAAATTCCGTCACTGCTAGGCTTAGCGCACTTGCACTAGCAGGTACCGACTCGCGACGAAACTGCGACAAACGTTTCCCCGCCCGTTTTATATACCCCTTGCCTATACTTTGGTTTTATGCGCGTCTTTTCCGCCGCTATGTCACCAAAGTTAGGGTATCGCTGGGTATATACGACTACACGTTTCTTTTCAACTTTGTAACCAAATTTTTTTTCTTTCAAGACAAAACCTAACCTGTGTGCGACTGCTGACCACGTGTGCCAAAAAAAAAAATTTTTTTTTTTTTTTTTTTTTTTTTTTAAATAAAAAACTACAATTAGTTTTCTCTTGGGCACAACGTTTTCTGTCTATTAAATTTTTGACAAACCAAAACCCCTCACTGGTGTCGGTGCAGACTCGCGGGTTTTAATTCGCAATGGTGCTGCACCCCCCTTACGTCTCCAGGGTCCCTGCTCGGGCGCCACTTGTAAGGAAGCGTTCTAGCTGGGGTACATATCTCAGTCTGCCCAGGGTCCGAATCTTACAAGAAATTTGTAGTATTCGCGGAGACGCTGTAGACGGGGACAACCAGGTCGTTAGAGGGACTTCGATTAACAAGAAAGAGGGGGGAGGGCGACTCGAGATCGAAGCGGGGGGCACCGCCGCTGCTCTCTACGAGTGGCCAAGTCGCTCCGCGAGATCAAAGCGAGGGCGCCGAGGTACTCAGGCGGCCGCCGCTGTTCCCGTCGGGAGCGCTGGGTGGAAGGGGGGGTAGTACAGATGCGAGATCTAAACGGGGGGTGCCACCGTTGTTCTCAGCGAATCACTGCACATGGGGGGGGGGGGGGAGTGCGGACGCGAGATCTAAACGGGGGGTGCCACCGTTGTTCTCAGCGAATCACTGCACGCAGAAGGGGGGGAAAGTCTTGCGAAAGTGGGATCGCGGCTCTGGAGCGCCAAGAGACCACGAACACTTTCAGCGGAAGACAACGTTGATTCGCAAGGGCAGGGTGTGACTCCAGGTGCGCCGTAGAGACACCGCTGTACCCACGCGAAACGGGAAAATGACTGGGGATCGGGAGTGGGTTGGGGGATGTTAGCGGCACTTCTACTTTTCTCGCGTTGGCTCAACAATTAATAACCACGCGTTTATCTTTGTTCATTCTCTCTTTATTACATTCGTTTTCACTTTAAGTCGCACTGGCCCTAACGGTTCTACTTACTGTTGCTTGTCGCTTCGTCGCTTGAGTGCGCACGTCTATCCTCTTTCGCTCCCGATCGCAAAGTGCTGGCCACGCTCTCGATCGGGCAGGGCGGAAGCTGTCCTGATGCAACTCCACCACGAAAGCTCACTCTTCACCACAGAGCTTTCGTGCAGGGTTGCACCCGACCGCTCCCCGCGCTCCCGATAGAGGGCGCTGCCAGCCTTACTAACTCCTATCGATACTTATTCGATTACAAAATTACTTAATTCTCAAATGGTACTTCATTTCAATAGCTTAATTCTACGGCGTGTTCTTAATACTAACAAATGCTTACAACTACAAAATCTTCTTATTACTAACAAACATGTAAGACGGGGTTTGGACCCCGCCTTACAATATTCCATTCTAAGGGTCCTCCTATCGCCGACCTGAAAGGATTATTCTGCCGCTCTTCGGGTACCGGCGGCCGATTTACATACCCATAGTGTGAACTACGCTCATCTCGTGCAACGCTGTCCTTCGCGAACGCCCATTCCTCATCCCGCACACTCTCGAACTCCACTGCCATCTGGGTGAGTTGCTGCAACGACGCAAAATCCTGCCTCCGGACATACAATCGGTATTTCGGGAAGGAGTTTTCGTATATCCGGTGCAATTCCTGTGCTGCGTCGTATCCAGCATGACGCATGAGCAGCCTTATCTCCACCAAGTAGTCCTTGAATTTTTCCCCGCGTCGCTGGCGACGGCACCTAATCTGGTCCTCCAGACGCTCTAAGTACCGGGGAGACAGGGAAGAACTCCAAAAATTCCCTCCGGAAAACAGCCCAGGATGTGTCCCTCAATCCACTCATGAGGAGCCATGTAGCGGCCTTCCCGCTCAGCGCCTCGCTTACGGCTCCTGGCATATACCCCATATGTTCTCGCTCGTTGCTCCATGGTTTCAATAAACCCGGGCGGGTCCGACTGCCCGTCGGACTCTACTCTACCACCGACCCCAAGCAACGCGCCTGTCCGAGGCGGCTCCTGAAGCCTGGCATATTGAGCCTCCAGCTCCGCCAGTCGAGCCCACACCTCTGCCGAGTGGCCACCCGCCTGTATGAACGCGGCGAATGTCTTGCGCAAATCTTCCACGCGGCCAACGTCCTCCAAATCGAATTCCCGGAACATCGTCATTAATTCCTCTCTGCGCCTGTAATATACCCAGCGCATGCCGACCCCAGGCTTCTTTGACTCACCTGACTCCATTTGTCGCTTTTCTCGTTTATTACTTTTTCCTTTCCAGAAAAATAGTTTTCGGGCCACAGTACCGCGGACTCCCAGTAACTTCCGCTCCTTGGCCTTGCTTTCCTATTATTTTTATCTTCCGGGCTCCGGCTCGTCGCAGCTCCCGTGCGCACCAAGCGCACACATTGTTCGTCTTATTTTATTTTGTTTTTTCGCTTTCCGGAAAATTCGAACTTTGGCCCACTGTGCACACGTTGTTCCTTTTATTTTATTTTTATTGTACATATTTTTTTGTTCAGAAAATTCGGCCTCCGGCATTATTTCACTGTAGTTTTGTCATTTCTCTATTTGTTCCTTTTTTTTTCACCAAATAAAATAAATAAAATTTTTATGCACAAGTCATTGGCCCGTGGCCCACTGTGCCAAACATGTCACCGATTTTATTCCAAAGTCAGTTTTGCGCACTAACTATTGGCGACTGGCCCACTGTGCAAATATTGCCCTGCTTGCGCGCAGCCGTTATCAACCACGCACTCAACACCGAACCGCGGCACCCTGTATGCGTTTTGCACGTCTCTTTTCGTTTTCTTTGTTGTTCTTTCGATGCGCCGTTGCGCGCGCGTTAACTGTACTTTGCGCGCGTGTGTGAGCTAGCACGCGTATGCCGAATTACACACTTTTGTTTGTGAGTGCGTCGCGACACTTTTCGATCGCCGTTTCCCCCCGTGGGCTTTGTTTAACCCTTGCCAACAAACTTTTCTGCTCCTGTTATTCTGCGCTATTTAGCTCTATTTTTTTTTCCTCTCATTTTTTTCCAATTGCGCGCTTGTTTGTGCATACTGGCGGGGCTTTATGTCGCCGGTATGCGGCGCATCTAAGAACTGCAGCGTCCCTGCTCGGGCGCCACTTGTAAAGACGTTTCCCAGCCGGGGTACAGATCGCAGTCTGCCCAGGGTCGCTCTTTGCAAGAAAATTTATTTAGTGCAACGACGCTGCAGTTCGGGTGGGGGAAATGTGAGAAAGAGCAAAAACAACTACAGAACAGAATACTGCTAGGGACAATTAGATGGACAACGTGCCGGGATAGTCCCACGGCAGGCGGGAAAAGACCCTCGCCTATCTACTAGGAAAGTGGTTAGAGTTAGTAGAGAGAGCAGAAAGAAAGCACTCCAGTTATCTTCAATACAATCCTTTATTCCTATACTAATTGTTACAACTGTTCCCTACGGTGCCCTGCCGCACCGCCTAACGGAATCCTATCGGCACGTGGCCGCCAACTTACTTGTTATTGGCAGACGCGCCAACTCGCGACGTCTACTCACTCCCAGGCTCGATCGAAAAGTGACGCGACGCTCTCGATCGAACAACGCGGAAGCCGTAGCAACACAACTCCACCACGAAAGCTCTCTCTTCACCACTGAGCTTTCGTGCAGAGTTGCACCCGACCGCTCCCCGCGCTGCCGATAGAGGGCGCCGCGTCCTTAATACAAAAATCTTAATGCTAAGTGCTACGCAACTATCGCCTTCAGTGGCGCGAAAACAAACTTAAATATTAAACAATATTCCATTCTTAAAACTATTAACTAATAATACAAAACCAAAATGATAATGTAAGGCGGCCGCCTTACAATCTTTAAGTGATTTGATCCGAATGAAATTTGGTCAACGGCTGGGGAATGATGGCAAATGCTTATATCGTGAGTTTGGTTGAAATCGCTCAATCGCAACTGAAAATTTTCATACTAAGCATTTTCATCATTTTCAATCGATTGTTCCTATAGCAGCTATATGATAAAGTGGTCCAATTCGGAAGAAATTTGGTTTGCACATGGGATTTGGTACTAAATGCATATAGGCTTAATTTGGTTGAAATAGCTCAAAAAAAATTTTTTTTCATCCGATTGTTCCAATGGGAGCTATATGATATAGTCATCCGATCCGGCCAATTTTAACAAATGATCTGCCTACAGAAAGAATACACATCTGTACCAAGTTTCATTAATATAGTTTTAAAACTGAGAGACTAGTTCGCATAGAAACAGACGGACATGGTTATATTGACTCGTCTGTTAATGCTGATGAAGAATATATATACTTTTTGGGGTCGGAAAAGTCTCCTTCTACCTGTTACGCACATTTCGCTTCAGACAAACTTAATAGACCCCTATACTCTTTTTTAGAGTACGGGGACTAAAAACAATGAATGAGCAGTCAGTGGTGCAAATGGGGGCATGGCACAACTCACTGCACAATAAAATAACGCAATGCTTAGACCTGCTATTTCTTTTGCTATTGGAACGAAAGTAACGGAGCTATTGCTTCACTTGCTTTGTGCGCTGGCAGTTTAGGAACAACAGTTTTTCTTTCCCTTACTCTGCGAGAAATTAAAGATGACTTAAATACTGCACCTTACACCATTGAAAATATTACGAGAATCTTGATTCGTGTGATCATTCTCTGAATAGATGTGGCAAAAAAAAAATAAACAAGAAAGAAAGGTTATCTTCGGCTCGCCGAAGATTAAATACCCTTGCAGTCATGCATGTTGCGTTCATTAAATTCAGTTACCAGTGGTTCCTATGGATGCTGTATGATATGATTTAGATGAGATTTGGTCAGTATATAGGGAATAATAGCAAAGGAGTAGTGCGTGAATTTAGCTGAAATCGCTTAATAGACTTTACAAATTTTCATACTAAGCCTTTGAACCGATTGTTCCTATGGCAGCTATATGATATAATGTTTCGATCCGAATGAAATTTGGTCAGCAGCTGGGGAAGGATGGCAAATGTTCACGGCGTGAGTTTGGTTGAAATCGCTCAATCGACACTGAAAATTTTCATACTACGCATTTTCATCATTTTCAACCGATTGTTCCTATGGCAGCTATATGATATAGTGGTCCGATTCGGATGAAATTTGGTTTGCACATGGGATTTGGTACTAAATGCATATAGGCTTAATTTGGTTGATATAGCTCAAAAAAAATTTTTTTTTCAACCGATTGTTCCTATGGGAGCTATATGATATAGTCATCCGATCCGGCCGATTTTAACAAATGATCTGCCTGCAGAGAGAATACACATCTGTACCAAGTTTCATCAAGATAGCTTTAAAACTGAGAGACTAGTTTGCATAGAAACAGACGGACAGACGGACAGACGGACAGACAGACGGACATGGCTATATCGACTCGCCTGTTGATGCTGATCAAGAATATATATACTTTATGGGGTCGGAGATGCCTCCTTCAATGCGTTACAAACTTCGTGACAAAATTAATATACCCTCTGCAAGGGTATAAAAAGGATGCATCTAAACTTTAATATGTTTTAGATGGTGTACCCCTATTGACTTTTCATTCTTGTTCTGGAGCTCATAATACGCGAAGCTAAGTTTTCGGACTTTTTCTGCTTTTAAAAATACTGGAGCGAGCCTGCTGTTAAATCTTTTAGCTGCATTACTCTGCGAAAAAGTGCGAGCCTATACAGTGGATCCAACCTTTAATTGAATAGACTTACTTCTCAAGTTATACCTGCGAACGTTGACCTCATGACTTGCTGCGATAATGTCCTTTGCTTTTCAGCAACGGTTCATAGTCCTTGGCTTCTAGCAACATATTCTGTCCAAAACACAAAAAGTAAGGCGAAGGGAGTTTTGCTGGGTTACTATTTATTCGTTCCTTTAGCTCCTGGTATTCAGACGAACTAAATTCTTCGGAAGATAAGTCAACCATTGGACCAAAAACTACGATTTCGGATATATTATCCTGATCTCGTCGCGAGAATGCGTCAGCAACAACATTCTGTGAGCCGTTCCTATGTTAAATTGAAAATGAGAACCATTTTTATCGAGTTGACCATCTTGCTAGTCGACCTAATAAATCTTTTTGGCTCATAAGCCATTTAAGAGAGGCGTGATCAGTGATGACCGTGAATTCGTGTCCTTCGATGTTAGCTGGAAACTTTTGTATCCCTTTAATAACCGCTAAACTCTCCAGTTCAGTAACTGAGTAGTTGCGTTGCGCCGACATATAAGCCACTGGTAATCCGGTGCCATTCTCGTCCAGTTGAGCTAACACGCATCCTAGTCCGTGCAGACTTGCATCGCATAGCAACAAAAATGGTTACTCACTTTTAAGACACGCGAAGGCTACCTCGGCCTCGTCGTTCCAATGAAATGATTTGCTTTTTCTTAACAAGTCAGTTAGAGGCTGGCTGATTGGCCTGTACCACCTGGATACTCATTAATGGCTATCACCCTCTCTGGATCGGTTCGCTACTGTCGACATCGCCAAAAATTCGACGTATTGCCGACTGATATTGCATCAATCTGAGATGAAAGAGCGTGTGAGCTTTATCAGATGGGCGCGCTTTGTTGGACGAGTCTGGTGAATCGTTGGGATGAATCAGATCTAACGCCATTTGTGCATCGGTCTGACTACCACAATCGCAAGTTAAAAATTTAGGATTGGATTCGGATGCACAGGATTTGTCTGCGAATGCTTTTTGCAGTTTTCCGCCGGTTTACATGTTGGGCAATTTGGTTTATAAATATTTTTCGCTCCGCAACCGTAACAAAAAACAGTTCTCGGCTCAAAACAGTAATCATAGCGATATCCTTCTTTGCCGCAATTCCAGCACTTAAAATTTTTGCGTTGCATCGCTGATATTTCGGGATGTTCATTCAATTCGAGGTGACGAGGTGAAAGGCTCCGTACAGTCCCGTTTACGGCAACACTGTAGAGCCTTCCAGTCACCTGTAAACCCGGCAGGAGTTGAGCAGCCACGAACCCAATATCACGTTGCTGTAAAAGGCTACATACAGATTTAATTGCGGCACAGCTGTAGGGCTGCACAGGGCGGACTATATATTTGGCCGATGCTACGCTGACTATCCAGACTATCTTATTCTGCCTGAGCACTTTCCAAGTGCATAAGCTCATAGCGAAGAGACACTTTGGCTTTTCTGATTAAAGGGTGAACTAGCGATTCCTCTGTAATTGGATTACGTAATCGGCCTACTAGTCTTACGACTTTAAATTGGAAGTCTTCGAACGACTCTCGATCTCCTTGTTTTCTAGAATTTATACTTTCAATATTCTCAAACCTCTTACTGAATTCTACACAGAATCTCTCCCAAGTAAAACCTGGGCTAGTTCTGTGGAACGTCCAAAACCATTCGTTAGCCTTGTCAACCAAAAGCAAATTGTCAACAAATTGTCACCACTCAAACCTTGGCAAGTCATAGAACGAACCCTATACAAGAAATCTTCAGAAGACATCCCTCCCATACATCCACTGAACTTTAATTTCCAGTTCAGAATCACGTTGGATACCATTTCTCTTGGAATAGGAGCATAAGCTCTCCCAGACAAGCTTGCATTCGACCTGTGGCTCTCGGACCTTCCCGCTACTACATGTGTATCATATCTTTCTAGACGCTTTAACCATCATCTCGATATTTTCGTTGCCTCGAGTTTTAAGTGAACTATCACCATTATTTTCAATTGCTACATGCTGACTCCCTAAGGTAGAAATAGTTCTCATTCCTCTGCGTGAAATAGCACCTCTGCGATATTTACTCGGCTGTTTGTTGCCTAATTGAATTATGTTGGTATTAGTAAGTTGTCTAGATGCTTGCGATAAGACATCGGACGTATTTTCTGCTACAGCTAGCTCTGTGGCTAGATTCACATTTGAAATCGATAAATGCCTTATTGCACAAGGTTTCTTGCATACTGGGCAATTGTTTGTATTTTGCAAAGCATCCACGATGACATTAACTGGCTCACTGCAGACTCCACAAAATGGATCTTCTTCTCGCAAAACATTGCTAAGATCCTCAGCACTGTGTCTTACAGCCATTGTTGTTCTTCTTTTAAAATAATAAAAGTTTTATAGTTGGACAATAAAATTGGTTCAATGCTTTCCAGAATTAACACTATACTATTGTAACACTCTGATCTAACTTACTTAAATTTCATACGGTAATTAAAATAAACTATTAATCTGTGTGCAGTCTCCTTCTGTATGTGCTGGTCAAGCTTCGAAACGTACTTGAAGCTTGCAACTCCGGGTACGACTTCCGAAGAATCACCACAGAAATATGTAAAGAATCGTTCTATCTGTTATATGCGATGCTCGCACAAAAAAAATCTGTTACGGTCGTTTTTCCCGCAATATCGAAAACACACGCGACTCCTGTAACTAAACTTAATAAAGTTATGCATCGCATTAACAGATCACAACATTCTGGACTAAAAAACTGATATTTAGCTTCATGAATGTTATGTGTGAACAAACAGAACCGACCTGGTCGACCAATGCAGTCTCTAAAGTAAATCGCTGTTCCGAAGATCGGTTAACTGTTTTCCAGAACATCAGGCAGCCAATCTCCGCTTTGTTTTGGGTTGCAAAAATGTGTTAATGATTATAGATGTATTTAACAGAGCATGCCGTGAAGCGGACAGGCTATCTTCAGATACTTCAAAAGAATCTCTGAGTAGTATGTCATATACTGCCTATCGTCCTCGAGATCAGTACTTCCTTAAGGATAATGGACTACCAATATTACGGCTTATGACCATGTCCTATCTCAAGTTGAGTTTAACTTTTAAGGGTGCTGATTCTCTACCCATTTCGTGCCCCACGTTGGGCGACAGAGAGACTGTCGATTTCCCAAAAACGTTTCACCAAGTCAGCTAGAGGCTCATCTGTGACCGAAGGCTCAGGCGCTGAGCGCAATGCAGCTAAAGTTGAATGCCTATTTGGCTGATGAGAACAGCCAGCCACCAGTAATGATCCAGCCAAGTTTGGTCTTTTGAAGAGAAGGCAAGTTATCAGCTATACGAATTTGACCAACGCAGATGAGATCGAAGAGAAGTGCGGCTCCAAGTAGTAGATCTATACGTTGTGACTCAAAGAATGATGGATCAGCTAGCTTGAGGTTTTAAGGTATATTCCATTTGTCGATGCTTAAATCAAAATGCGGTTGATAATCCGTTATTGTTTGAGTCACCACTGCAGAAAACGACGCCTCGGAGGCCTTGTCATGCGACCGAGCAGTGACAGAAACAGTTTGGTCCAACGATAGCGATGACTTCCCTATTCCGGAAATGGCAATATTGGATCTCTGCGTTTTGAGCTGCAGCTGATTAGCCAGTTGCGTAGTGATAAAATTGAGCTAAGAAGCTGAGTCCAACAACGCACGGCATGGGAAAAGTTCTCCAAAGCGATTCGTGGCATAAACTATTGCGGTAGGCAGCAACACATTACCTGCAGGCGTAGCAGTAGAAATAAGCGAAGATGAATTTGCTGTATGCTGAATTCCCACAATTTCATACCCTTTAGAAGTTGGCGTGTTTGTAAAGGAAGGGTTGGCGTCCATATGTAGGAGAGAATGATGCTTGTATTGACAATGCTTGCAATGTCCTGATCTACATTGCTGCAAGCCATGTCCTTTCCGAAGACAGTTGAGACAAAGATGCATGCGCTTTGCTTCTTTATGACGTACATAAGGCGTTAGATTTATGAACTTTGTGCATTTTGAAAGGAAGTGATCCTTTGCGTTGCAATATGGACATGTTGCAGCTCCTTGCTGCGTTGATACAATGAGAGAGCTTCAAGTCGATTTAGATGCATGCTTGCTCACCTACGGAACCTGATTTTTGCTCACTGCACATTCTACATTTTCTAACATCCGGCATCGCTTTTCCAGGAATTTAGCCATATCTACCCATTTGGGAAGTTTTTCGTATGGAGAGATTCCTCCCACTTCTCCTGTGTAGTATGATCCAGCTTGCGGCCGATGATGTGAATGAGCAGTCCATCCGCAAGCTCCGACGTTGATGCCATTGTAGCAATTGCCCGAAGATGTGAATTGATTCCGTCGCTCAATTCGCGTAAACTAAGTGCTGATCCCTTTTCCACATCTGATAACCCAAAAATAGCCCTTATGTGTGCCTGGAAATGTAGTAATTTATTATCAATTCTTTTGACAAGAAGCTCTAACGCTCTTTCATAATTGGCATTAGAAGGCTCCAACGATTTTATCGTGTTCAGAGCAGCACCTTCCAGACAAGCACGCAGGTGCTGGAATTTTTCAATCTTACTGAGATCCTCATCGTTGCCGACCACTGTGCTGAACATATCGTAGAAGTCCGGCCAATCCTCGTAGCAACCGCTGAACCGAGGCAATTGAAGCTCAGGTAAGCGCGGTCTGCGGAAATGTGTTTGAGTTGTGTTGAGATGAGGATCAGTAAGTGCTGTGGAATTTGCACAGCTATATCGTGACTTTCCAATCATTTCCAATCTCCGTGATATCATTGACTTGGACTCCCAGTATAGCTGGGAGAAGTTGGCTCTGTTGTCAAGGGATAACTCAAGCAAATCTAACCTCTCCAGTTTGGATTGAGAGGTTTCAAAATCAGCTTTCATACTCTCTATCGTCTCCAGACGGACAAGCAGATCTGATTCATCAAAGGAATCCATTTGGGGGTATTGGTAAGGGTGTTTGTGTATTGGGTCCTCATGTTTAGTTTGAATTGATTGTTTAATAGTACTTGTAAAGGTCAAATTTTCACTTTCGCGATACTGTACATCACTAAATTCATAGAGAACTTTCTTTAACTTTTCTTTCTCGTCGTCGTTTAGATGATCGAAACTGTATTCGTTAGTTTCTGATAATTCATTATCAATAGCATATGCAATGTGTAAATCTCTAGTTGAGGGTGGATCTAAACTTTCATATTCACCGTCATCGAAAATTGTTTCGTCATTGTATCTAAATTTGAAAGTATGTTCACCTAGTGTTACTGAATTTTCACTGTAGTCAATTTGGGATTTGCAAGCTTCCAGGAAATTCCTATATATTAACATGTCATAATTAGTTGAAAAATTGTGAATGTAAAATTTTTGGTGTCCTGGACATATTTTGCTTTTTGCTAATGATACAAAATTTTTGAGTTCGGTTATTCCATTTATTGTTTGGACTGTTAAGTGGCATGGATAAGTTTGATAATTTAGAAAGTTTTGGGTCATGATATTTATTGAGGAACCTGTGTCAATGATACATCTTAAAGGTTGATAATTCATTGTGATTGGAATAAAAGGGTTTCTTCTTTTGTCTGATCTGTTGAATCTGAGGCTTGTTGAAGAAAATTTTCGGATACATCCATTTTGAAAATTCCACTGTTACTTTCTCTTTGTCTTTTTACTGGTGGATTTGGGGCACTATAATTTTTATTTGTTTGGTAATTCATTTGATTTTGATTTCTGCCTTGATTTAATTTTTGTTGAAGTTCTTGAAATGTTGGTGGATTACTAGTTTGATTAGTTTATGGTTTTAGTTGTTCGTTGCTAAGAACTGTTGGAATGTAACCTTGAGAATAATACTTCCCACTTTTCTGATTTGGTTGGCTTGGTTTCTTTTCATTTGAATAATTTTCATAAAATCCCTCTCTTTGAGCTACTTTTTTTAGTTTTGATAGATTTGAGATGTCAAATTCAGCAAGTGCTTCGTATAATCTATCTGTTCTTTGTTATTACATTTTTTATTGTGGTTTCAAGACCTTATTTGTATAGGGCATTATTAACTGCGTTTCTTTCTAAACTTATCTTATTTATTATAGTAAATGATTTCTGTTCTAGTTCTTCGATAAACTTACGAAGGTTTCCGTTGTAGTTGGTGTTGTATAGGCGTCGTAACAATTCATCACATGGTGTCTGGATGTTGAGTTCGCTGATCAGTGATCCTCGTAGCTCGGACCAGATGTTGGGATGTGAAAGTTGCGAAATGCGTTGTGCGTCTCCTGATAGTTGCATCTCAATGGCTCCAAACAAGATACTATGTTGTCTTAGATCTTGGGTTGGATATTGTAGCGTGTGGCTATTGGGCTGTTAAGATAAACCACTGTTGAGATGTAGATGCTTTGGCGTTCGTGCACTTCTGGCTGTCTCTGGTCTTCAGCTCGTCGGATGGGGCGTGGTTCTCTCTTCGCACATCTACACTGACACTACCTTGATAAAAATTAATAAGTGCACTTTAGGAATAAAAAGGTGGATTTTGTCAAACAAGAATGAAAACTGTCTCGACCACTGAGAGAATATGTGAACTTTAAATAGCTGATCAATTGTTGGGATACTGTAGGTGTTCTCGTACCCCATTCTTTACCCACCATATCGTGGTAGCTAGCTAATGTTTTAGCTACCCCTTAACCAATGCTATGGCTAACTTATGGAGTGTTACTAAAGTACGTGTCTATCTGTACCAGCATTGAACCACCAAAATATATTATGCTTTCATTTAAAATCGTTACTCTTATTCTCTACCGTTACGACAATATTCATATTAAATTCTGTTTCCTAATATCAAATTCAAATTTATAAAAATAATTATACAATAAGCTTTTCGACTATTATAATCGCTTAACCTACTCGATACGGTCGTCTTCAACAATATCAAGGAATGTTCATCGTAATCACATATGTATGTAGAGACATAAATTTTTTACATACATATATATTGTAAGGCGGGATCCAGACCCCGTTTTACATTTTGTTTGTAGCAATAAGAAGAATTGGTAGCATTAAGAACAGTTTTTAGTTTTAAGCATTTGTTAGCATTAAGAAAATTTTTGTAGAATTAAGCTTTTGAATTGAAGTATTGTTTAAAGTAAGGAATTTTGTAGTCGATAAGTATCGATAGGAGTTAGGGAGGCTGGAAGCGCCCTCTGTCGGGAGCGCGGTGAGGGGTCAAGTGCAACTCAGCACGAATGCTCTGTGGTGAAGACTGAGCTTTCGTGGTGGAGTTGCATCAGGGCAGCTTACGCGCTGCTCGATCGAGAGCGTGGCCAGCACTTTGTGATAGAGAGGGGAAGGGAATAGACGTGCGCGCTTGAGCGACCAAGCGAAGGTAACCGTAAGTAGAACCGTTAAGGCTAGTGCGACGATAGAGCGAGAGTTAAAAGAATAAAAGAAAAGAATGAAAAGAAATAAAATGCTGTTATTCATTACAGAGCAGATGTAAGAAAAGCAGAAGCGCGACAGAAATTCCTAATCCTCTCCCGATTCCTAGTCATCTTCCGTTTCCCTCGCGAATCAACGTTGTCTTCCGCTGAAAGTGTTCGTGATCTCTCGGAACTCCAGAGACACGATCCCACTTTCGCAAGACTCTCCTCCTCCTTCTATGTGCAGTGATTCGCTGAGAACAACGGTGGCGTACCCCGTTTAGATCTCGCATCCGCACTACTTTCCCTTCCACCAAACGCTCCCGTTCGGGAACAGCGGCGGCCGCCCGAGTACCTCGGCGCCCTCGCTTTGATCTTGCGGAGCGGCCTTGTCACTCGTAGAGAGCAGCGATTCGATCTGTGCGAATATTACAAATTTCTTGTAAGATTCGAGCGCTGGACAGACTGAGATCTGTACCCCAGCTAGAACGCTTCCTTAAAAGTGGCGCCCGAGCAGGGACCCTGGAGACGTAAGGCGAGAGTAGCACCATTGCGAATTAAAACCCGTGAGTGCGCAAAAACGCCAGTGAGGGGTTTCGTTAGTCAAAGCAGTAGATAGAAAACGCTGTACCCAAGAGAAAATTTACTGTATTTTAAAAACAAGAAAGAAAGGTTATCTTCGGCTCGCCGAAGATTAAATACCCTTGCAGTCATGCATGTTGCGTTCATTGGATTCAGTTACCAGTGGTTCCTATGGATGCTGTATGATATAAATGTCCGATTTAGATGAGATTTGGTCAGTACATAGGGAATAATAGCAAAGTAAGCAAAGTAGTGCGTGAATTTAGCTGAAATCGCTTAAAAGACTTTAAAAACTTTCATACTAAGCCTTTGAACCGATTGTTCCTATGGCAGCTATATGATATAGTGGTTCGATCCGAATGAAATTTGGTCAACAGCTGGGGAATGATAGTAAATGTTTATGTCGTGAGTTTGGTTGAAATCGCTCAATCAACACTGAAAATTTTCATACTAAGCATTTTCATCATTTTCAACCGATTGTTCCTAGGGAAGCTATATGATATAGTACTCCGATTTGGATGAAATTTGGTCAGTATATAGGGAATGATAGCTTATGCATACTGCGTGAATTTGGTTGAAATCGATCAATAGACATTAAAAATTTTCATACTAAGCCTTTGAACCGATTGTTCCTATGGCAGCTATATGATATAGTGGTTCGATCCGAATGAAATTTGGTCAACAGCTGGGGAATGATGGCAAATGTTTATGGCGTGAGTTTGGTTGAAATCGCTCAATCGACACTGAAAATTTTCATACTAGGCATTTTCATCATTTTCAACCGATTGTTCCTATGGCAGCTATATGATATAGTGGTCCGATTCGGATGAAATTTGGTTTGCACATGGGATTTGGTACTAAATGCATATAGGCTTAATTTGGTTGAAATAGCTCAAAAAAATTTTTTTTTTCAACCGATTGTTCCTATGGGAGCTATATGATATAGTCATCCGATCTGGCCGATTTTGACAAATGATCTGCCTGCAGAGAGAATACACATCTGTACCAAGTTTCATCAAGATAGCTTTAAAACTGAGAGACTAGTTCGCATAGAAACAGACGGACAGACGGACAGACAGACGGACATGGCTATATCGACTCGCCTGTTGATGCTGATCAAGAATATATACTTTATGGGGTCGGAGATGCCTCCTTCAATGCGTTACAAACTTCGTGACAAAATTAATATACCCTCTGCAAGGGTATAAAAAGACAAGTAAGAATGGCTACAGTCAAGAGACCCGACTGTAAAAGACCCCTTACTCATACTAGTGGGCGTTTTACCATACAAAAAAATAATTTTTGAACGATTTGTCCTTTTGGGGCTATAGGCTGCAGTTGTCCGATCCGGACAAAACTTGGTGAGGATAGTTACAATGGTACCATACACATAATATGTTAGTTTGGTTACAGTCGCTCAACTAAAACTTCATGTCTCCATACAAATCATCAATTTTCGGCCGTTTTGTCCAATGGGAGCTATAGGCTATAGTTGTCCGATCCTGACTAAATTTAGTGAGGATAGTTAGATAGGTACCATACACGTAATGTGTGAATTTGGTCTCCCTAGCTCTAATCGTTTTCAAGTTATGGTGATGTGAAAATAGTTTTTTACAATTTTCGGGGGCGGTAAGGGGTGTGGCAAAAATTTGAAATAAACATGATTTTCTCGCGAAGCAAACGGACTTTCATTCCAACTTTGGTGGCTCTAGCTCTTGTAGTTTAAAAGATCTAGGTGATCATACAGACGGATGGACAAACGGACAGACGGACAGACAGACAGACGGACAGACGGACAGACGGACATCGCTATATCGTCTCGGCTGTTGATGCTGATCAAGAATATATATACTTTATGGGGTCGGAAAAGCCTCCTTCTGCCTGTTACGCACATTTCGCTTCAGACAAACTTAATAGACCCCTATACTCTTTTTTAGAGTACGGGGTCTAAAAAAAAAAAAAAATTTTTTTTTGGCACACGTTGTCAGCAGTCCCACACAGGTTAGGTTTTGTTTTGGAAGAAAAAAAAAAATAATAAAGTTAAAAGCCTAAGCAGTGACGGAATCTGGCACATTGAGAATCAACGATTAGAGAGAGCGCGCGCGACGTAAAGTGAAACGGATCGGTGGCGAGCGCAAAGGCTCGTCCCCGCACAAAAACGAAACAGCAGAGACAAGAAAACAAGTGTATGCGTGTGACGTGACAGGCGCGTGATGACGGACCAGGATTCGAACCCACGACTTCCCGTTCATCGATCGAATACTAATCATCCGCGCCACTGCATTACTTTAAAATTTTCGGCCTAAAGCCATAGATATCTCTATAAAAGAGGCTTAACTTCCTAGCTGAACGTCTTTCAACGTCTTTTACTGCAAGTTCTATCAGTTGATATTCTCGGATACTGATTGTATTAAAATGATCGAGAATAAAAGGCAGAGAGTATTCTACGGTCGGGCGTGCTCGACTGTAATTTTCTTTCTTGTTTTTTATTGCGCATTGTCAGCCGAACGAGAAGGCACGACCAAGAAAAAAAAATTCATCGAAGAATTTTCTCAAGTTTTCCTCAAGGAGTTCACTAGGGAAAAGATGCGGCCAAAAAGAGAAAAATTCATCGAGGAATTTTTTCCAGTATTCCTCAAGGAATTCATCAAGAAAAAGGCGCGACCCCACGGGAAGAATTCCTCGAGGAATTTTTTCCAGTTTTCCTCAAAGAGTTCGCTAAGAAAAAGGCGCAGGAATTCGGCCTTAAGATAAGATAGGCCGCGTCGAGGAATTGAGGAAGTGAATTTCCTCGTTTATTCAAGGCAGCTTTCACAGCAGGGAGGTCTGGAACAGACTCGCCGAGCTGGAGGCCCAATACGGGAAGCTCGTCGAGCCCTCCACTGGTGAATTCGGCGGACGGCCGCACCAGAAGTCGGAGCCAGATTTACGAAGGCCCACCAGAGATTTGGGTGGAGGGGAGACCGCCGGTCATATGTGCGCACGCAGACGTGGCGCGGGGGGAAAGGGGAGTGGCGGACAAGGTACCCAAATGAGGAATGAGATACGGCGGCCAGGAAGATGCGCTAGGGTTTTAAAAATCCTTGAGGAGGGTGCCGCGACGTACAGGATCGACGTGGATCATATGCCCGCCGCTATGAGTGAGGTGATGGTCGACCAAGCAGCCAGTTGGTTCCTGACGAGTGGTCTGTGGAATCCGTCCTGGGCCACGTTCCGTTAGGAATTCCTGGATTTCATTCTCCCTCCCCAGGATTTCGAACGTCTGCAGGCTCAAATACGTTCGCATCGTGCGCCGTGCAGAGTACAGCGCCGCACAGGAGCTGTACAGGATTTATGAAAACGCGGGCCGGAATACCGATTGTACGTGTGCAGGAGCGATTTCGGCACACTGGCACAACTGGCACAGATGGCCACGGAGTTCGAGTGTCTCACGGAACAGGAAACGGACTACTCCCGAACCAAAGCGAGTAACAGGGGTGAATCGAATTTTGCAGGGGCGAGTAATAGCCCGCCAAACCCGTTCCGTCAAGAGACGGGAGGACAGCAGTGGACCGGCCAGACGAAGCCAACAAGCGCAATAGGGTCGCGAATGACAGCACCACAAGGAGGAGCAGCACACGGCAGCGGTGGGTTTGACCCGCGACGCGCTTGCCATCGGCTCGGGCAAAATAGACACTTCGCCAGAGAGTGCCCCAACGCCCAGGGGATATTTTGTCGAGTCTGCGGCAAACAAGGACAAAGCAGCAAGGAATGCTGCGAGGTCGGAAAACGACCCGAGGCGCCCCTTAGGCCAGGAAGAGGGTCGCGCCGTGAACCACAACTCCAGGCGGTAATGATAAAGGGCGGCAAGATCGTGGCCCAAGTTACGGTCGGCGGACAGGCGACGAGAGCCACGATAGACACGGGAACGACGCTCAGTTTGTGAGCGAGCACTGGTAAGCGGCTGGAAGCGAATACTAGGATTCGCTTGGCGGACGGATCATCCGTCGAGGTGAAGAGGGCTTTCCTGGTCGAGATATGCTTGGCAGGAGAGACAGCGAAGGTGGTACTGCTGGGCATGCCTACCATGCTAGTCAACGTTATCCTAGGGATGGATTTTTTGTGCAGGATGGGCAGCACAATTCGCATCGGACGTGCGAAATTAGTATAAGACGACAAAGAGGAGTCCGTCGCGGAGACCAGGACTCTAGATACGATAGTCCCGCCCCCCGAGGAGAAGCCTTGAAGCGCAGCGGCATCGGAAGAGGGCGAGTGACCAGAGAGATCGTGTCATCCCATCGTGTGGGCCAGACACAAACACGACGGGTGAGTGTGAAACGAAATTTGAAGACAGAGCGGATAGAGCGCAAGGGGCGAGGTCTGGGACCCTCAGGGAGCGCAGTTGATGGAAGGAGAAGAGAAAAAAAGAGGAACAATCCCAGGCTGAGGCGGCGGAATGGCCGGTCGACCTCGAGCCTGAGGTAAGCGAGTTTTGGAGAAGCAACTGGCGTCGTTCGAGAACCTATCGGGTGTCTCACACATCGCGGAGCACAGCATCCGGATGAGAGACGACAAACCGCTGAACCAGCGGTATTACCCTGTAGGGGTGCGCCCTAACGTATGAAACACATAAAAATTATATT
>JAEIGM010000206.1:0-58090 GCA_018903735.1 Drosophila cardini
TTTTTGTTTTGCATTTTCTGGCGTTTCTAGAGGTCTTAGAGGATTTTAGACGTTATTTTCGAATCCTCACATTTCAGGCCTTGATCTTAGCTATCTCTGTCAAACTCAACCGATTTTGAATCGGAATACCATTTAATTCAATAATTTTCATTTATATCGACTCTGCATCAAAATAATCTTGATTTCGTCAATTTAAAATTTTTTCATTTATTTTTTGTTTTTGCATTTTCTGGCGTTTCTAGAGGTCTTAGAGGGATTTTAGACGTTATTTTCGAATCCTCACATTTCGGGCCTTGATCTTAGCTATCTCTGTCAAAACTCAACCGATTTTGAATCGGAATACCATTTAATTCAATAATTTTCATTTATATCGACTCTGCATCAAAATAATCTTGATTTCGTCAATTTAAAATTTTTTTCATTTATTTTTTGTTTTTGCATTTTCTGGCGTTTCTAGGGTCTTAGAGGATTTTAGACGTTATTTTCGAATCCTCACATTTCGGGCCTTGATCTTAGCTATCTCTGTCAAAACTCAACCGATTTTGAATCGGAATACCATTTAATTCAATAATTTTCATTTATATCGACTCTGCATCAAAATAATCTTGATTTCGTCAATTTAAAAATTTTTTCATTTATTTTTTGTTTTTGCATTTTCTGGCGTTTCTAGAGGTCTTAGAGGATTTTAGACGTTATTTTCGAATCCTCACATTTCGGGCCTTGATCTTAGCTATCTCTGTCAAAACTCAACCGATTTTGAATCGGAATACCATTTAATTCAATAATTTTCATTTATATCGACTCTGCATCAAAATAATCTTGATTTCGTCAATTTAAAATTTTTTCATTTATTTTTTGTTTTTGCATTTTCTGGCGTTTCTAGAGGTCTTAGAGGATTTTAGACGTTATTTTCGAATCCTCACATTTCGGGCCTTGATCTTAGCTATCTCTGTCAAAACTCAACCGATTTTGAATCGGAATACCATTTAATTCAATAATTTTCATTTATATCGACTCTGCATCAAAATAATCTTGATTTCGTCAATTTAAAATTTTTTCATTTATTTTTTGTTTTTGCATTTTCTGGCGTTTCTAGAGGTCTTAGAGGATTTTAGACGTTATTTTCGAATCCTCACATTTCGGGCCTTGATCTTAGCTATCTCTGTCAAAACTCAACCGATTTTGAATCGGAATACCATTTAATTCAATAATTTTCATTTATATCGACTCTGCATCAAAATAATCTTGATTTCGTCAATTTAAAATTTTTTCATTTATTTTTTGTTTTTGCATTTTCTGGCGTTTCTAGAGGTCTTAGACGATTTTAGACGTTATTTTCGAATCCTCACATTTCGGGCCTTGATCTTAGCTATCTCTGTCAAAACTCAACCGATTTTGAATCGGAATACCATTTAATTCAATAATTTTCATTTATATCGACTCTGCATCAAAATAATCTTGATTTCGTCAATTTAAAATTTTTTTCATTTATTTTTTGTTTTTGCATTTTCTGGCGTTTCTAGAGGTCTTAGAGGATTTTAGACGTTATTTTCGAATCCTCACATTTCGGGCCTTGATCTTAGCTATCTCTGTCAAAACTCAACCGATTTTGAATCGGAATACCATTTAATTCAATAATTTTCATTTATATCGACTCTGCATCAAAATAATCTTGATTTCGTCAATTTAAAATTTTTTCATTTATTTTTTGTTTTTGCATTTTCTGGCGTTTCTAGAGGTCTTAGAGGATTTTAGACGTTATTTTCGAATCCTCACATTTCGGGCCTTGATCTTAGCTATCTCTGTCAAAACTCAACCGATTTTGAATCGGAATACCATTTAATTCAATAATTTTCATTTATATCGACTCTGCATCAAAATAATCTTGATTTCGTCAATTTAAAATTTTTTCATTTATTTTTTGTTTTTGCATTTTCTGGCGTTTCTAGAGGTCTTAGACGATTTTAGACGTTATTTTCGAATCCTCACATTTCGGGCCTTGATCTTAGCTATCTCTGTCAAAACTCAACCGATTTTGAATCGGAATACCATTTAATTCAATAATTTTCATTTATATCGACTCTGCATCAAAATAATCTTGATTTCGTCAATTTAAAATTTTTTCATTTATTTTTTGTTTTTGCATTTTCTGGCGTTTCTAGAGGTCTTAGAGGATTTTAGACGTTATTTTCGAATCCTCACATTTCGGGCCTTGATCTTAGCTATCTCTGTCAAAACTCAACCGATTTTGAATCGGAATACCATTTAATTCAATAATTTTCATTTATATCGACTCTGCGTCAAAATAATCTTGATTTCGTAATTTAATGCATCAAAATAATCTTGATTTCGTCAATTTAAAATTTTTTCATTTATTTTTTTGTTTTTGCATTTTCTGGCGTTTCTAGAGGTCTTAGAGGATTTTAGACGTTATTTTCGAATCCTCACATTTCGGGCCTTGATCTTAGCTATCTCTGTCAAAACTCAACCGATTTTGAATCGGAATACCATTTAATTCAATAATTTTCATTTATATCGACTCTGCATCAAAATAATCTTGATTTCGTCAATTTAAAATTTTTTCATTTATTTTTTGTTTTTGCATTTTCTGGCGTTTCTAGAGGTCTTAGACGATTTTAGACGTTATTTTCGAATCCTCACATTTCGGGCCTTGATCTTAGCTATCTCTGTCAAAACTCAACCGATTTTGAATCGGAATACCATTTAATTCAATAATTTTCATTTATATCGACTCTGCATCAAAATAATCTTGATTTCGTCAATTTAAAATTTTTTCATTTATTTTTTGTTTTTGCATTTTCTGGCGTTTCTAGAGGTCTTAGAGGATTTTAGACGTTATTTTCGAATCCTCACATTTCGGGCCTTGATCTTAGCTATCTCTGTCAAAACTCAACCGATTTTGAATCGGAATACCATTTAATTCAATAATTTTCATTTATATCGACTCTGCATCAAAATAATCTTGATTTCGTCAATTTAAAATTTTTTCATTTATTTTTTGTTTTTGCATTTTCTGGCGTTTCTAGAGGTCTTAGACGATTTTAGACGTTATTTTCGAATCCTCACATTTCGGGCCTTGATCTTAGCTATCTCTGTCAAAACTCAACCGATTTTGAATCGGAATACCATTTAATTCAATAATTTTCATTTATATCGACTCTGCATCAAAATAATCTTGATTTCGTCAATTTAAAATTTTTTCATTTATTTTTTGTTTTTGCATTTTCTGGCGTTTCTAGAGGTCTTAGAGGATTTTAGACGTTATTTTCGAATCCTCACATTTCGGGCCTTGATCTTAGCTATCTCTGTCAAAACTCAACCGATTTTGAATCGGAATACCATTTAATTCAATAATTTTCATTTATATCGACTCTGCATCAAAATAATCTTGATTTCGTCAATTTAAAATTTTTTCATTTATTTTTTGTTTTTGCATTTTCTGGCGTTTCTAGAGGTCTTAGACGATTTTAGACGTTATTTTCGAATCCTCACATTTCGGGCCTTGATCTTAGCTATCTCTGTCAAAACTCAACCGATTTTGAATCGGAATACCATTTTAATTCAATAATTTTCATTTATATCGACTCTGCATCAAAATAATCTTGATTTCGTCAATTTAAAATTTTTTCATTTATTTTTTGTTTTTGCATTTTCTGGCGTTTCTAGAGGTCTTAGAGGATTTTAGACGTTATTTTCGAATCCTCACATTTCGGGCCTTGATCTTAGCTATCTCTGTCAAAACTCAACCGATTTTGAATCGGAATACCATTTAATTCAATAATTTTCATTTATATCGACTCTGCATCAAAATAATCTTGATTTCGTCAATTTAAAATTTTTTCATTTATTTTTTGTTTTTGCATTTTCTGGCGTTTCTAGAGGTCTTAGACGATTTTAGACGTTATTTTCGAATCCTCACATTTCGGGCCTTGATCTTAGCTATCTCTGTCAAAACTCAACCGATTTTGAATCGGAATACCATTTAATTCAATAATTTTCATTTATATCGACTCTGCATCAAAATAATCTTGATTTCGTCAATTTAAAATTTTTTCATTTATTTTTTGTTTTTGCATTTTCTGGCGTTTCTAGAGGTCTTAGACGATTTTAGACGTTATTTTCGAATCCTCACATTTCGGGCCTTGATCTTAGCTATCTCTGTCAAAACTCAACCGATTTTGAATCGGAATACCATTTAATTCAATAATTTTCATTTATATCGACTCTGCATCAAAATAATCTTGATTTCGTCAATTTAAAATTTTTTCATTTATTTTTTGTTTTTGCATTTTCTGGCGTTTCTAGAGGTCTTAGACGATTTTAGACGTTATTTTCGAATCCTCACATTTCGGGCCTTGATCTTAGCTATCTCTGTCAAAACTCAACCGATTTTGAATCAGAATACCATTTTTAATTCAATAATTTTCATTTATATCGACTCTGCATCAAAATAATCTTGATTTCGTCAATTTAAAATTTTTTTCATTTATTTTTTGTTTTTGCATTTTCTGGCGTTTCTAGAGGTCTTAGAGGATTTTAGACGTTATTTTCGAATCCTCACATTTCGGGCCTTGATCTTAGCTATCTCTGTCAAAACTCAACCGATTTTGAATCGGAATACCATTTAATTCAATAATTTTCATTTATATCGACTCTGCATCAAAATAATCTTGATTTCGTCAATTTAAAATTTTTTCATTTATTTTTTGTTTTTGCATTTTCTGGCGTTTCTAGAGGTCTTAGAAGATTTTAGACGTTATTTTCGAATCCTCACATTTCGGGCCTTGATCTTGGCTATCTCTGTCAAAACTCAACCGATTTTGAATCGGAATACCATTTAATTCAATAATTTTCATTTATATCGACTCTGCATCAAAATAATCTTGATTTCGTCAATTTAAAATTTTTTTCATTTATTTTTTGTTTTTGCATTTTCTGGCGTTTCTAGAGGTCTTAGACGATTTTAGACGTTATTTTCGAATCCTCACATTTCGGGCCTTGATCTTAGCTATCTCTGTCAAAACTCAACCGATTTTGAATCGGAATACCATTTAATTCAATAATTTTCATTTATATCGACTCTGCATCAAAATAATCTTGATTTCGTCAATTTAAAATTTTTTCATTTATTTTTTGTTTTTGCATTTTCTGGCGTTTCTAGAGGTCTTAGAGGATTTTAGACGTTATTTTCGAATCCTCACATTTCGGGCCTTGATCTTAGCTATCTCTGTCAAAACTCAACCGATTTTGAATCGGAATACCATTTAATTCAATAATTTTCATTTATATCGACTCTGCATCAAAATAATCTTGATTTCGTCAATTTAAAATTTTTTCATTTATTTTTTGTTTTTGCATTTTCTGGCGTTTCTAGAGGTCTTAGAGGATTTTAGACGTTATTTTCGAATCCTCACATTTCGGGCCTTGATCTTAGCTATCTCTGTCAAAACTCAACCGATTTTAAATCGGAATACCATTTAATTCAATAATTTTCATTTATATCGACTCTGCATCAAAATAATCTTGATTTCGTCAATTTAAAATTTTTTCATTTATTTTTTGTTTTTGCATTTTCTGGCGTTTCTAGAGGTCTTAGACGATTTTAGACGTTATTTTCGAATCCTCACATTTCGGGCCTTGATCTTAGCTATCTCTGTCAAAACTCAACCGATTTTGAATCGGAATACCATTTAATTCAATAATTTTCATTTATATCGACTCTGCATCAAAATAATCTTGATTTCGTCAATTTAAAATTTTTTCATTTATTTTTTGTTTTTGCATTTTCTGGCGTTTCTAGAGGTCTTAGAGGATTTTAGACGTTATTTTCGAATCCTCACATTTCGGGCCTTGATCTTAGCTATCTCTGTCAAAACTCAACCGATTTTGAATCGGAATACCATTTAATTCAATAATTTTCATTTATATCGACTCTGCATCAAAATAATCTTGATTTCGTCAATTTAAAATTTTTTCATTTATTTTTTGTTTTTGCATTTTCTGGCGTTTCTAGAGGTCTTAGACGATTTTAGACGTTATTTTCGAATCCTCACATTTCGGGCCTTGATCTTAGCTATCTCTGTCAAAACTCAACCGATTTTGAATCGGAATACCATTTAATTCAATAATTTTCATTTATATCGACTCTGCATCAAAATAATCTTGATTTCGTCAATTTAAAATTTTTTCATTTATTTTTTGTTTTTGCATTTTCTGGCGTTTCTAGAGGTCTTAGAGGATTTTAGACGTTATTTTCGAATCCTCACATTTCCGGCCTTGATCTTAGCTATCTCTGTCAAAACTCAACCGATTTTGAATCGGAATACCGTTTAATTCAATAATTTTCATTTATATCGACTCTGCATCAAAATAATCTTGATTTCGTCAATTTAAAATTTTTTCATTTATTTTTTGTTTTTGCATTTTCTGGCGTTTCTAGAGGTCTTAGACGATTTTAGACGTTATTTTCGAATCCTCACATTTCGGGCCTTGATCTTAGCTATCTCTGTCAAAACTCAACCGATTTTGAATCGGAATACCATTTAATTCAATAATTTTCATTTATATCGACTCTGCATCAAAATAATCTTGATTTCGTCAATTTAAAATTTTTTCATTTATTTTTTGTTTTTGCATTTTCTGGCGTTTCTAGAGGTCTTAGAGGATTTTAGACGTTATTTTCGAATCCTCACATTTCGGGCCTTGATCTTAGCTATCTCTGTCGAAACTCAACCGATTTTGAATCGGAATACCATTTAATTCAATAATTTTCATTTATATCGACTCTGCATCAAAATAATCTTGATTTCGTCAATTTAAAATTTTTTCATTTATTTTTTGTTTTTGCATTTTCTGGCGTTTCTAGAGGTCTTAGACGATTTTAGACGTTATTTTCGAATCCTCACATTTCAGGCCTTGATCTTAGCTATCTCTGTCAAAACTCAACCGATTTTGAATCGGAATACCATTTAATTCAATAATTTTCATTTATATCGACTCTGCATCAAAATAATCTTGATTTCGTCAATTTAAAATTTTTTCATTTATTTTTTGTTTTTGCATTTTCTGGCGTTTCTAGAGGTCTTAGAAGATTTTAGACGTTATTTTCGAATCCTCACATTTCGGGCCTTGATCTTAGCTATCTCTGTCAAAACTCAACCGATTTTGAATCGGAATACCATTTAATTCAATAATTTTCATTTATATCGACTCTGCATCAAAATAATCTTGATTTCGTCAATTTAAAATTTTTTCATTTATTTTTTGTTTTTGCATTTTCTGGCGTTTCTAGAGGTCTTAGACGATTTTAGACGTTATTTTCGAATCCTCACATTTCGGGCCTTGATCTTAGCTATCTCTGTCAAAACTCAACCGATTTTGAATCGGAATACCATTTAATTCAATAATTTTCATTTATATCGACTCTGCATCAAAATAATCTTGATTTCGTCAATTTAAAATTTTTTCATTTATTTTTTGTTTTTGCATTTTCTGGCGTTTCTAGAGGTCTTAGAGGATTTTAGACGTTATTTTCGAATCCTCACATTTCGGGCCTTGATCTTAGCTATCTCTGTCAAAACTCAACCGATTTTGAATCGGAATACCATTTAATTAAATAATTTTCATTTATATCGACTCTGCATCAAAATAAACTTGATTTCGTCAATTTAAAATTTTTTCATTTATTTTTTGTTTTTGCATTTTCTGGCGTTTCTAGAGGTCTTAGAGGATTTTAGACGTTATTTTCGAATCCTCACATTTCGGGCCTTGATCTTAGCTATCTCTGTCGAAACTCAACCGATTTTAAATCGGAATACCATTTAATTCAATAATTTTCATTTATATCGACTCTGCATCAAAATAATCTTGATTTCGTCAATTTAAAATTTTTTCATTTATTTTTTGTTTTTGCATTTTCTGGCGTTTCTAGAGGTCTTAGACGATTTTAGACGTTATTTTCGAATCCTCACATTTCAGGCCTTGATCTTAGCTATCTCTGTCAAAACTCAACCGATTTTGAATCGGAATACCATTTAATTCAATAATTTTCATTTATATCGACTCTGCATCAAAATAATCTTGATTTCGTCAATTTAAAATTTTTTCATTTATTTTTTGTTTTTGCATTTTCTGGCGTTTCTAGAGGTCTTAGAGGATTTTAGACGTTATTTTCGAATCCTCACATTTCGGGCCTTGATCTTAGCTATCTCTGTCAAAACTCAACCGATTTTGAATCGGAATACCATTTAATTCAATAATTTTCATTTATATCGACTCTGCATCAAAATAATCTTGATTTCGTCAATTTAAAATTTTTTCATTTATTTTTTGTTTTTGCATTTTCTGGCGTTTCTAGAGGTCTTAGAGGATTTTAGACGTTTTTTTCGAATCCTCACATTTCAGGCCTTGATCTTAGCTATCTCTGTCAAAACTCAACCGATTTTGAATCGGAATACCATTTAATTCAATAATTTTCATTTATATCGACTCTGCATCCAAAATAATCTTGATTTCGTCAATTTAAAATTTTTTCATTTATTTTTTGTTTTTGCATTTTCTGGCGTTTCTAGAGGTCTTAGACGATTTTAGACGTTATTTTCGAATCCTCGCATTTCGGGCCTTGATCTTAGCTATCTCTGTCAAAACTCAACCGATTTTGAATCGGAATACCATTTAATTCAATAATTTTCATTTATATCGACTCTGCATCAAAATAATCTTGATTTCGTCAATTTAAAATTTTTTCATTTATTTTTTGTTTTTGCATTTTCTGGCGTTTCTAGAGGTCTTAGAGGATTTTAGACCTTATTTTCGAATCCTCACATTTCGGGCCTTGATCTTAGCTATCTCTGTCAAAACTCAACCGATTTTGAATCGGAATACCATTTAATTCAATAATTTTCATTTATATCGACTCTGCATCAAAATAATCTTGATTTCGTCAATTTAAAATTTTTTCATTTATTTTTTGTTTTTGCATTTTCTGGCGTTTCTAGAGGTCTTAGACGATTTTAGACGTTATTTTCGAATCCTCACATTTCGGGCCTTGATCTTAGCTATCTCTGTCAAAACTCAACCGATTTTGAATCGGAATACCATTTAATTCAATAATTTTCATTTATATCGACTCTGCATCAAAATAATCTTGATTTCGTCAATTTAAAATTTTTTCATTTATTTTTTGTTTTTGCATTTTCTGGCGTTTCTAGAGGTCTTAGAAGATTTTAGACGTTATTTTCGAATCCTCACATTTCGGGCCTTGATCTTGGCTATCTCTGTCAAAACTCAACCGATTTTGAATCGGAATACCATTTAATTCAATAATTTTCATTTATATCGACTCTGCATCAAAATAATCTTGATTTCGTCAATTTAAAATTTTTTCATTTATTTTTTGTTTTTGCATTTTCTGGCGTTTCTAGAGGTCTTAGACGATTTTAGACGTTATTTTCGAATCCTCACATTTCGGGCCTTGATCTTAGCTATCTCTGTCAAAACTCAACCGATTTTGAATCAGAATACCATTTAATTCAATAATTTTCATTTATATCGACTCTGCATCAAAATAATCTTGATTTCGTCAATTTAAAATTTTTTCATTTATTTTTTGTTTTTGCATTTTCTGGCGTTTCTAGAGGTCTTAGAGGATTTTAGACGTTATTTTCGAATCCTCACATTTCGGGCCTTGATCTTAGCTATCTCTGTCAAAACTCAACCGATTTTGAATCGGAATACCATTTAATTCAATAATTTTCATTTATATCGACTCTGCATCAAAATAATCTTGATTTCGTCAATTTAAAATTTTTTCATTTATTTTTTGTTTTTGCATTTTCTGGCGTTTCTAGAGGTCTTAGAGGATTTTAGACGTTATTTTCGAATCCTCACATTTCGGGCCTTGATCTTAGCTATCTCTGTCGAAACTCAACCGATTTTAAATCGGAATACCATTTAATTCAATAATTTTCATTTATATCGACTCTGCATCAAAATAATCTTGATTTCGTCAATTTAAAATTTTTTCATTTATTTTTTGTTTTTGCATTTTCTGGCGTTTCTAGAGGTCTTAGACGATTTTAGACGTTATTTTCGAATCCTCACATTTCGGGCCTTGATCTTAGCTATCTCTGTCAAAACTCAACCGATTTTGAATCGGAATACCATTTAATTCAATAATTTTCATTTATATCGACTCTGCATCAAAATAATCTTGATTTCGTCAATTTAAAATTTTTTCATTTATTTTTTGTTTTTGCATTTTCTGGCGTTTCTAGAGGTCTTAGAGGATTTTAGACGTTATTTTCGAATCCTCACATTTCGGGCCTTGATCTTAGCTATCTCTGTCAAAACTCAACCGATTTTGAATCGGAATACCATTTAATTCAATAATTTTCATTTATATCGACTCTGCATCAAAATAATCTTGATTTCGTCAATTTAAAATTTTTTCATTTATTTTTTGTTTTTGCATTTTCTGGCGTTTCTAGAGGTCTTAGAGGATTTTAGACGTTTTTTTCGAATCCTCACATTTCGGGCCTTGATCTTAGCTATCTCTGTCAAAACTCAACCGATTTTGAATCAGAATACCATTTAATTCAATAATTTTCATTTATATCGACTCTGCATCCAAAATAATCTTGATTTCGTCAATTTAAAATTTTTTCATTTATTTTTTGTTTTTGCATTTTCTGGCGTTTCTAGAGGTCTTAGACGATTTTAGACGTTATTTTCGAATCCTCGCATTTCGGGCCTTGATCTTAGCTATCTCTGTCAAAACTCAACCGATTTTGAATCAGAATACCATTTAATTCAATAATTTTCATTTATATCGACTCTGCATCAAAATAATCTTGATTTCGTCAATTTAAAATTTATTCATTTATTTTTTGTTTTTGCATTTTCTGGCGTTTCTAGAGGTCTTAGAGGATTTTAGACCTTATTTTCGAATCCTCACATTTCGGGCCTTGATCTTAGCTATCTCTGTCAAAACTCAACCGATTTTGAATCGGAATACCATTTAATTCAATAATTTTCATTTATATCGACTCTGCATCAAAATAATCTTGATTTCGTCAATTTAAAATTTTTTCATTTATTTTTTGTTTTTGCATTTTCTGGCGTTTCTAGAGGTCTTAGACGATTTTAGACCTTATTTTCGAATCCTCACATTTCGGGCCTTGATCTTAGCTATCTCTGTCAAAACTCAACCGATTTTGAATCGGAATACCATTTAATTCAATAATTTTCATTTATATCGACTCTGCATCAAAATAATCTTGATTTCGTCAATTTAAAATTTTTTCATTTATTTTTTGTTTTTGCATTTTCTGGCGTTTCTAGAGGTCTTAGAGGATTTTAGACGTTATTTTCGAATCCTCACATTTCGGGCCTTGATCTTAGCTATCTCTGTCAAAACTCAACCGATTTTGAATCGGAATACCATTTAATTCAATAATTTTCATTTATATCGACTCTGCATCAAAATAATCTTGATTTCGTCAATTTAAAATTTTTTCATTTATTTTTTGTTTTTGCATTTTCTGGCGTTTCTAGAGGTCTTAGACGATTTTAGACGTTATTTTCGAATCCTCACATTTCGGGCCTTGATCTTAGCTATCTCTGTCAAAACTCAACCGATTTTGAATCAGAATACCATTTAATTCAATAATTTTCATTTATATCGACTCTGCATCAAAATAATCTTGATTTCGTCAATTTAAAATTTATTCATTTATTTTTTGTTTTTGCATTTTCTGGCGTTTCTAGAGGTCTTAGAGGATTTTAGACCTTATTTTCGAATCCTCACATTTCGGGCCTTGATCTTAGCTATCTCTGTCAAAACTCAACCGATTTTGAATCGGAATACCATTTAATTCAATAATTTTCATTTATATCGACTCTGCATCAAAATAATCTTGATTTCGTCAATTTAAAATTTTTTCATTTATTTTTTGTTTTTGCATTTTCTGGCGTTTCTAGAGGTCTTAGACGATTTTAGACCTTATTTTCGAATCCTCACATTTCGGGCCTTGATCTTAGCTATCTCTGTCAAAACTCAACCGATTTTGAATCGGAATACCATTTAATTCAATAATTTTCATTTATATCGACTCTGCATCAAAATAATCTTGATTTCGTCAATTTTAAATTTTTTCATTTATTTTTTGTTTTTGCATTTTCTGGCGTTTCTAGAGGTCTTAGACGATTTTAGACGTTATTTTCGAATCCTCACATTTCGGGCCTTGATCTTAGCTATCTCTGTCAAAACTCAACCGATTTTGAATCGGAATACCATTTAATTCAATAATTTTCATTTATATCGACTCTGCATCAAAATAATCTTGATTTCGTCAATTTAAAATTTTTTCATTTATTTTTTGTTTTTGCATTTTCTGGCGTTTCTAGAGGTCTTAGAGGATTTTAGACGTTATTTTCGAATCCTCACATTTCAGGCCTTGATCTTAGCTATCTCTGTCAAAACTCAACCGATTTTGAATCGGAATACCATTTAATTCAATAATTTTCATTTATATCGACTCTGCATCAAAATAATCTTGATTTCGTCAATTTAAAATTTTTATACCCGTTACTCGTAGAGTAATAGGGTATATTGTATTCGTTGCAATGTATGTAACAGGGAGAAGGAGACATGGCAGACCCCATAAAGTATATATATTCTTGATCAGCATGACAAGCCGAGTCGATATAGCCATGTCCGTCTGTCCGTCTGTCCGTCAGTCCGTCCGTCCGTCTGTCCGTCTGTCCGTCTGTGTGAACAAAAGGATCTCAGAGACTATAAGAGCTAGAAAGGCCCGAGTGGTCGCAAACGAAAGATAAAATGCCCAAGCAGTACAAGTTTGCTTTTGTTTTTTGACACGCCCACTTTAGGGCGTTCTATGTGCATACAAAGGTAAAAACAGGTAAAAATAGCATGTTTTAGTATAGAAAACTTTTTTGTTAGTAATGCTATCTAAACCAAATTGACACAGAAAGTACACGTCTAGAGATTACGTATACTGACCAAGTTTGATCCAAATCGGACAACTATATCATATAGCCCCCATAGGGACAATCGGTCAAAAATACGCTCCAAATATGAATATATATGAATAACTTTTGCGTTGGCCAACCAATCGAAGTGAAACTTACACAGAATATATCTGTCAATAATATAAACATATTGACTAAGTTTGATCCAAATCGGACAACTATATCATATAGCCCCCATAGGGACAATCGGTCAAAAATACGCTCCAAATATGAATATATATGAATAACTTTTGCGTTGGCCAACCAATCGAAGTGAAACTTACACAGAATATATCTGTCAATAATATAAACATATTGACTAAGTTTCATCCAAATCGGACGACTATATCGTATAGCTCCCATAGGGACGATCGGTCAAAAATACGCTGTAAATATGATTTTGTATGAAAATTTTCTGCGTTTCTCAAGTCATCTGAATTAAAATCAATAGGGTCGATTACCTAACCGATTGTAATATATTATTAACAATATAATATATTATTAATAATATAATTAAACTGAGTAACGGGTATCCTAAAGTCGCGAGGCGACTATAGCATTCTTTCTTGTTTCATTTATTTTTATACCCGTTACTCGTAGAGTAAAAGGGTATATTGTATTCGTTGCAATGTATGTAACAGGGAGAAGGAGACATGGCAGACCCCATAAAGTATATATATTCTTGATCAGCATGACTAGCCGAGTCGATATAGCCATGTCCGTCTGTCCGTCTGTCCGTCTGTCCGTCCGTTCGTCCGTCCGTCTGTGTGAACAAAAGGATCTCAGAGACTATAAGAGCTAGAAAGGCCCGAGTGGTCGCAAACGAAAGATAAAATGCCCAAGCAGTACAAGTTTGCTTTTGTTTTTTGACACGCCCACTTTAGGGCGTTCTATGTGCATACAAAGGTAAAAACAGGTAAAAATAGCATGTTTTAGTATAGAAAACTTTTTTGTTAGCAACGCTATCTAAACCAAATTGACACAGAAAGTACACGTCTAGGGAGTACATATACTGACCAAGTTTGATCCAAATCGGACGACTATATCGTATAGCTCCCATAGGGACAATCGGTAAAAAATACGCTCCAAATATGAATTTATATGAATAACTTTTGCATTGGCCAATCAATCGAATGGAAACTTACACAGAATATATCTGTCAATAATATAAACATATTGACTAAGTTTCATCTAAATCGGACGACTATATCGTATAGCTCCCATAGGGACAATCGGTCAAAAATACGCTCCAAATATGAATTTATATGAATAACTTTTGCATTGGCCAATCAATCGAAATGAAACTTACACAGAATATATCTGTCAATAATATAAATATGTTGACCAAGTTTTATTTAAATCGGACGACTATATCGTATAGCTCCCATAGGGACGATAGGTCAAAAATACGCTGTAAATATGATTTTGTATGAAAATTTTCTGCGTTTCTCAAGTCATCTGAATTAAAATCAATAGGGTCGATTACCTAAACGATTGTACTATTATTAATATTATTAATAATATATTATATTGTTAATAATATAATTAAACTGAGTAACGGGTATCCTAAAGTCGCGAGGCGACTATAGCATTTTTTCTTGTTTGTTTTTGCATTTTCTGGCATTTCTAGAGGTCTTAGACGATTTTAGACCTTATTTTCGAATCCTCACATTTCAGGCCTTGATCTTAGCTATCTCTGTCAAAACTCAACCGATTTTGAATCAGAATACCATTTAATTCAATAATTTTCATTTATATCGACTCTGCATCAAAATAATCTTGATTTCGTCAATTTAAAATCGGAATACCGTTTAATTCAATAATTTTCATTTATATCGACTCTGCATCAAAATAATCTTGATTTCGTCAATTTAAAATCGGAATACCGTTTAATTCAATAATTTTCATTTATATCGACTCTGCATCAAAATAATCTTGATTTCGTCAATTTAAAATTTTTTCATTTATTTTTTGTTTTTGCATTTTCTGGCGTTTCTAGAGGTGTTAGAGGATTTTAGACGTTGTTTTTGAATCCTCACATTTCGGGCCTTGATTTTAACTATCTCTGTCAAAACTCAACCGATTTTGAATCAGAATACCATTTAATTCAATAATTTTCATTTATATCGACTCTGCATCAAAATAATCTTGATTTCGTCAATTTAAAATCGGAATACCGTTTAATTCAATAATTTTCATTTATATCGACTCTGCATCAAAATAATCTTGATTTCGTCAATTTAAAATTTTTTCATTTATTTTTTGTTTTTGCATTTTCTGGCGTTTCTAGAGGTCTTAGAGGATTATAGACGTTATTTTCGAATCCTCACATTTCGGGCCTTGATCTTAGCTATCTCTGTCAAAACTCAACCGATTTTGAATCGGAATACCATTTAATTCAATAATTTTCATTTATATCGACTCTGCATCAAAATAATCTTGACGTTATTTTCGAATCCTCACATTTCGGGCCTTGATCTTAGCTATCTCTGTCAAAACTCAACCGATTTTGAATCGGAATACCATTTAATTCAATAATTTTCATTTATATCGACTCTGCATCAAAATAATCTTGACGTTATTTTCGAATCCTCACATTTCGGGCCTTGATCTTAGCTATCTCTGTCAAAACTCAACCGATTTTGAATCGGAATACCGTTTAATTCAATAATTTTCATTAATATCGACTCTGCATCAAAATAATCTTGATTTCGTCAATTTAAAATTTTTTCATTTATTTTTTGTTTTTGCATTTTCTGGCGTTTCTAGAGGTCTTAGACGATTTTAGACGTTATTTTCGAATCCTCACATTTCGGGCCTTGATCTTAGCTATCTCTGTCAAAACTCAACCGATTTTGAATCAGAATACCATTTTTAATTCAATAATTTTCATTTATATCGACTCTGCATCAAAATAATCTTGATTTCGTCAATTTAAAATTTTTTCATTTATTTTTTGTTTTTGCATTTTCTGGCGTTTCTAGAGGTTTTAGAGGATTATAGACGTTATTTTCGAATCCTCACATTTCGGGCCTTGATCTTAGCTATCTCTGTCAAAACTCAACCGATTTTGAATCGGAATACCATTTAATTCAATAATTTTCATTTATATCGACTCTGCATCAAAATAATCTTGATTTCGTCAATTTAAAATGTTTTCATTTATTTTTTGATTTTGCATTTTCTGGCGTTTCTAGAGGTCTTAGAGGATTTTAGACGTTATTTTCGAATCCTCACATTTCAGGACTTGATCTTAGCTATCTCTGTCAAAACTCAACCGATTTTGAATCGGAATACCGTTTAATTCAATAATTTTCATTAATATCGACTCTGCATGAAAATAATCTTGATTTCGTCAATTTAAAATTTTTTCATTTATTTTTTGTTTTTGCATTTTCTGGCGTTTCTAGAGGTCTTAGACGATTTTAGACGTTATTTTCGAATCCTCACATTTCGGGCCTTGATCTTAGCTATCTCTGTCAAAACTCAACCGATTTTGAATCAGAATACCATTTTTAATTCAATAATTTTCATTTATATCGACTCTGCATCAAAATAATCTTGATTTCGTCAATTTAAAATTTTTTCATTTATTTTTTGTTTTTGCATTTTCTGGCGTTTCTAGAGGTCTTAGAGGATTTTAGACGTTATTTTCGAATCCTCACATTTCGGGCCTTGATCTTAGCTATCTCTGTCAAAACTCAACCGATTTTTGAATCAAAATACCATTTAATTCAATAATTTTCATTTATATCGACTCTGCATCAAAATAATCTTGATTTCGTCAATTTAAAATTTTTTCATTTATTTTTTGTTTTTGCATTTTCTGGCGTTTCTAGAGGTCTTAGAGGATTTTAGACGTTATTTTCTAATCCTCACATTTCGGGCCTTGATCTTAGCTATCTCTGTCGAAACTCAACCGATTTTGAATCGGAATACCATTTAATTCAATAATTTTCATTTATATCGACACTGCATCAAAATAATCTTGATTTCGTCAATTTAAAATTTTTTCATTTATTTTTTGTTTTTGCATTTTCTGGCGTTTCTAGAGGTCTTAGACGATTTTAGACGTTATTTTCGAATCCTCACATTTCAGGCCTTGATCTTAGCTATCTCTGTCAAAACTCAACCGATTTTGAATCAGAATACCATTTAATTCAATAATTTTCATTTATATCGACTCTGCATCAAAATAATCTTGATTTCGTCAATTTAAAATTTTTTTCATTTATTTTTTGTTTTTGCATTTTCTGGCGTTTCTAGAGGTCTTAGACGATTTAAGACGTTATTTTCGAATCCTCACATTTCGGGCCTTGATCTTGGCTATCTCTGTGAAAACTTAACCGATTTTGAATCGGAATACCATTTAATTCAATAATTTTCATTTATATCGACTCTGCATCAAAATAATCTTGATTTCGTCAATTTAAAATTTGTTCATTTATTTTTTGTTTTTGCATTTTCTGGCGTTTCTAGAGGTCTTAGACGATTTTAGACGTTATTTTCGAATCCTCACATTTCAGGCCTTGATCTTAGCTATCTCTGTCAAAACTCAACCGATTTTGAATCAAAATACCATTTAATTCAATAATTTTCATTTATATCGACTCTGCATCAAAATAATCTTGATTTCGTCAATTTAAAATTTTTTCATTTATTTTTTGTTTTTGCATTTTCTGGCGTTTCTAGAGGTCTTAGAGGATTTTAGACGTTATTTTCGAATCCTCACATTTCGGGCCTTGATCTTAGCTATCTCTGTCGAAACTCAACCGATTTTGAATCGGAATACCATTTAATTCAATAATTTTCATTTATATCGACACTGCATCAAAATAATCTTGATTTCGTCAATTTAAAATTTTTTCATTTATTTTTTGTTTTTGCATTTTCTGGCGTTTCTAGAGGTCTTAGACGATTTTAGACGTTATTTTCGAATCCTCACATTTCAGGCCTTAATCTTAGCTATCTCTGTCAAAACTCAACCGATTTTGAATCAGAATACCATTTAATTCAATAATTTTCATTTATATCGACTCTGCATCAAAATAATCTTGATTTCGTCAATTTAAAATTTTTTCATTTATTTTTTGTTTTTGCATTTTCTGGCGTTTCTAGAGGTCTTAGAGGATTTTAGACGTTATTTTCGAATCCTCACATTTCGGGCCTTGATCTTGGCTATCTCTGTCGAAACTCAACCGATTTTGAATCGGAATACCATTTAATTCAATAATTTTCATTTATATCGACACTGCATCAAAATAATCTTGATTTCGTCAATTTAAAATTTTTTCATTTATTTTTTGTTTTTGCATTTTCTGGCGTTTCTAGAGGTCTTAGACGATTTTAGACGTTATTTTCGAATCCTCACATTTCAGGCCTTGATCTTAGCTATCTCTGTCAAAACTCAACCGATTTTGAATCAAAATACCATTTAATTCAATAATTTTCATTTATATCGACTCTGCATCAAAATAATCTTGATTTCGTCAATTTAAAATTTTTTCATTTATTTTTTGTTTTTGCATTTTCTGGCGTTTCTAGAGGTCTTAGAGGATTTTAGACGTTATTTTCGAATCCTCACATTTCGGGCCTTGATCTTAGCTATCTCTGTCAAAACTCAACCGATTTTGAATCGGAATACCATTTAATTAAATAATTTTCATTTATATCGACTCTGCATCAAAATAATCTTGATTTCGTCAATTTAAAATGTTTTCATTTATTTTTTGTTTTTGCATTTTCTGGCGTTTCTAGAGGTCTTAGAGGATTTTAGACGTTATTTTCGAATCCTCACATTTCGGGCCTTGATCTTAGCTATCTCTGTCGAAACTCAACCGATTTTAAATCGGAATACCATTTAATTCAATAATTTTCATTTATATCGACTCTGCATCAAAATAATCTTGATTTCGTCAATTTAAAATTTTTTCATTTATTTTTTGTTTTTGCATTTTCTGGCGTTTCTAGAGGTCTTAGACGATTTTAGACGTTATTTTCAATCCTCACATTTCAGGCCTTGATCTTAGCTATCTCTGTCAAAACTCAACCGATTTTGAATCGGAATACCATTTAATTCAATAATTTTCATTTATATCGACTCTGCATCAAAATAATCTTGATTTCGTCAATTTAAAATTTTTTCATTTATTTTTTGTTTTTGCATTTTCTGGCGTTTCTAGAGGTCTTAGAGGATTTTAGACGTTATTTTCGAATCCTCACATTTCGGGCCTTGATCTTAGCTATCTCTGTCGAAACTCAACCGATTTTGAATCGGAATACCATTTAATTCAATAATTTTCATTTATATCGACTCTGCATCAAAATAATCTTGATTTCGTCAATTTTAAATTTTTTCATTTATTTTTTGTTTTTGCATTTTCTGGCGTTTCTAGAGGTCTTAGAGGATTTTAGACCTTATTTTCGAATCCTCACATTTCGGGCCTTGATCTTGGCTATCTCTGTCAAAACTCAACCGATTTTGAATCGGAATACCATTTAATTCAATAATTTTCATTTATATCGACTCTGCATGAAAATAATCTTGATTTCGTCAATTTAAAATTTTTTCATTTATTTTTTGTTTTTGCATTTTCTGGCGTTTCTAGAGGTCTTAGAGGATTTTAGACGTTATTTTCGAATCCTCACAGTTCAGGCCTTGATCTTAGCTATCTCTGTCAAAACTCAACCGATTTTGAATCGGAATACCATTTAATTCAATAATTTTCATTTATATCGACTCTGCATCAAAATAATCTTGATTTCGTCAATTTAAAATTTTTATACCCGTTACTCGTAGAGTAAAAGGGTATATTGTATTCGTTGCAATGTATGTAACAGGGAGAAGGAGACATGGCAGACCCCATAAAGTATATATATTCTTGATCAGCATGACAAGCCGAGTCGATATAGCCATGTCCGTCTGTCCGTCTGTGTGAACAAAAGGATCTCAGAGACTATAAGAGCTAGAAAGGCCCGAGTGGTCGCAAACGAAAGATAAAATGCCCAAGCAGTACAAGTTTGCTTTTGTTTTTTGACACGCCCACTTTAGGGCGTTCTATGTGCATACAAAGGTAAAAACAGGTAAAAATAGCATGTTTTAGTATAGAAAACTTTTTTGTTAGTAATGCTATCTAAACCAAATTGACACAGAAAGTACACGTCTAGGGATTACGTATACTGACCAAGTTTGATCCAAATCGGACAACTATATCATATAGCTCCCATAGGGACAATCGGTCAAAAATACGCTCCAAATATGAATATATATGAATAACTTTTGCGTTGGCCAACCAATCGAAGTGAAACTTACACAGAATATATCTGTCAATAATATAAACATATTGACTAAGTTTGATCCAAATCGGACAACTATATCATATAGCTCCGATAGGGACAATCGGTCAAAAATACGCTCCAAATATGAATTTATATGAATAACTTTTGCGTTGGCCAACCAATCGAAGTGAAAATTACACAGAATATATCTGTCACTAATATAAACATATTGACTAAGTTTCATCCAAATCGGACGACTATATCGTATAGCTCCCATAGGGACGATCGGTCAAAAATACGCTGTAAATATGATTTTGTATGAAAATTTTCTGCGTTTCTCAAGTCATCTGAATTAAAATCAATAGGGTCGATTACCTAACCGATTGTAATATTATTAATATTATTAATAATATATTATATTGTTAATAATATAATTAAACTGAGTAACGGGTATCCTAAAGTCGCGAGGCGACTATAGCATTCTTTCTTGTTTCATTTATTTTTATACCCGTTACTCGTAGAGTAAAAGGGTATATTGTATTCGTTGCAATGTATGTAACAGGGAGAAGGAGACATGGCAGACCCCATAAAGTATATATATTCTTGATCAGCATGACTAGCCGAGTCGATATAGCCATGTCCGTCTGTCCGTCTGTCCGTCTGTCCGTCCGTTCGTCCGTCCGTCTGTGTGAACAAAAGGATCTCAGAGACTATAAGAGCTAGAAAGGCCCGAGTGGTCGCAAACGAAAGATAAAATGCCCAAGCAGTACAAGTTTGCTTTTGTTTTTTGACACGCCCACTTTAGGGCGTTCTATGTGCATACAAAGGTAAAAACAGGTAAAAATAGCATGTTTTAGTATAGAAAACTTTTTTGTTAGCAACGCTATCTAAACCAAATTGACACAGAAAGTACACGTCTAGGGAGTACATATACTGACCAAGTTTGATCCAAATCGGACGACTATATCGTATAGCTCCCATAGGGACAATCGGTAAAAAATACGCTCCAAATATGAATTTATATGAATAACTTTTGCATTGGCCAATCAATCGAAGGGAAACTTACACAGAATATATCTGTCAATAATATAAACATATTGACTAAGTTTCATCTAAATCGGACGACTATATCGTATAGCTCCCATAGGGACAATCGGTCAAAAATACGCTCCAAATATGAATTTATATGAATAACTTTTGCATTGGCCAATCAATCGAAGTGAAACTTACACAGAATATATCTGTCAATAATATAAATATGTTGACCAAGTTTTATTTAAATCGGACGACTATATCGTATAGCTCCCATAGGGACGATAGGTCAAAAATACGCTGTAAATATGATTTTGTATGAAAATTTTCTGCGTTTCTCAAGTCATCTGAATTAAAATCAATAGGGTCGATTACCTAAACGATTGTACTATTATTAATATTATTAATAATATATTATATTGTTAATAATATAATTAAACTGAGTAACGGGTATCCTAAAGTCGCGAGGCGACTATAGCATTTTTTCTTGTTTGTTTTTGCATTTTCTGGCGTTTCTAGACGTCTTAGACGATTTAAGACGTTATTTTCGAATCCTCACATTTCGGGCCTTGATCTTAGCTATCTCTGTCAAAACTCAACCGATATTGAATCAAAATACCATTTAATTCAATAATTTTCATTTATATCGACTCTGCATCAAATTATCTTGATTTCGTCAGTTTAAAATTTTTTCATTTATTGTTTGTTTTTGCATTTTCTGGCGTTTCTAGAGGTCTTAGACGATTTTAGACGTTTTTTTCGAATCCTCACATTTCAGGCCTTGATCTTAGCTATCTCTGTCAAAACTCAACCGATTTTGAATCAGAATACCATTTAATTCAATAATTTTCATTTATATCGACTCTGCATCAAAATAATCTTGATTTCGTCAATTTAAAATTTTTTCATTTATATTTTGTTTTTGCATTTTCTGGCGTTTCTAGAGGTCTTTGACGATTTTAGACGTTATTTTCGAATCCTCACATTTCGGGCCTTGATCTTAGCTATCTCTGTCAAAACTCAACCGATTTTGAATCAGAATACCATTTTTAATTCAATAATTTTCATTTATATCGACTCTGCATCAAAATAATCTTGATTTCGTCAATTTAAAATTTTTTCATTTATTGTTTGTTTTTGCATTTTCTGGCGTTTCTAGAGGTCTTAGACGATTTTAGACGTTATTTTCGAATCCTCACATTTCAGGCCTTGATCTTAGCTATCTCTGTCAAAACTCAACCGATTTTGAATCAGAATACCATTTAATTCAATAATTTTCATTTATATCGACTCTGCATCAAAATAATCTTGATTTCGTCAATTTAAAATTTTTTCATTTATTTTTTGTTTTTGCATTTTCTGGCGTTTCTAGAGGTCTTAGAGGATTTTAGACGTTATTTTCGAATCCTCACATTTCGGGCCTTGATCTTAGCTATCTCTGTCAAAACTCAACCGATTTTGAATCGGAATACCATTTAATTCAATAATTTTCATTTATATCGACTCTGCATCAAAATAATCTTGATTTCGTCAATTTAAAATTTTTTTCATTTATATTTTGTTTTTGCATTTTCTGGCGTTTCTAGAGGTCTTAGACGATTTTAGACGTTATTTTCGAATCCTCACATTTCGGGCCTTGATCTTAGCTATCTCTGTCAAAACTCAACCGATTTTGAATCAGAATACCATTTAATTCAATAATTTTCATTTATATCGACTCTGCATCAAAATAATCTTGATTTCGTCAATTTAAAATTTTTTCATTTATTGTTTGTTTTTGCATTTTCTGGCGTTTCTAGAGGTCTTAGAGGATTTTAGACGTTATTTTCGAATCCTCACATTTCGGGCCTTGATCTTAGCTATCTCTGTCAAAACTCAACCGATTTTGAATCAGAATACCATTTAATTCAATAATTTTCATTTATATCGACTCTGCATCAAAATAATCTTGATTTCGTCAATTTAAAATTTTTTCATTTATTTTTTGTTTTTGCATTTTCTGGCGTTTCTAGAGGTCTTAGACGATTTTAGACGTTTTTTTTCGAATCCTCACATTTCAGGCCTTGATCTTAGCTATCTCTGTCAAAACTCAACCGATTTTGAATCAGAATACCATTTAATTCAATAATTTTCATTTATATCGACTCTGCATCAAAATAATCTTGATTTCGTCAATTTAAAATTTTTTCATTTATTTTTTGTTTTTGCATTTTCTGGCGTTTCTAGAGGTCTTAGAGGATTTTAGACGTTATTTTCGAATCCTCACATTTCGGGCCTTGATCTTAGCTATCTCTGTCGAAACTCAACCGATTTTGAATCGGAATACCATTTAATTCAATAATTTTCATTTATATCGACTCTGCATCAAAATAATCTTGATTTCGTCAATTTAAAATTTTTTCATTTATTTTTTGTTTTTGCATTTTCTGGCGTTTCTAGAGGTCTTAGAGGATTTTAGACGTTATTTTCGAATCCTCACATTTCGGGCCTTGATCTTAGCTATCTCTGTCAAAACTCAACCGATTTTGAATCGGAATACCATTTAATTCAATAATTTTCATTTATATCGACTCTGCATCAAAATTATCTTGATTTCGTCAATTTAAAATTTTTTCATTTATTTTTTGTTTTTGCATTTTCTGGCGTTTCTAGACGTCTTAGACGATTTTAGACGTTATTTTCGAATCCTCACATTTCAGGCCTTGATCTTAGCTATCTCTGTCAAAACTCAACCGATTTTGAATCAAAATACCATTTAATTCAATAATTTTCATTTATATCGACTCTGCATCAAAATAATCTTGATTTCGTCAATTTAAAATTTTTTCATTTATTTTTTGTTTTTGCATTTTCTGGCGTTTCTAGAGGTCTTAGACGATTTTAGACGTTTTTTTCGAATCCTCACATTTCAGGCCTTGATCTTAGCTATCTCTGTCAAAACTCAACCGATTTTGAATCAAAATACCATTTAATTCAATAATTTTCATTTATATCGACTCTGCATCAAAATAATCTTGATTTCGTCAATTTAAAATTTTTTCATTTATTTTTTGTTTTTGCATTTTCTGGCGTTTCTAGAGGTCTTAGAGGATTTTAGACGTTATTTTTGAATCCTCACATTTCGGGCCTTGATCTTAGCTATCTCTGTCAAAACTCAACCGATTTTGAATCGGAATACCATTTAATTCAATAATTTTCATTTATATCGACTCTGCATCAAAATAATCTTGATTTCGTCAATTTAAAATTTTTTTATTTATTTTTTGTTTTTGCATTTTCTGGCGTTTCTAGAGGTCTTAGACGATTTTAGACGTTATTTTCGAATCCTCACATTTCGGGCCTTGATCTTAGCTATCTCTGTCAAAACTCGACCGATTTTGAATCGGAATACCATTTAATTCAATAATTTTCATTTATATCGACTCTGCATCAAAATAATCTTGATTTCGTCAATTTAAAATTTTTTCATTTATTTTTTGTTTTTGCATTTTCTGGCGTTTCTAGAGGTCTTAGAGGATTTTAGACGTTATTTTCGAATCCTCACATTTCGGGCCTTGATCTTAGCTATCTCTGTCAAAACTCAGCCGATTTTGAATCAGAATACCATTTAATTCAATAATTTTCATTTATATCGACTCTGCATCAAAATAATCTTGATTTCGTCAATTTAAAATTTTTTCATTTATTTTTTGTTTTTGCATTTTCTGGCGTTTCTAGAGGTCTTAGAGGATTTTAGACGTTATTTTCGAATCCTCACATTTCGGGCCTTGATCTTAGCTATCTCTGTCAAAACTCAACCGATTTTGAATCGGAATACCATTTAATTCAATAATTTTCATTTATATCGACTCTGCATCAAAATAATCTTGATTTCGTCAATTTAAAATTTTTTCATTTATTTTTTGTTTTTGCATTTTCTGGCGTTTCTAGAGGTCTTAGAGGATTTTAGACGTTATTTTCGAATCCTCACATTTCGGGCCTTGATCTTAGCTATCTCTGTCAAAACTCAACCGATTTTGAATCGGAATACCATTTAATTCAATAATTTTCATTTATATCGACTCTGCATCAAAATAATCTTGATTTCGTCAATTTAAAATTTTTTCATTTATTTTTTGTTTTTGCATTTTCTGGCGTTTCTAGAGGTCTTAGAGGATTTTAGACCTTATTTTCGAATCCTCACATTTCGGGCCTTGATCTTAGCTATCTCTGTCAAAACTCAACCGATTTTGAATCGGAATACCATTTAATTCAATAATTTTCATTTATATCGACTCTGCATCAAAATAATCTTGATTTCGTCAATTTAAAATTTTTTCATTTATTTTTTGTTTTTGTATTTTCTGGCGTTTCTAGAGGTCTTAGACGATTTTAGACGTTATTTTCGAATCCTCACATTTCGGGCCTTGATCTTAGCTATCTCTGTCAAAACTCAACCGATTTTGAATCGGAATACCATTTAATTCAATAATTTTCATTTATATCGACTCTGCATCAAAATAATCTTGATTTCGTCAATTTAAAATTTTTTCATTTATTTTTTGTTTTTGCATTTTCTGGCGTTTCTAGAGGTCTTAGAGGATTTTAGACGTTATTTTCGAATCCTCACATTTCGGGCCTTGATCTTAGCTATCTCTGTCAAAACTCAACCGATTTTGAATCGGAATACCATTTAATTCAATAATTTTCATTTATATCGACTCTGCATCAAAATAATCTTGATTTCGTCAATTTAAAATTTTTTCATTTATTTTTTGTTTTTGCATTTTCTGGCGTTTCTAGAGGTCTTAGACGATTTTAGACGTTATTTTCGAATCCTCACATTTCGGGCCTTGATCTTAGCTATCTCTGTCAAAACTCGACCGATTTTGAATCGGAATACCATTTAATTCAATAATTTTCATTTATATCGACTCTGCATCAAAATAATCTTGATTTCGTCAATTTAAAATTTTTTCATTTATTTTTTGTTTTTGCATTTTCTGGCGTTTCTAGAGGTCTTAGAGGATTTTAGACCTTATTTTCGAATCCTCACATTTCGGGCCTTGATCTTAGCTATCTCTGTCAAAACTCAGCCGATTTTGAATCAGAATACCATTTAATTCAATAATTTTCATTTATATCGACTCTGCATCAAAATAATCTTGATTTCGTCAATTTTAAATTTTTTCATTTATTTTTTGTTTTTGCATTTTCTGGCGTTTCTAGAGGTCTTAGAGGATTTTAGACGTTATTTTCGAATCCTCACATTTCGGGCCTTGATCTTAGCTATCTCTGTCAAAACTCAACCGATTTTGAATCGGAATACCATTTAATTCAATAATTTTCATTTATATCGACTCTGCATCAAAATAATCTTGATTTCGTCAATTTAAAATTTTTTCATTTATTTTTTGTGTTTGCATTTTCTGGCGTTTCTAGAGGTCTTAGAGGATTTTAGACCTTATTTTCGAATCCTCACATTTCGGGCCTTGATCTTAGCTATCTCTGTCAAAACTCAACCGATTTTGAATCGGAATACCATTTAATTCAATAATTTTCATTTATATCGACTCTGCATCAAAATAATCTTGATTTCGTCAATTTAAAATTTTTTCATTTATTTTTTGTTTTTGCATTTTCTGGCGTTTCTAGAGGTCTTAGACGATTTTAGACGTTATTTTCGAATCCTCACATTTCGGGCCTTGATCTTAGCTATCTCTGTCAAAACTCAACCGATTTTGAATCGGAATACCATTTAATTCAATAATTTTCATTTATATCGACTCTGCATCAAAATAATCTTGATTTCGTCAATTTAAAATTTTTTCATTTATTTTTTGTTTTTGCATTTTCTGGCGTTTCTAGAGGTCTTAGACGATTTTAGACGTTATTTTCGAATCCTCACATTTCGGGCCTTGATCTTAGCTATCTCTGTCAAAACTCAACCGATTTTGAATCGGAATACCATTTAATTCAATAATTTTCATTTATATCGACTCTGCATCAAAATAATCTTGATTTCGTCAATTTAAAATTTTTTCATTTATTTTTTGTTTTTGCATTTTCTGGCGTTTCTAGAGGTCTTAGAGGATTTTAGACGTTATTTTCGAATCCTCACATTTCGGGCCTTGATCTTAGCTATCTCTGTCAAAACTCAACCGATTTTGAATCGGAATACCATTTAATTCAATAATTTTCATTTATATCGACTCTGCATCAAAATAATCTTGATTTCGTCAATTTAAAATTTTTTCATTTATTTTTTGTTTTTGCATTTTCTGGCGTTTCTAGAGGTCTTAGAGGATTTTAGACCTTATTTTCGAATCCTCACATTTCGGGCCTTGATCTTAGCTATCTCTGTCAAAACTCAACCGATTTTGAATCGGAATACCATTTAATTCAATAATTTTCATTTATATCGACTCTGCATCAAAATAATCTTGATTTCGTCAATTTAAAATTTTTTCATTTATTTTTTGTTTTTGCATTTTCTGGCGTTTCTAGAGGTCTTAGACGATTTTAGACGTTATTTTCGAATCCTCACATTTCGGGCCTTGATCTTAGCTATCTCTGTCAAAACTCAACCGATTTTGAATCGGAATACCATTTAATTCAATAATTTTCATTTATATCGACTCTGCATCAAAATAATCTTGATTTCGTCAATTTAAAATTTTTTCATTTATTTTTTGTTTTTGCATTTTCTGGCGTTTCTAGAGGTCTTAGACGATTTTAGACGTTATTTTCGAATCCTTACATTTCAGGCCTTGATCTTAGCTATCTCTGTCAAAACTCAACCGATTTTGAATCAGAATACCATTTAATTCAATAATTTTTATTTATATCGACTCTGCATCAAAATAATCTTGATTTCGTCAATTTAAAATTTTTTCATTTATTTTTTGTTTTTGCATTTTCTGGCGTTTCTAGAGGTCTTAGACGATTTTAGACGTTATTTTCGAATCCTCACATTTCGGGCCTTGATCTTAGCTATCTCTGTCGAAACTCAACCGATTTTGAATCAGAATACCATTTAATTCAATAATTTTCATTTATATCGACTCTGCATCAAAATAATCTTTATTTCGTCAATTTAAAATTTTTTTCATTTATTTTTTGTTTTTGCATTTTCTGGCGTTTCTAGAGGTCTTAGAGGATTTTAGACGTTATTTTCGAATCCTCACATTTCGGGCCTTGGTCTTAGCTATCTCTGTCGAAACTCAACCGATTTTGAATCGGAATACCATTTAATTCAATAATTTTCATTTATATCGACTCTGCATCAAAATAATCTTGATTTCGTCAATTTAAAATTTTTTCATTTATTTTTTGTTTTTGCATTTTCTGGCGTTTCTAGAGGTCTTAGAGGATTTTAGACCTTATTTTCGAATCCTCACATTTCAGGCCTTGATCTTAGCTATCTCTGTCAAAACTCAACCGATTTTGAATCGGAATACCATTTAATTCAATCATTTTCATTTATATCGACTCTGCACCAAAATAATCTTGATTTCGTCAATTTAAAATTTTTTCATTTATTTTTTGTTTTTGCATTTTCTGGCGTTTCTAGAGGTCTTAGACGATTTTAGACGTTATTTTCGAATCCTCACATTTCGGGCCTTGATCTTAGCTATCTCTGTCGAAACTCAACCGATTTTGAATCAAAATACCATTTAATTCAATAATTTTCATTTATATCGACTCTGCATCAAAATAATCTTGATTTCGTCAATTTAAAATTTTTTCATTTATTTTTTGTTTTTGCATTTTCTGGCGTTTCTAGAGGTCTTAGAGGATTTTAGTCGTTATTTTCGAATCCTCACATTTCGGGCCTTGATCTTAGCTATCTCTGTCAAAACTCAACCGATTTTGAATCGGAATACCATTTAATTCAATAATTTTCATTTATATCGACTCTGCATCAAAATAATCTTGATTTCGTCAATTTAAAATTTTTTCATTTATTTTTTGTTTTTGCATTTTCTTGCGTTTCTAGAGGTCTTAGAGGATTTTAGACGTTATTTTCGAATCCTCACATTTCAGGCCTTGATCTTAGCTATCTCTGTCAAAACTCAACCGATTTTGAATCGGAATACCATTTAATTCAATAATTTTCATTTATATCGACTCTGCATCAAAATAATCTTGATTTCGTCAATTTAAAATTTTTTCATTTATTTTTTGTTTTTGCATTTTCTGGCGTTTCTAGAGGTCTTAGACGATTTTAGACGTTATTTTCGAATCCTCACATTTCGAATCCTCACATTTTCATTTATTTTTTGTTTTTGCATTTTCTGGCGTTTCTAGAGGTCTTAGAGGATTTTAGACCTTATTTTCGAATCCTCACATTTCAGGCCTTGATCTTAGCTATCTCTGTCAAAACTCAACCGATTTTGAATCGGAATACCATTTAATTCAATAATTTTCATTTATATCGACTCTGCATCAAAATAATCTTGATTTCGTCAATTTAAAATTTTTTCATTTATTTTTTGTTTTTGCATTTTCTGGCGTTTCTAGAGGTCTTAGAGGATTTTAGACGTTATTTTCGAATCCTCACATTTCGGGCCTTGATTTTAGCTATCTCTGTCGAAACTCAACCGATTTTGAATCAAAATACCATTTAATTCAATAATTTTCATTTATATCGACTCTGCATCAAAATAATCTTGATTTCGTCAATTTAAAATTTTTTCATTTATTTTTTGTTTTTGCATTTTCTGGCGTTTCTAGAGGTCTTAGAGGATTTTAGTCGTTATTTTCGAATCCTCACATTTCGGGCCTTGATCTTAGCTATCTCTGTCAAAACTCAACCGATTTTGAATCGGAATACCATTTAATTCAATAATTTTCATTTATATCGACTCTGCATCAAAATAATCTTGATTTCGTCAATTTAAAATTTTTTCATTTATTTTTTGTTTTTGCATTTTCTGGCGTTTCTAGAGGTCTTAGAGGATTTTAGACGTTATTTTCGAATCCTCACATTTCAGGCCTTGATCTTAGCTATCTCTGTCAAAACTCAACCGATTTTGAATCGGAACACCATTTAATTCAATAATTTTCATTTATATCGACTCTGCATCAAAATAATCTTGATTTCGTCAATTTAAAATTTTTTCATTTATTTTTTGTTTTTGCATTTTCTGGCGTTTCTAGAGGTCTTAGACGATTTTAGACGTTATTTTCGAATCCTCACATTTCGAATCCTCACATTTTCATTTATTTTTTGTTTTTGCATTTTCTGGCGTTTCTAGAGGTCTTAGAGGATTTTAGACGTTATTTTCGAATCCTCACATTTCAGGCCTTGATCTTAGCTATCTCTGTCAAAACTCAACCGATTTTGAATCGGAATACCATTTAATTCAATAATTTTCATTTATATCGACTCTGCATCAAAATAATCTTGATTTCGTCAATTTAAAATTTTTTCATTTATTTTTTGTTTTTGCATTTTCTGGCGTTTCTAGAGGTCTTAGAGGATTTTAGACGTTATTTTCGAATCCTCACATTTCGGGCCTTGATCTTAGCTATCTCTGTCAAAACTCAACCGATTTTGAATCGGAATACCATTTAATTCAATAATTTTCATTTATATCGACTCTGCATCAAAATAATCTTGATTTCGTCAATTTAAAATTTTTTCATTTATTTTTTGTTTTTGCATTTTCTGGCGTTTCTAGAGGTCTTAGACGATTTTAGACGTTATTTTCGAATCCTCACATTTCAGGCCTTGTCTTAGCTATCTCTGTCAAAACTCAACTGATTTTTGAATCGGAATACCATTTAATTCAATAATTTTCATTTATATCGACTCTGCATCAAAATAATCTTGATTTCGTCAATTTAAAATTTTTTCATTTATTTTTTGTTTTTGCATTTTCTGGCGTTTCTAGAGGTCTTAGAGGATTTTAGACGTTATTTTCGAATCCTCACATTTCGGGCCTTGATCTTAGCTATCTCTGTCAAAACTCAACCGATTTTGAATCGGAATACCATTTAATTCAATAATTTTCATTTATATCGACTCTGCATCAAAATAATCTTGATTTCGTCAATTTAAAATTTTTTCATTTATTTTTTGTTTTTGCATTTTCTGGCGTTTCTAGAGGTCTTAGACGATTTTAGACATTATTTTCGAATCCTCACATTTCGGGCCTTGATCTTAGCTATCTCTGTCAAAACTCAACCGATTTTGAATCAGAATACCATTTAATTCAATAATTTTCATTTCTATCGACTCTGCATCAAAATAATCTTGATTTCGTCAATTTAAAATTTTTTCATTTATTTTTTGTTTTTGCATTTTCTGGCGTTTCTAGAGGTCTTAGACGATTTTAGACGTTATTTTCGAATCCTCACATTTCGAATCCTATAATCATTTTCTATTTATTTTTTGTTTTTGCATTTTCTGGCGTTTCTAGAGGTCTTAGACGATTTTAGACGTTATTTTCGAATCCTCACATTTCAGGCCTTGATCTTAGCTATCTCTGTCAAAACTCAACCGATTTTGAATCGGAATACCATTTAATTCAATAATTTTCATTTATATCGACTCTGCATCAAAATAATCTTGATTTCGTCAATTTAAAATTTTTTCATTTATTTTTTGTTTTTGCATTTTCTGGCGTTTCTAGAGGTCTTAGAGGATTTTAGACGTTATTTTCGAATCCTCACATTTCGGGCCTTGATCTTAGCTATCTCTGTCGAAACTCAACCGATTTTGAATCGGAATACCATTTAATTCAATAATTTTCATTTATATCGACTCTGCATCAAAATAATCTTGATTTCGTCAATTTAAAATTTTTTCATTTATTTTTTGTTTTTGCATTTTCTGGCGTTTCTAGAGGTCTTAGAGGATTTTAGAAGTTATTTTCGAATCCTCACATTTCAGGCCTTGATCTTAGCTATCTCTGTCAAAACTCAACCGATTTTGAATCGGAATACCATTTAATTCAATAATTTTCATTTATATCGACTCTGCATCAAAATAATCTTGATTTCGTCAATTTAAAATTTTTTCATTTATTTTTTGTTTTTGCATTTTCTGGCGTTTCTAGAGGTCTTAGACGATTTTAGACGTTATTTTCGAATCCTCACATTTCGAATCCTCACATTTTCATTTATTTTTTGTTTTTGCATTTTCTGGCGTTTCTAGAGGTCTTAGAGGATTTTAGACGTTATTTTCGAATCCTCACATTTCAGGCCTTGATCTTAGCTACCTCTGTCAAAACTCAACCGATTTTGAATCGGAATACCATTTAATTCAATAATTTTCATTTATATCGACTCTGCATCAAAATAATCTTGATTTCGTCAATTTAAAATTTTTTCATTTATTTTTTGTTTTTGCATTTTCTGGCGTTTCTAGAGGTCTTAGACGATTTAAGGCGTTATTTTCGAATCCTCACATTTCGGGCCTTGATCTTAGCTATCTCTGTCAAAACTCAACCGATTTTGAATCGGAATACCATTTAATTCAATAATTTTCATTTATATCGACTCTGCATCAAAATAATCTTGATTTCGTCAATTTAAAATTTTTTCATTTATTTTTTGTTTTTGCATTTTCTGGCGTTTCTAGAGGTCTTAGAGGATTTTAGACCTTATTTTCGAATCCTCACATTTCGGGCCTTGATCTTAGCTATCTCTGTCAAAACTCAACCGATTTTGAATCGGAATACCATTTAATTCAATAATTTTCATTTATATCGACTCTGCATCAAAATAATCTTGATTTCGTCAATTTAAAATTTTTTCATTTATTTTTTGTTTTTGCATTTTCTGGCGTTTCTAGAGGTCTTAGACGATTTTAGACGTTATTTTCGAATCCTCACATTTCAGGCCTTGATCTTAGCTATCTCTGTCAAAACTCAACTGATTTTGAATCGGAATACCATTTAATTCAATAATTTTCATTTATATCGACTCTGCATCAAAATAATCTTGATTTCGTCAATTTAAAATTTTTTCATTTATTTTTTGTTTTTGCATTTTCTGGCGTTTCTAGAGGTCTTAAAGGATTTTAGACGTTATTTTCGAATCCTCACATTTCGGGCCTTGATCTTAGCTATCTCTGTCAAAACTCAACCGATTTTGAATCGGAATACCATTTAATTCAATAATTTTCATTTATATCGACTCTGCATCAAAATAATCTGGATTTCGTCAATTTAAAATTTTTTCATTTATTTTTTGTTTTTGCATTTTCTGGCGTTTCTAGAGGTCTTAGACGATTTTAGACGTTATTTTCGAATCCTCACATTTCGGGCCTTGATCTTAGCTATCTCTGTCAAAACTCAACCGATTTTGAATCGGAATACCATTTAATTCAATAATTTTCATTTATATCGACTCTGCATCAAAATAATCTTGATTTCGTCAATTTAAAATTTTTTCATTTATTTTTTGTTTTTGCATTTTCTGGCGTTTCTAGAGGTCTTAGACGATTTAAGACGTTATTTTCGAATCCTCACATTTCGGGCCTTGATTTTAGCTATCTCTGTCAAAACTCAACCGATTTTGAATCGGAATACCATTTAATTCAATAATTTTCATTTATATCGACTCTGCATCAAAATAATCTTGATTTCGTCAATTTAAAATTTTTTCATTTATTTTTTGTTTTTGCATTTTCTGGCGTTTCTAGAGGTCTTAGAGGATTTTAGACGTTATTTTCGAATCCTCACATTTCAGGCCTTGATCTTAGCTATCTCTGTCAAAACTCAACCGATTTTGAATCGGAATACCATTTAATTCAATAATTTTCATTTATATCGACTCTGCATCAAAATAATCTTGATTTCGTCAATTTAAAATTTTTTTCATTTATTTTTTGTTTTTGCATTTTCTGGCGTTTCTAGAGGTCTTAGAGGATTTTAGACGTTATTTTCGAATCCTCACATTTCGGGCCTTGATCTTAGCTATCTCTGTCAAAACTCAACCGATTTTGAATCGGAATACCATTTAATTCAATAATTTTCATTTATATCGACTCTGCATCCAAAATAATCTTGATTTCGTCAATTTAAAATTTTTTCATTTATTTTTTGTTTTTGCATTTTCTGGCGTTTCTAGAGGTCTTAGACGATTTTAGACGTTATTTTCGAATCCTCACATTTCGGGCCTTGATCTTAGCTATCTCTGTCAAAACTCAACTGATTTTGAATCGGAATACCATTTAATTCAATAATTTTCATTTATATCGACTCTGCATCAAAATAATCTTGATTTCGTCAATTTAAAATTTTTTCATTTATTTTTTGTTTTTGCATTTTCTGGCGTTTCTAGAGGTCTTAAAGGATTTTAGACCTTATTTTCGAATCCTCACATTTCGGGCCTTGATCTTAGCTATCTCTGTCAAAACTCAACCGATTTTGAATCGGAATACCATTTAATTCAATAATTTTCATTTATATCGACTCTGCATCAAAATAATCTTGATTTCGTCAATTTAAAATTTTTTCATTTATTTTTTGTTTTTGCATTTTCTGGCGTTTCTAGGGTCTTAGACGATTTTAGACGTTATTTTCGAATCCTCATTTCGAATCCTCACATTTTCATTTATTTTTTGTTTTTGCATTTTCTGGCGTTTCTAGAGGTCTTAGAGGATTTTAGTCGTTATTTTCGAATCCTCACATTTCGGGCCTTGATCTTAGCTATCTCTGTCAAAACTCAACCGATTTTGAATCGGAATACCATTTAATTCAATAATTTTCATTTATATCGACTCTGCATCAAAATAATCTTGATTTCGTCAATTTAAAATTTTTTTCATTTATTTTTTGTTTTTGCATTTTCTGGCGTTTCTAGAGGTCTTAGACGATTTTAGACGTTATTTTCGAATCCTCACATTTCGGGCCTTGATCTTAGCTATCTCTGTCAAAACTCAACCGATTTTGAATCGGAATACCATTTAATTCAATAATTTTCATTTATATCGACTCTGCATCAAAATAATCTTGATTTCGTCAATTTAAAATTTTTTCATTTATTTTTTGTTTTTGCATTTTCTGGCGTTTCTAGAGGTCTTAGAGGATTTTAGACCTTATTTTCGAATCCTCACATTTCGGGCCTTGATCTTAGCTATCTCTGTCAAAACTCAACCGATTTTGAATCGGAATACCATTTAATTCAATAATTTTCATTTATATCGACTCTGCATCAAAATAATCTTGATTTCGTCAATTTAAAATTTTTTCATTTATTTTTTGTTTTTGCATTTTCTGGCGTTTCTAGAGGTCTTAGACGATTTTAGACGTTATTTTCGAATCCTCACATTTCGGGCCTTGATCTTAGCTATCTCTGTCAAAACTCAACCGATTTTGAATCGGAATACCATTTAATTCAATAATTTTCATTTATATCGACTCTGCATCAAAATAATCTTGATTTCGTCAATTTAAAATTTTTTCATTTATTTTTTGTTTTTGCATTTTCTGGCGTTTCTAGAGGTCTTAGACGATTTTAGACGTTATTTTCGAATCCTCACATTTCGGGCCTTGATCTTAGCTATCTCTGTCAAAACTCAACCGATTTTGAATCGGAATACCATTTAATTCAATAATTTTCATTTATATCGACTCTGCATCAAAATAATCTTGATTTCGTCAATTTAAAATTTTTTCATTTATTTTTTGTTTTTGCATTTTCTGGCGTTTCTAGAGGTCTTAGAGGATTTTAGACCTTATTTTCGAATCCTCACATTTCGGGCCTTGATCTTAGCTATCTCTGTCAAAACTCAACCGATTTTGAATCGGAATACCATTTAATTCAATAATTTTCATTTATATCGACTCTGCATCAAAATAATCTTGATTTCGTCAATTTAAAATTTTTTCATTTATTTTTTGTTTTTGCATTTTCTGGCGTTTCTAGAGGTCTTAGAGGATTTTAGACCTTATTTTCGAATCCTCACATTTCGGGCCTTGATCTTAGCTATCTCTGTCAAAACTCAACCGATTTTGAATCGGAATACCATTTAATTCAATAATTTTCATTTATATCGACTCTGCATCAAAATAATCTTGATTTCGTCAATTTAAAATTTTTTCATTTATTTTTTGTTTTTGCATTTTCTGGCGTTTCTAGAGGTCTTAGACGATTTTAGACGTTATTTTCGAATCCTCACATTTCGGGCCTTGATCTTAGCTATCTCTGTCAAAACTCAACCGATTTTGAATCGGAATACCATTTAATTCAATAATTTTCATTTATATCGACTCTGCATCAAAATAATCTTGATTTCGTCAATTTAAAATTTTTTCATTTATTTTTTGTTTTTGCATTTTCTGGCGTTTCTAGAGGTCTTAGAGGATTTTAGACGTTATTTTCGAATCCTCACATTTCGGGCCTTGATCTTAGCTATCTCTGTCAAAACTCAACCGATTTTGAATCGGAATACCATTTAATTCAATAATTTTCATTTATATCGACTCTGCATCAAAATAATCTTGATTTCGTCAATTTAAAATTTTTTCATTTATTTTTTGTTTTTGCATTTTCTGGCGTTTCTAGAGGTCTTAGAGGATTTTAGACCTTATTTTCGAATCCTCACATTTCGGGCCTTGATCTTAGCTATCTCTGTCAAAACTCAACCGATTTTGAATCGGAATACCATTTAATTCAATAATTTTCATTTATATCGACTCTGCATCAAAATAATCTTGATTTCGTCAATTTAAAATTTTTTCATTTATTTTTTGTTTTTGCATTTTCTGGCGTTTCTAGAGGTCTTAGACGATTTTAGACGTTATTTTCGAATCCTCATTTCGATTATTTTTTTATTTTTTGTTTTTGCATTTTCTGGCGTTTCTAGAGGTCTTAGAGGATTTTAGTCGTTATTTTCGAATCCTCACATTTCGGGCCTTGATCTTAGCTATCTCTGTCAAAACTCAACCGATTTTGAATCGGAATACCATTTAATTCAATAATTTTCATTTATATCGACTCTGCATCAAAATAATCTTGATTTCGTCAATTTAAAATTTTTTCATTTATTTTTTGTTTTTGCATTTTCTGGCGTTTCTAGAGGTCTTAGAGGATTTTAGACGTTATTTTCGAATCCTCACATTTCGGGCCTTGATCTTAGCTATCTCTGTCAAAACTCAACCGATTTTGAATCGGAATACCATTTAATTCAATAATTTTCATTTATATCGACTCTGCATCAAAATAATCTTGATTTCGTCAATTTAAAATTTTTTCATTTATTTTTTGTTTTTGCATTTTCTGGCGTTTCTAGAGGTCTTAGACGATTTTAGACGTTATTTTCGAATCCTCACATTTCGAATTCATTTTCATTTATTTTTTGTTTTTGCATTTTCTGGCGTTTCTAGAGGTCTTAGAGGATTTTAGTCGTTATTTTCGAATCCTCACATTTCGGGCCTTGATCTTAGCTATCTCTGTCAAAACTCAACCGATTTTGAATCGGAATACCATTTAATTCAATAATTTTCATTTATATCGACTCTGCATCAAAATAATCTTGATTTCGTCAATTTAAAATTTTTTCATTTATTTTTTGTTTTTGCATTTTCTGGCGTTTCTAGAGGTCTTAGACGATTTTAGACGTTATTTTCGAATCCTCACATTTCGGGCCTTGATCTTAGCTATCTCTGTCAAAACTCAACCGATTTTGAATCGGAATACCATTTAATTCAATAATTTTCATTTATATCGACTCTGCATCAAAATAATCTTGATTTCGTCAATTTAAAATTTTTTCATTTATTTTTTGTTTTTGCATTTTCTGGCGTTTCTAGAGGTCTTAGAGGATTTTAGACGTTATTTTCGAATCCTCACATTTCGGGCCTTGATCTTAGCTATCTCTGTCAAAACTCAACCGATTTTGAATCGGAATACCATTTAATTCAATAATTTTCATTTATATCGACTCTGCATCAAAATAATCTTGATTTCGTCAATTTAAAATTTTTTCATTTATTTTTTGTTTTTGCATTTTCTGGCGTTTCTAGAGGTCTTAGAGGATTTTAGACGTTATTTTCGAATCCTCACATTTCGGGCCTTGATCTTAGCTATCTCTGTCAAAACTCAACCGATTTTGAATCGGAATACCATTTAATTCAATAATTTTCATTTATATCGACTCTGCATCAAAATAATCTTGATTTCGTCAATTTAAAATTTTTTCATTTATTTTTTGTTTTTGCATTTTCTGGCGTTTCTAGAGGTCTTAGAGGATTTTAGACGTTATTTTCGAATCCTCACATTTCGGGCCTTGATCTTAGCTATCTCTGTCAAAACTCAACCGATTTTGAATCGGAATACCATTTAATTCAATAATTTTCATTTATATCGACTCTGCATCAAAATAATCTTGATTTCGTCAATTTAAAATTTTTTCATTTATTTTTTGTTTTTGCATTTTCTGGCGTTTCTAGAGGTCTTAGAGGATTTTAGACGTTATTTTCGAATCCTCACATTTCGGGCCTTGATCTTAGCTATCTCTGTCAAAACTCAACCGATTTTGAATCGGAATACCATTTAATTCAATAATTTTCATTTATATCGACTCTGCATCAAAATAATCTTGATTTCGTCAATTTAAAATTTTTTCATTTATTTTTTGTTTTTGCATTTTCTGGCGTTTCTAGAGGTCTTAGAGGATTTTAGACGTTATTTTCGAATCCTCACATTTCGGGCCTTGATCTTAGCTATCTCTGTCAAAACTCAACCGATTTTGAATCGGAATACCATTTAATTCAATAATTTTCATTTATATCGACTCTGCATCAAAATAATCTTGATTTCGTCAATTTAAAATTTTTTCATTTATTTTTTGTTTTTGCATTTTCTGGCGTTTCTAGAGGTCTTAGACGATTTTAGACGTTATTTTCGAATCCTCACATTTCGGGCCTTGATCTTAGCTATCTCTGTCAAAACTCAACCGATTTTGAATCGGAATACCATTTAATTCAATAATTTTCATTTATATCGACTCTGCATCAAAATAATCTTGATTTCGTCAATTTAAAATTTTTTCATTTATTTTTTGTTTTTGCATTTTCTGGCGTTTCTAGAGGTCTTAGAGGATTTTAGACGTTATTTTCGAATCCTCACATTTCGGGCCTTGATCTTAGCTATCTCTGTCAAAACTCAACCGATTTTGAATCGGAATACCATTTAATTCAATAATTTTCATTTATATCGACTCTGCATCAAAATAATCTTGATTTCGTCAATTTAAAATTTTTTCATTTATTTTTTGTTTTTGCATTTTCTGGCGTTTCTAGAGGTCTTAGAGGATTTTAGACCTTATTTTCGAATCCTCACATTTCGGGCCCTGATCTTAGCTATCTCTGTCAAAACTCAACCGATTTTGAATCGGAATACCATTTAATTCAATAATTTTCATTAATATCGACTCTGCATCAAAATAATCTTGATTTCGTCAATTTAAAATTTTTTCATTTATTTTTTGTTTTTGCATTTTCTGGCGTTTCTAGAGGTCTTAGACGATTTTAGACGTTATTTTCGAATCCTCACATTTCGGGCCTTGATCTTGGCTATCTCTGTCAAAACTCAACCGATTTTGAATCGGAATACCATTTAATTCAATAATTTTCATTTATATCGACTCTGCATCAAAATAATCTTGATTTCGTCAATTTAAAATTTTTTTCATTTATTTTTTGTTTTTGCATTTTCTGGCGTTTCTAGAGGTCTTAGAGGATTTTAGACGTTATTTTCGAATCCTCACATTTCGGGCCTTGATCTTAGCTATCTCTGTCAAAACTCAACCGATTTTGAATCGGAATACCATTTAATTCAATAATTTTCATTTATATCGACTCTGCATCAAAATAATCTTGATTTCGTCAATTTAAAATTTTTTCATTTATTTTTTGTTTTTGCATTTTCTGGCGTTTCTAGAGGTCTTAGACGATTTTAGACGTTATTTTCGAATCCTCACATTTCAGGCCTTGATCTTAGCTATCTCTGTCAAAACTCAACCGATTTTGAATCAGAATACCGTTTAATTCAATAATTTTCATTTATATCGACTCTGCATCAAAATAATCTTGATTTCGTCAATTTAAAATTTTTTCATTTATTTTTTGTTTTTGCATTTTCTGGCGTTTCTAGAGGTCTTAGAGGATTTTAGACGTTATTTTCGAATCCTCACATTTCGGGCCTTGATCTTGGCAATCTCTGTCAAAACTCAACCGATTTTGAATCGGAATACCATTTAATTCAATAATTTTCATTTATATCGACTCTGCATCAAAATAATCTTGATTTCGTCAATTTAAAATTTTTTCATTTATTTTTTGTTTTTGCATTTTCTGGCGTTTCTAGAGGTCTTAGAGGATTTTAGACCTTATTTTCGAATCCTCACATTTCGGGCCTTGATCTTAGCTATCTCTGTCAAACTCAACCGATTTTGAATCGGAATACCATTTAATTCAATAATTTTCATTTATATCGACTCTGCATCAAAATAATCTTGATTTCGTCAATTTAAAATTTTTTCATTTATTTTTTGTTTTTGCATTTTCTGGCGTTTCTAGAGGTCTTAGAGGATTTTAGACGTTATTTTCGAATCCTCACATTTCAGGCCTTGATCTTAGCTATCTCTGTCAAAACTCAACCGATTTTGAATCGGAATACCATTTAATTCAATAATTTTCATTTATATCGACTCTGCATCAAAATAATCTTGATTTCGTCAATTTAAAATTTTTTCATTTATTTTTTGTTTTTGCATTTTCTGGCGTTTCTAGAGGTCTTAGAGGATTTTAGACGTTATTTTCGAATCCTCACATTTCGGGCCTTGATCTTGGCAATCTCTGTCAAAACTCAACCGATTTTGAATCGGAATACCATTTAATTCAATAATTTTCATTTATATCGACTCTGCATCAAAATAATCTTGATTTCGTCAATTTAAAATTTTTTCATATATTTTTTGTTTTTGCATTTTCTGGCGTTTCTAGAGGTCTTAGAGGATTTTAGACCTTATTTTCGAATCCTCACATTTCGGGCCTTGATCTTAGCTATCTCTGTCAAAACTCAACCGATTTTGAATCGGAATACCATTTAATTCAATAATTTTCATTTATATCGACTCTGCATCAAAATAATCTTGATTTCGTCAATTTAAAATTTTTTCATTTATTTTTTGTTTTTGCATTTTCTGGCGTTTCTAGAGGTCTTAGACGATTTTAGACGTTATTTTCGAATCCTCACATTTCGGGCCTTGATCTTAGCTATCTCTGTCAAAACTCAACCGATTTTGAATCAGAATACCGTTTAATTCAATAATTTTCATTTATATCGACTCTGCATCAAAATAATCTTGATTTCGTCAATTTAAAATTTTTTCATTTATTTTTTGTTTTTGCATTTTCTGGCGTTTCTAGAGGTCTTAGAGGATTTTAGACCTTATTTTCGAATCCTCACATTTCGGGCCTTGATCTTAGCTATCTCTGTCAAAACTCAACCGATTTTGAATCGGAATACCATTTAATTCAATAATTTTCATTTATATCGACTCTGCATCAAAATAATCTTGATTTCGTCAATTTAAAATTTTTTCATTTATTTTTTGTTTTTGCATTTTCTGGCGTTTCTAGAGGTCTTAGACGATTTTAGACGTTATTTTCGAATCCTCACATTTCAGGCCTTGATCTTAGCTATCTCTGTCAAAACTCAACCGATTTTGAATCGGAATACCATTTAATTCAATAATTTTCATTTATATCGACTCTGCATCAAAATAATCTTGATTTCGTCAATTTAAAATTTTTTCATATATTTTTTGTTTTTGCATTTTCTGGCGTTTCTAGAGGTCTTAGAGGATTTTAGACCTTATTTTCGAATCCTCACATTTCGGGCCTTGATCTTAGCTATCTCTGTCAAAACTCAACCGATTTTGAATCGGAATACCATTTAATTCAATAATTTTCATTAATATCGACTCTGCATCAAAATAATCTTGATTTCGTCAATTTAAAATTTTTTCATTTATTTTTTGTTTTTGCATTTTCTGGCGTTTCTAGAGGTCTTAGACGATTTTAGACGTTATTTTCGAATCCTCACATTTCGGGCCTTGATCTTAGCTATCTCTGTCAAAACTCAACCGATTTTGAATCAGAATACCATTTAATTCAATAATTTTCATTTATATCGACTCTGCATCAAAATAATCTTGATTTCGTCAATTTAAAATTTTTTCATTTATTTTTTGTTTTTGCATTTTCTGGCGTTTCTAGAGGTCTTAGAGGATTTTAGACGTTATTTTCGAATCCTCACATTTCAGGCCTTGATCTTAGCTATCTCTGTCAAAACTCAACCGATTTTGAATCGGAATACCATTTAATTCAATAATTTTCATTTATATCGACTCTGCATCAAAATAATTTTGATTTCGTCAATTTAAAATTTTTTCATTTATTTTTTGTTTTTGCATTTTCTGGCGTTTCTAGAGGTCTTAGACGATTTTAGACGTTATTTTCGAATCCTCACATTTCGGGCCTTGATCTTAGCTATCTCTGTCAAAACTCAACCGATTTTGAATCGGAATACCATTTAATTCAATAATTTTCATTTATATCGACTCTGCATCAAAATAATCTTGATTTCGTCAATTTAAAATTTTTTCATTTATTTTTTGTTTTTGCATTTTCTGGCGTTTCTAGAGGTCTTAGAGGATTTTAGACGTTATTTTCGAATCCTCACATTTCGGGCCTTGATCTTAGCTATCTCTGTCAAAACTCAACCGATTTTGAATCGGAATACCATTTAATTCAATAATTTTTATTTATATCGACTCTGCATCAAAATAATCTTGATTTCGTCAATTTAAAATTTTTTCATTTATTTTTTGTTTTTGCATTTTCTGGCGTTTCTAGAGGTCTTAGAGGATTTTAGACGTTATTTTCGAATCCTCACATTTCGGGCCTTGATCTTAGCTATCTCTGTCAAAACTCAACCGATTTTGAATCGGAATACCATTTAATTCAATAATTTTCATTTATATCGACTCTGCATCAAAATAATCTTGATTTCGTCAATTTAAAATTTTTTCATTTATTTTTTGTTTTTGCATTTTCTGGCGTTTCTAGAGGTCTTAGAGGATTTTAGACGTTATTTTCGAATCCTCACATTTCGGGCCTTGATCTTAGCTATCTCTGTCAAAACTCAACCGATTTTGAATCGGAATACCATTTAATTCAATAATTTTCATTTATATCGACTCTGCATCAAAATAATCTTGATTTCGTCAATTTAAAATTTTTTCATTTATTTTTTGTTTTTGCATTTTCTGGCGTTTCTAGAGGTCTTAGAGGATTTTAGACGTTATTTTCGAATCCTCACATTTCGGGCCTTGATCTTAGCTATCTCTGTCAAAACTCAACCGATTTTGAATCGGAATACCATTTAATTCAATAATTTTCATTTATATCGACTCTGCATCAAAATAATCTTGATTTCGTCAATTTAAAATTTTTTCATTTATTTTTTGTTTTTGCATTTTCTGGCGTTTCTAGAGGTCTTAGAGGATTTTAGACGTTATTTTCGAATCCTCACATTTCGGGCCTTGATCTTAGCTATCTCTGTCAAAACTCAACCGATTTTGAATCGGAATACCATTTAATTCAATAATTTTCATTTATATCGACTCTGCATCAAAATAATCTTGATTTCGTCAATTTAAAATTTTTTCATTTATTTTTTGTTTTTGCATTTTCTGGCGTTTCTAGAGGTCTTAGAGGATTTTAGACGTTATTTTCGAATCCTCACATTTCGGGCCTTGATCTTAGCTATCTCTGTCAAAACTCAACCGATTTTGAATCGGAATACCATTTAATTCAATAATTTTCATTTATATCGACTCTGCATCAAAATAATCTTTGATTTCGTCAATTTAAAATTTTTTCATTTATTTTTTGTTTTTGCATTTTCTGGCGTTTCTAGAGGTCTTAGAGGATTTTAGACGTTATTTTCGAATCCTCACATTTCGGGCCTTGATCTTAGCTATCTCTGTCAAAACTCAACCGATTTTGAATCGGAATACCATTTAATTCAATAATTTTCATTTATATCGACTCTGCATCAAAATAATCTTGATTTCGTCAATTTAAAATTTTTTCATTTATTTTTTGTTTTTGCATTTTCTGGCGTTTCTAGAGGTCTTAGAGGATTTTAGACGTTATTTTCGAATCCTCACATTTCGGGCCTTGATCTTAGCTATCTCTGTCAAAACTCAACCGATTTTGAATCGGAATACCATTTAATTCAATAATTTTCATTTATATCGACTCTGCATCAAAATAATCTTGATTTCGTCAATTTAAAATTTTTTCATTTATTTTTTGTTTTTGCATTTTCTGGCGTTTCTAGAGGTCTTAGAGGATTTTAGACGTTATTTTCGAATCCTCACATTTCGGGCCTTGATCTTAGCTATCTCTGTCAAAACTCAACCGATTTTGAATCGGAATACCATTTAATTCAATAATTTTCATTTATATCGACTCTGCATCAAAATAATCTTGATTTCGTCAATTTAAAATTTTTTCATTTATTTTTTGTTTTTGCATTTTCTGGCGTTTCTAGAGGTCTTAGAGGATTTTAGACGTTATTTTCGAATCCTCACATTTCGGGCCTTGATCTTAGCTATCTCTGTCAAAACTCAACCGATTTTGAATCGGAATACCATTTAATTCAATAATTTTCATTTATATCGACTCTGCATCAAAATAATCTTGATTTCGTCAATTTAAAATTTTTTCATTTATTTTTTGTTTTTGCATTTTCTGGCGTTTCTAGAGGTCTTAGAGGATTTTAGACGTTATTTTCGAATCCTCACATTTCGGGCCTTGATCTTAGCTATCTCTGTCAAAACTCAACCGATTTTGAATCGGAATACCATTTAATTCAATAATTTTCATTTATATCGACTCTGCATCAAAATAATCTTGATTTCGTCAATTTAAAATTTTTTCATTTATTTTTTGTTTTTGCATTTTCTGGCGTTTCTAGAGGTCTTAGAGGATTTTAGACGTTATTTTCGAATCCTCACATTTCGGGCCTTGATCTTAGCTATCTCTGTCAAAACTCAACCGATTTTGAATCGGAATACCATTTAATTCAATAATTTTCATTTATATCGACTCTGCATCAAAATAATCTTGATTTCGTCAATTTAAAATTTTTTCATTTATTTTTTGTTTTTGCATTTTCTGGCGTTTCTAGAGGTCTTAGAGGATTTTAGACGTTATTTTCGAATCCTCACATTTCGGGCCTTGATCTTAGCTATCTCTGTCAAAACTCAACCGATTTTGAATCGGAATACCATTTAATTCAATAATTTTCATTTATATCGACTCTGCATCAAAATAATCTTGATTTCGTCAATTTAAAATTTTTTCATTTATTTTTTGTTTTTGCATTTTCTGGCGTTTCTAGAGGTCTTAGAGGATTTTAGACGTTATTTTCGAATCCTCACATTTCGGGCCTTGATCTTAGCTATCTCTGTCAAAACTCAACCGATTTTGAATCGGAATACCATTTAATTCAATAATTTTCATTTATATCGACTCTGCATCAAAATAATCTTGATTTCGTCAATTTAAAATTTTTTCATTTATTTTTTGTTTTTGCATTTTCTGGCGTTTCTAGAGGTCTTAGAGGATTTTAGACGTTATTTTCGAATCCTCACATTTCGGGCCTTGATCTTAGCTATCTCTGTCAAAACTCAACCGATTTTGAATCGGAATACCATTTAATTCAATAATTTTCATTTATATCGACTCTGCATCAAAATAATCTTGATTTCGTCAATTTAAAATTTTTTCATTTATTTTTTGTTTTTGCATTTTCTGGCGTTTCTAGAGGTCTTAGAGGATTTTAGACGTTATTTTCGAATCCTCACATTTCGGGCCTTGATCTTAGCTATCTCTGTCAAAACTCAACCGATTTTGAATCGGAATACCATTTAATTCAATAATTTTCATTTATATCGACTCTGCATCAAAATAATCTTGATTTCGTCAATTTAAAATTTTTTCATTTATTTTTTGTTTTTGCATTTTCTGGCGTTTCTAGAGGTCTTAGAGGATTTTAGACGTTATTTTCGAATCCTCACATTTCGGGCCTTGATCTTAGCTATCTCTGTCAAAACTCAACCGATTTTGAATCGGAATACCATTTAATTCAATAATTTTCATTTATATCGACTCTGCATCAAAATAATCTTGATTTCGTCAATTTAAAATTTTTTCATTTATTTTTTGTTTTTGCATTTTCTGGCGTTTCTAGAGGTCTTAGAGGATTTTAGACGTTATTTTCGAATCCTCACATTTCGGGCCTTGATCTTAGCTATCTCTGTCAAAACTCAACCGATTTTGAATCGGAATACCATTTAATTCAATAATTTTCATTTATATCGACTCTGCATCAAAATAATCTTGATTTCGTCAATTTAAAATTTAAAATTTTTTCATTTATTTTTTGTTTTTGCATTTTCTGGCGTTTCTAGAGGTCTTAGAGGATTTTAGACGTTATTTTCGAATCCTCACATTTCGGGCCTTGATCTTAGCTATCTCTGTCAAAACTCAACCGATTTTGAATCGGAATACCATTTAATTCAATAATTTTCATTTATATCGACTCTGCATCAAAATAATCTTGATTTCGTCAATTTAAAATTTTTTTTTTTTTTTTTTTTTTTGCATTTTCTGGCGTTTCTAGAGGTCTTAGAGGATTTTAGACGTTATTTTCGAATCCTCACATTTCGGGCCTTGATCTTAGCTATCTCTGTCAAAACTCAACCGATTTTGAATCGGAATACCATTTAATTCAATAATTTTCATTTATATCGACTCTGCATCAAAATAATCTTGATTTCGTCAATTTAAAATTTTTTCATTTATTTTTTGTTTTTGCATTTTCTGGCGTTTCTAGAGGTCTTAGAGGATTTTAGACGTTATTTTCGAATCCTCACATTTCGGGCCTTGATCTTAGCTATCTCTGTCAAAACTCAACCGATTTTGAATCGGAATACCATTTAATTCAATAATTTTCATTTATATCGACTCTGCATCAAAATAATCTTGATTTCGTCAATTTAAAATTTTTTCATTTATTTTTTGTTTTTGCATTTTCTGGCGTTTCTAGAGGTCTTAGAGGATTTTAGACGTTATTTTCGAATCCTCACATTTCGGGCCTTGATCTTAGCTATCTCTGTCAAAACTCAACCGATTTTGAATCGGAATACCATTTAATTCAATAATTTTCATTTATATCGACTCTGCATCAAAATAATCTTGATTTCGTCAATTTAAAATTTTTTCATTTATTTTTTGTTTTTGCATTTTCTGGCGTTTCTAGAGGTCTTAGAGGATTTTAGACGTTATTTTCGAATCCTCACATTTCGGGCCTTGATCTTAGCTATCTCTGTCAAAACTCAACCGATTTTGAATCGGAATACCATTTAATTCAATAATTTTCATTTATATCGACTCTGCATCAAAATAATCTTGATTTCGTCAATTTAAAATTTTTTCATTTATTTTTTGTTTTTGCATTTTCTGGCGTTTCTAGAGGTCTTAGAGGATTTTAGACGTTATTTTCGAATCCTCACATTTCGGGCCTTGATCTTAGCTATCTCTGTCAAAACTCAACCGATTTTGAATCGGAATACCATTTAATTCAATAATTTTCATTTATATCGACTCTGCATCAAAATAATCTTGATTTCGTCAATTTAAAATTTTTTCATTTATTTTTTGTTTTTGCATTTTCTGGCGTTTCTAGAGGTCTTAGAGGATTTTAGACGTTATTTTCGAATCCTCACATTTCGGGCCTTGATCTTAGCTATCTCTGTCAAAACTCAACCGATTTTGAATCGGAATACCATTTAATTCAATAATTTTCATTTATATCGACTCTGCATCAAAATAATCTTGATTTCGTCAATTTAAAATTTTTTCATTTATTTTTTGTTTTTGCATTTTCTGGCGTTTCTAGAGGTCTTAGAGGATTTTAGACGTTATTTTCGAATCCTCACATTTCGGGCCTTGATCTTAGCTATCTCTGTCAAAACTCAACCGATTTTGAATCGGAATACCATTTAATTCAATAATTTTCATTTATATCGACTCTGCATCAAAATAATCTTGATTTCGTCAATTTAAAATTTTTTCATTTATTTTTTGTTTTTGCATTTTCTGGCGTTTCTAGAGGTCTTAGAGGATTTTAGACGTTATTTTCGAATCCTCACATTTCGGGCCTTGATCTTAGCTATCTCTGTCAAAACTCAACCGATTTTGAATCGGAATACCATTTAATTCAATAATTTTCATTTATATCGACTCTGCATCAAAATAATCTTGATTTCGTCAATTTAAAATTTTTTCATTTATTTTTTGTTTTTGCATTTTCTGGCGTTTCTAGAGGTCTTAGAGGATTTTAGACGTTATTTTCGAATCCTCACATTTCGGGCCTTGATCTTAGCTATCTCTGTCAAAACTCAACCGATTTTGAATCGGAATACCATTTAATTCAATAATTTTCATTTATATCGACTCTGCATCAAAATAATCTTGATTTCGTCAATTTAAAATTTTTTTCATTTATTTTTTGTTTTTGCATTTTCTGGCGTTTCTAGAGGTCTTAGAGGATTTTAGACGTTATTTTCGAATCCTCACATTTCGGGCCTTGATCTTAGCTATCTCTGTCAAAACTCAACCGATTTTGAATCGGAATACCATTTAATTCAATAATTTTCATTTATATCGACTCTGCATCAAAATAATCTTGATTTCGTCAATTTAAAATTTTTTCATTTATTTTTTGTTTTTGCATTTTCTGGCGTTTCTAGAGGTCTTAGAGGATTTTAGACGTTATTTTCGAATCCTCACATTTCGGGCCTTGATCTTAGCTATCTCTGTCAAAACTCAACCGATTTTGAATCGGAATACCATTTAATTCAATAATTTTCATTTATATCGACTCTGCATCAAAATAATCTTGATTTCGTCAATTTAAAATTTTTTCATTTATTTTTTGTTTTTGCATTTTCTGGCGTTTCTAGAGGTCTTAGAGGATTTTAGACGTTATTTTCGAATCCTCACATTTCGGGCCTTGATCTTAGCTATCTCTGTCAAAACTCAACCGATTTTGAATCGGAATACCATTTAATTCAATAATTTTCATTTATATCGACTCTGCATCAAAATAATCTTGATTTCGTCAATTTAAAATTTTTTCATTTATTTTTTGTTTTTGCATTTTCTGGCGTTTCTAGAGGTCTTAGAGGATTTTAGACGTTATTTTCGAATCCTCACATTTCGGGCCTTGATCTTAGCTATCTCTGTCAAAACTCAACCGATTTTGAATCGGAATACCATTTAATTCAATAATTTTCATTTATATCGACTCTGCATCAAAATAATCTTGATTTCGTCAATTTAAAATTTTTTCATTTATTTTTTGTTTTTGCATTTTCTGGCGTTTCTAGAGGTCTTAGAGGATTTTAGACGTTATTTTCGAATCCTCACATTTCGGGCCTTGATCTTAGCTATCTCTGTCAAAACTCAACCGATTTTGAATCGGAATACCATTTAATTCAATAATTTTCATTTATATCGACTCTGCATCAAAATAATCTTGATTTCGTCAATTTAAAATTTTTTTATTTATTTTTTGTTTTTGCATTTTCTGGCGTTTCTAGAGGTCTTAGAGGATTTTAGACGTTATTTTCGAATCCTCACATTTCGGGCCTTGATCTTAGCTATCTCTGTCAAAACTCAACCGATTTTGAATCGGAATACCATTTAATTCAATAATTTTCATTTATATCGACTCTGCATCAAAATAATCTTGATTTCGTCAATTTAAAATTTTTTCATTTATTTTTTGTTTTTGCATTTTCTGGCGTTTCTAGAGGTCTTAGAGGATTTTAGACGTTATTTTCGAATCCTCACATTTCGGGCCTTGATCTTAGCTATCTCTGTCAAAACTCAACCGATTTTGAATCGGAATACCATTTAATTCAATAATTTTCATTTATATCGACTCTGCATCAAAATAATCTTGATTTCGTCAATTTAAAATTTTTTCATTTATTTTTTGTTTTTGCATTTTCTGGCGTTTCTAGAGGTCTTAGACGATTTTAGACGTTATTTTCGAATCCTCACATTTCGGGCCTTGATCTTAGCTATCTCTGTCAAAACTCAACCGATTTTGAATCGGAATACCATTTAATTCAATAATTTTCATTTATATCGACTCTGCATCAAAATAATCTTGATTTCGTCAATTTAAAAATTTTTTCATTTATTTTTTGTTTTTGCATTTTCTGGCGTTTCTAGAGGTCTTAGAGGATTTTAGACGTTATTTTCGAATCCTCACATTTCGGGCCTTGATCTTAGCTATCTCTGTCAAAACTCAACCGATTTTGAATCGGAATACCATTTAATTCAATAATTTTCATTTATATCGACTCTGCATCAAAATAATCTTGATTTCGTCAATTTAAAATTTTTTCATTTATTTTTTGTTTTTGCATTTTCTGGCGTTTCTAGAGGTCTTAGAGGATTTTAGACGTTATTTTCGAATCCTCACATTTCGGGCCTTGATCTTAGCTATCTCTGTCAAAACTCAACCGATTTTGAATCGGAATACCATTTAATTCAATAATTTTCATTTATATCGACTCTGCATCAAAATAATCTTGATTTCGTCAATTTAAAATTTTTTCATTTATTTTTTGTTTTTGCATTTTCTGGCGTTTCTAGAGGTCTTAGAGGATTTTAGACGTTATTTTCGAATCCTCACATTTCGGGCCTTGATCTTAGCTATCTCTGTCAAAACTCAACCGATTTTGAATCGGAATACCATTTAATTCAATAATTTTCATTTATATCGACTCTGCATCAAAATAATCTTGATTTCGTCAATTTAAAATTTTTTCATTTATTTTTTGTTTTTGCATTTTCTGGCGTTTCTAGAGGTCTTAGAGGATTTTAGACGTTATTTTCGAATCCTCACATTTCGGGCCTTGATCTTAGCTATCTCTGTCAAAACTCAACCGATTTTGAATCGGAATACCATTTAATTCAATAATTTTCATTTATATCGACTCTGCATCAAAATAATCTTGATTTCGTCAATTTAAAATTTTTTCATTTATTTTTTGTTTTTGCATTTTCTGGCGTTTCTAGAGGTCTTAGAGGATTTTAGACGTTATTTTCGAATCCTCACATTTCGGGCCTTGATCTTAGCTATCTCTGTTAAAACTCAACCGATTTTGAATCGGAATACCATTTAATTCAATAATTTTCATTTATATCGACTCTGCATCAAAATAATCTTGATTTCGTCAATTTAAAATTTTTTCATTTATTTTTTGTTTTTGCATTTTCTGGCGTTTCTAGAGGTCTTAGAGGATTTTAGACGTTATTTTCGAATCCTCACATTTCGGGCCTTGATCTTAGCTATCTCTGTCAAAACTCAACCGATTTTGAATCGGAATACCATTTAATTCAATAATTTTCATTTATATCGACTCTGCATCAAAATAATCTTGATTTCGTCAATTTAAAATTTTTTCATTTATTTTTTGTTTTTGCATTTTCTGGCGTTTCTAGAGGTCTTAGACGATTTTAGACGTTATTTTCGAATCCTCACATTTCGGGCCTTGATCTTAGCTATCTCTGTCAAAACTCAACCGATTTTGAATCGGAATACCATTTAATTCAATAATTTTCATTTATATCGACTCTGCATCAAAATAATCTTGATTTCGTCAATTTAAAATTTTTTCATTTATTTTTTGTTTTTGCATTTTCTGGCGTTTCTAGAGGTCTTAGAGGATTTTAGACGTTATTTTCGAATCCTCACATTTCAGGCCTTGATCTTAGCTATCTCTGTCAAAACTCAACCGATTTTGAATCGGAATACCATTTAATTCAATAATTTTCATTTATATCGACTCTGCATCAAAATAATTTTGATTTCGTCAATTTAAAATTTTTTTATTTATTTTTTGTTTTTGAATTTTCTGGCGTTTCTAGAGGTCTTAGACGATTTTAGACGTTATTTTCGAATCCTCACATTTCGGGCCTTGATCTTAGCTATCTCTGTCAAAACTCAACCGATTTTGAATCGGAATACCATTTAATTCAATAATTTTCATTTATATCGACTCTGCATCAAAATAATCTTGATTTCGTCAATTTAAAATTTTTTCATTTATTTTTTGTTTTTGCATTTTCTGGCGTTTCTAGAGGTCTTAGAGGATTTTAGACGTTATTTTCGAATCCTCACATTTCGGGCCTTGATCTTAGCTATCTCTGTCAAAACTCAACCGATTTTGAATCGGAATACCATTTAATTCAATAATTTTCATTTATATCGACTCTGCATCAAAATAATCTTGATTTCGTCAATTTAAAATTTTTTCATTTATTTTTTGTTTTTGCATTTTCTGGCGTTTCTAGAGGTCTTAGACGATTTTAGACGTTATTTTCGAATCCTCACATTTCGGGCCTTGATCTTAGCTATCTCTGTCAAAACTCAACCGATTTTGAATCGGAATACCATTTAATTCAATAATTTTCATTTATATCGACTCTGCATCAAAATAATCTTGATTTCGTCAATTTAAAATTTTTTCATTTATTTTTTGTTTTTGCATTTTCTGGCGTTTCTAGAGGTCTTAGAGGATTTTAGACGTTATTTTCGAATCCTCACATTTCGGGCCTTGATCTTAGCTATCTCTGTCAAAACTCAACCGATTTTGAATCGGAATACCATTTAATTCAATAATTTTCATTTATATCGACTCTGCATCAAAATAATTTTGATTTCGTCAATTTAAAATTTTTTCATTTATTTTTTGTTTTTGCATTTTCTGGCGTTTCTAGAGGTCTTAGAGGATTTTAGACGTTATTTTCGAATCCTCACATTTCGGGCCTTGATCTTAGCTATCTCTGTCAAAACTCAACCGATTTTGAATCGGAATACCATTTAATTCAATAATTTTCATTTATATCGACTCTGCATCAAAATAATCTTGATTTCGTCAATTTAAAATTTTTTCATTTATTTTTTGTTTTTGCATTTTCTGGCGTTTCTAGAGGTCTTAGAGGATTTTAGACGTTATTTTCGAATCCTCACATTTCGGGCCTTGATCTTAGCTATCTCTGTCAAAACTCAACCGATTTTGAATCGGAATACCATTTAATTCAATAATTTTCATTTATATCGACTCTGCATCAAAATAATCTTGATTTCGTCAATTTAAAATTTTTTCATTTATTTTTTGTTTTTGCATTTTCTGGCGTTTCTAGAGGTCTTAGAGGATTTTAGACGTTATTTTCGAATCCTCACATTTCGGGCCTTGATCTTAGCTATCTCTGTCAAAACTCAACCGATTTTGAATCGGAATACCATTTAATTCAATAATTTTCATTTATATCGACTCTGCATCAAAATAATTTTGATTTCGTCAATTTAAAATTTTTTCATTTATTTTTTGTTTTTGCATTTTCTGGCGTTTCTAGAGGTCTTAGACGATTTTAGACGTTATTTTCGAATCCTCACATTTCGGGCCTTGATCTTAGCTATCTCTGTCAAAACTCAACCGATTTTGAATCGGAATACCATTTAATTCAATAATTTTCATTTATATCGACTCTGCATCAAAATAATCTTGATTTCGTCAATTTAAAATTTTTTCATTTATTTTTTGTTTTTGCATTTTCTGGCGTTTCTAGAGGTCTTAGAGGATTTTAGACGTTATTTTCGAATCCTCACATTTCGGGCCTTGATCTTAGCTATCTCTGTCAAAACTCAACCGATTTTGAATCGGAATACCATTTAATTCAATAATTTTCATTTATATCGACTCTGCATCAAAATAATCTTGATTTCGTCAATTTAAAATTTTTTCATTTATTTTTTGTTTTTGCATTTTCTGGCGTTTCTAGAGGTCTTAGAGGATTTTAGACGTTATTTTCGAATCCTCACATTTCGGGCCTTGATCTTAGCTATCTCTGTCAAAACTCAACCGATTTTGAATCGGAATACCATTTAATTCAATAATTTTCATTTATATCGACTCTGCATCAAAATAATCTTGATTTCGTCAATTTAAAATTTTTTCATTTATTTTTTGTTTTTGCATTTTCTGGCGTTTCTAGAGGTCTTAGAGGATTTTAGACGTTATTTTCGAATCCTCACATTTCGGGCCTTGATCTTAGCTATCTCTGTCAAAACTCAACCGATTTTGAATCGGAATACCATTTAATTCAATAATTTTCATTTATATCGACTCTGCATCAAAATAATCTTGATTTCGTCAATTTAAAATTTTTTCATTTATTTTTTGTTTTTGCATTTTCTGGCGTTTCTAGAGGTCTTAGAGGATTTTAGACGTTATTTTCGAATCCTCACATTTCGGGCCTTGATCTTAGCTATCTCTGTCAAAACTCAACCGATTTTGAATCGGAATACCATTTAATTCAATAATTTTCATTTATATCGACTCTGCATCAAAATAATCTTGATTTCGTCAATTTAAAATTTTTTCATTTATTTTTTGTTTTTGCATTTTCTGGCGTTTCTAGAGGTCTTAGAGGATTTTAGACGTTATTTTCGAATCCTCACATTTCGGGCCTTGATCTTAGCTATCTCTGTCAAAACTCAACCGATTTTGAATCGGAATACCATTTAATTCAATAATTTTCATTTATATCGACTCTGCATCAAAATAATCTTGATTTCGTCAATTTAAAATTTTTTCATTTATTTTTTGTTTTTGCATTTTCTGGCGTTTCTAGAGGTCTTAGAGGATTTTAGACGTTATTTTCGAATCCTCACATTTCGGGCCTTGATCTTAGCTATCTCTGTCAAAACTCAACCGATTTTGAATCGGAATACCATTTAATTCAATAATTTTCATTTATATCGACTCTGCATCAAAATAATCTTGATTTCGTCAATTTAAAATTTTTTCATTTATTTTTTGTTTTTGCATTTTCTGGCGTTTCTAGAGGTCTTAGAGGATTTTAGACGTTATTTTCGAATCCTCACATTTCAGGCCTTGATCTTAGCTATCTCTGTCAAAACTCAACCGATTTTGAATCGGAATACCATTTAATTCAATAATTTTCATTTATATCGACTCTGCATCAAAATAATCTTGATTTCGTCAATTTAAAATTTTTTCATTTATTTTTTGTTTTTGCATTTTCTGGCGTTTCTAGAGGTCTTAGAGGATTTTAGACGTTATTTTCGAATCCTCACATTTCGGGCCTTGATCTTAGCTATCTCTGTCAAAACTCAACCGATTTTGAATCGGAATACCATTTAATTCAATAATTTTCATTTATATCGACTCTGCATCAAAATAATCTTGATTTCGTCAATTTAAAATTTTTTCATTTATTTTTTGTTTTTGCATTTTCTGGCGTTTCTAGAGGTCTTAGAGGATTTTTAGACGTTATTTTCGAATCCTCACATTTCGGGCCTTGATCTTAGCTATCTCTGTCAAAACTCAACCGATTTTGAATCGGAATACCATTTAATTCAATAATTTTCATTTATATCGACTCTGCATCAAAATAATCTTGATTTCGTCAATTTAAAATTTTTTCATTTATTTTTTGTTTTTGCATTTTCTGGCGTTTCTAGAGGTCTTAGAGGATTTTAGACGTTATTTTCGAATCCTCACATTTCGGGCCTTGATCTTAGCTATCTCTGTCAAAACTCAACCGATTTTGAATCGGAATACCATTTAATTCAATAATTTTCATTTATATCGACTCTGCATCAAAATAATCTTGATTTCGTCAATTTAAAATTTTTTCATTTATTTTTTGTTTTTGCATTTTCTGGCGTTTCTAGAGGTCTTAGACGATTTTAGACGTTATTTTCGAATCCTCACATTTCGGGCCTTGATCTTAGCTATCTCTGTCAAAACTCAACCGATTTTGAATCGGAATACCATTTAATTCAATAATTTTCATTTATATCGACTCTGCATCAAAATAATCTTGATTTCGTCAATTTAAAATTTTTTTCATTTATTTTTTGTTTTTGCATTTTCTGGCGTTTCTAGAGGTCTTAGAGGATTTTAGACGTTATTTTCGAATCCTCACATTTCGGGCCTTGATCTTAGCTATCTCTGTCAAAACTCAACCGATTTTGAATCGGAATACCATTTAATTCAATAATTTTCATTTATATCGACTCTGCATCAAAATAATCTTGATTTCGTCAATTTAAAATTTTTTCATTTATTTTTTGTTTTTGCATTTTCTGGCGTTTCTAGAGGTCTTAGAGGATTTTAGACGTTATTTTCGAATCCTCACATTTCGGGCCTTGATCTTAGCTATCTCTGTCAAAACTCAACCGATTTTGAATCGGAATACCATTTAATTCAATAATTTTCATTTATATCGACTCTGCATCAAAATAATCTTGATTTCGTCAATTTAAAATTTTTTCATTTATTTTTTGTTTTTGCATTTTCTGGCGTTTCTAGAGGTCTTAGAGGATTTTAGACGTTATTTTCGAATCCTCACATTTCGGGCCTTGATCTTAGCTATCTCTGTCAAAACTCAACCGATTTTGAATCGGAATACCATTTAATTCAATAATTTTCATTTATATCGACTCTGCATCAAAATAATCTTGATTTCGTCAATTTAAAATTTTTTCATTTATTTTTTGTTTTTGCATTTTCTGGCGTTTCTAGAGGTCTTAGAGGATTTTAGACGTTATTTTCGAATCCTCACATTTCGGGCCTTGATCTTAGCTATCTCTGTCAAAACTCAACCGATTTTGAATCGGAATACCATTTAATTCAATAATTTTCATTTATATCGACTCTGCATCAAAATAATCTTGATTTCGTCAATTTAAAATTTTTTCATTTATTTTTTGTTTTTGCATTTTCTGGCGTTTCTAGAGGTCTTAGACGATTTTAGACGTTATTTTCGAATCCTCACATTTCGGGCCTTGATCTTAGCTATCTCTGTCAAAACTCAACCGATTTTGAATCGGAATACCATTTAATTCAATAATTTTCATTTATATCGACTCTGCATCAAAATAATCTTGATTTCGTCAATTTAAAATTTTTTCATTTATTTTTTGTTTTTGCATTTTCTGGCGTGCTTCTAGAGGTCTTAGAGGATTTTAGGCGTTATTTTCGAATCCTCACATTTCGGGCCTTGATCTTAGCTATCTCTGTCAAAACTCAACCGATTTTGAATCGGAATACCATTTAATTCAATAATTTTCATTTATATCGACTCTGCATCAAAATAATCTTGATTTCGTCAATTTAAAATTTTTTCATTTATTTTTTGTTTTTGCATTTTCTGGCGTTTCTAGAGGTCTTAGACGATTTTAGACGTTATTTTCGAATCCTCACATTTCGGGCCTTGATCTTAGCTATCTCTGTCAAAACTCAACCGATTTTGAATCGGAATACCATTTAATTCAATAATTTTCATTTATATCGACTCTGCATCAAAATAATCTTGATTTCGTCAATTTAAAATTTTTTCATTTATTTTTTGTTTTTGCATTTTCTGGCGTTTCTAGAGGTCTTAGAGGATTTTAGACGTTATTTTCGAATCCTCACATTTCGGGCCTTGATCTTAGCTATCTCTGTCAAAACTCAACCGATTTTGAATCGGAATACCATTTAATTCAATAATTTTCATTTATATCGACTCTGCATCAAAATAATCTTGATTTCGTC
>JAEIGM010000436.1:0-28243 GCA_018903735.1 Drosophila cardini
GTTTAAACAAGTAAGAAAGGCTACAGTCGAGCGTGCCGACTGTAAAAGACCCCGTACTCATACCTATGCCAATCATTGGCTACCAACCTGTGTAGTAAGCATTTTTCCATACAAAAAAGAAAATGAAGAAGAACCTGATTGATTCCTATTTTATATATGAACATACATACATACATATACATATATATATATATATATATATATATATATATATATATATATATATATATATATATGTCCATATACATAATAAGATTTCCTTACATGCCTTGTTTAAAAATTATGTTTTGCGTAAAACAAATCTCGTATTATAATTCAAAATGAATACTTTTAATTTAATTTGAATTTAATTTATTAATTAATCTATATTGGAGTATTACAATGGATAGTATTTGCAATAAAACTCTTTGAAACAAAAACATCAGTTTGTAATAGGGATGTGAATTGCCAAGAAAATACCGATATCGTTATTAATTAAAATGTCACATTAAATCACATATCGCGTTCGATATCGATATTATCTATAATAGACAATATAGATATCGACATAATGACCAATTGTCGCATTCAATATCATATCGCAATTATAATTACATATCGTATTGAATATCGATATATTACATATCGTATCGTATGTATATATCGTATTGGATATAGATATATGATATATCGTATCGTATGCATACATGTGCGTGCATCGTCCGTAGGCAGCGCTGTCGATACACAAACAGCGAAAACGTTCGCTCACATGTTTGTATGTTTCTGTCTCGCTTGCACACATGCATTGACATTGCGTGTAATTGTAAACTTTGTTACGTGTCCAGCTCTTTTGTTTATTGTCCGATTTGTATGCAACTTTCAGGATAGTTTGTTATACGCTGTCTCCAAACAAATTTCAAATTACAATACCGTACGATAAGTGCAAATGCCTTAAAAATGGCATTGAAGTTTGAAAATTATTTCATTCTTGTGGAATATTGTCCGATTTAGATGCAACTTTCAGGATAGTTTAATATATTTTGTCTTCAAACGAATGTGAAATAACAATACTGTACGATAAGAAAATATGCCTTAAAATCGGCATTGAAGTTTGCAAATTATTTTATTTCTTGTGGGAAAACGGGGCGTGGCAGTCCAAAAATTTTAATGACAATGCATTTATGCTGTCTCTAGCAACCTACATACCAAAAATGGTATTCCTAAGTGCTATAGTTACTGAGATATTCGCTTAGAACATCAATTTTTTCCTAGGTGACCATAGTTTTTTACAAGTTGCGGAGGCGGTAAGGGGCGTGGCAAAGATTTGAAATAAACTTGATCTGCTCGCGAAGCAAACGGACTTTCATTCCAAATTTGGTGGCTCTAGCTTTTGTAGTTTAAAAGATCCAGGTGTTCATACGGACGGACGGACAGACGGACAGACGGACATCGCTATATCGTCTCGGCTGTTGATGCTGATCAAGAATATATATACTTTATGAGGTCGGAAAAGCCTCCTTCTGCCTGTTACGCACATTTCACTTCAGACAAACCTAATAGACCCCTCTACTCTTTTTTAGAGTGCGGGGTCTAAAAGGCCGTCCGTATGAACAAACAGATTTCAGAGATGGTAAGAGCTACAAGTTTGAATTTGGTCTCTATCGACTCGATATTAAGTCAGTCAATACAAGAATCTTTTTTTTTTCGATGCCATTCGCGCACAATGAGCAACAACTAGACACACCTCGTAAAAAATTGATGTTTTAGGCGAATATCTCAGTAACTATGGCACTTAGGAACACCAATTTTGGTACGCAGGTTCCTAGAGACGGCAAAATTGTATTGTCATCAAAAATTTTGGACTGCCACGCCCCCTTTTCCCACAAGAAATAAAATAATTTGCAAACTTCAATGCCGATTTTAAGGCATATTTTCTTATCGTACAGTATTGTTATTTCACATTCGTTTGAAGACAAAATATATTAAACTATCCTGAAAGTTGCATCTAAATCGGACAATAAACAAAAGAGATAGACATGTAAGAAAGTTGGTAATTGAACGCAATGCCAATGCATGTGTGCAAGCGAGATAGAAAAATACAAACATGTGAGCGAACGTTGTCGCTGCTTGCTAGCGGCAGCGCTTCCCGCGAATGCTGGCTGTGCCGAGCAATTGTGTATGTATAACATATACACACATACATATGTGCATGCATACATATAATGTCAAATGTATAAGTGAGTGTATACAGATGTTTTTGTTTCAACGTGTTTTGTTACAAGTATCAATTGATATACCCGGATATCGATTTTATTAAGATGGTCGGGAATAAAATGCAGAGAGTATTCTACGGTCGGGCGTGCTCGACTGTACTTTTCTTTCTTGTTTAATATTTTGATTTTTTATTTTTCAAGTTAGATAGTCTTGGTGAGAATCAAGGAGATTTATGTGAAACGGACTTAGCAACACTATATGACATGCAAAGATTGAATTAAATATGTTGTAAAAATACTCGACAGCTATGTAAATATCATTCGTGCTGTATAGTATAGACCAGTCAATAGCAAAAATCAGTTGATTTAACAAAGAGAAATTTCCTTTGCGAAAACAACGGCGCGACTTAGAAGAGGAAGAAGGAGGTGAACGGTTAAGAATAGACAGGGAAAGTTCAAGAGTAGGATGAAAAGAATCTTCAAGAGCAACTACAGGAAAAGATCAATCAAGCTATCTATTGAGTGTGGGTATGTAGTCAAACTTGTCGAAAAACGTTCAGGAAACGTTTCGAAAGTTAAAATCTCCTAGTATCACAAAGAAATCACAATCACGAATGTGACTAAATATTTCTTTGATGAAACTAAAATGCTGTAAATAAGCCGACATTTCTGAGGATGGAGGAATGTAAGAACAAGTTACATAAAGGGCAATTGACGAAAGAGTAACCTTAACGGCAACAATATCAATTTGGTTCAGTGGTGAAACATTTATTATTTCAGCATTATGGAGGATTTTACAGAAATAAGAACACCACCACCGCGTCGATTAACACGATCGCGCCTGAAGATGTTATAATGAGATGACATAATTTGATTATCAGATATGCTAGAATTAAGCCAAGTCTCTGAAAATGCAACAATGTCACAATCAAAAGTGGAACTATTCTTGAAAAATCGAGAATTACAACAAAATAATAACGCGATTGCAATTCAATAATTATTACAATTTATTATTAAGACTATGGGACAGCGGTTGACGGAAAGGGATTTGGTGGCTAACGCAAGCGATCGATACGGCAACGAAAACGAAACTAAAATATGCTGCTGCGCTTACATTTGCGCAGAGCTCTTAAGCTAACTTAGTATAAGAGAAATTTCACGTGCATGACTTAAGCTACTTATGCTATGACTTCAATTGTTTCTCCTACCTACTTAAACTACAAATTCAATTCGTTTTCTCTTAATTAACCTAACTTAATCTACGCTTCAACAATTCTTATATAACTGTTTTAACTAAGACCCAAGACCCCTAACATTCTGGTACAGAATGATTAGTTGGTCAGAGCCTAGTTTTTTGAGGTTATGACTGGGGCCGCTTGAGTCGAACCACTAGTCGGAAGGATAACAGGAGTTAAACGATCACATATGATTGGGAAAGGATCAGTGGACACACTTATCTTAAATGACGAGATTTCTCTTGGCTCAGAGAAATTGAATTTAGAAATTGAAACGCTACCTGGAGTTTTGGTAGCGATGTAAGATGCAATAGACTCAATAGTCGTCTCTGCAGATAGCCTAGAAATAAATATCTGCTTACGAGGAGCCACGATCGTAAGCAGGGGAGATTTAATTATTATAGGAGTAGCAACGGGGTGACTATTACGTCGACTTGGAGGGCTTTTGGAGTTTTAATTTGCAACTTTTGAATTGTTAAGAGGTAATACAGTTATATTTTGGGGTGAAGGGGGAGCTGCGGGGGCGGCAACAGAGCCACTGTTACGCCGAAAAGGGGGACTCTTCGAGTTTTTACTCGTAGCCACTGTTCCATTAACAGCCACCGATTTAATCACAATGGGTGATAGAGCGGCCACGGGAGGGGCAGTGTTGGTAGGGTACTGGTGAAGTTGCAGGAGAAGTTGGTGAATTGGGAGGTTAGAAGTTACAGGGAGAAGGAAAAAATTATAAAAGGTTAGGCCCACTATGCAACGGTGTGATGTGAAGTGAACCAGCGGAAGAGGTAACGAAAGATGTTTAGAACTCAACACCTTGTCAGACGGAGTCTCAAATTTATAGTCACTAAGCAAGTCAGCACTAACATCAAAATCAGTGCTAAGCTGAATAGTGAGTGAGCGCAGTTTGAGGAATTGTTTTTTCACAGTATTGTACATACGTGAAAAATCGCATTGCAACTCAATACATACTGGGCATGACCATTTCAATCCACCACTACCTAATTTGGCAGATGAAATCAATTTTTTCAAATTCACGCCCAGTGAGACCTACACATTTAATGTGCATAATATTATCGCACAGCCAACAGTTCACATAATTACGTTGGTCACTGTCCCGAGATGGGCCATAAGAGCAGTTTTTCTTACAGCAGGCCATTTCACTCAAAATACTTTAAAACAATTTGGAGTTAAAATGAAATGAATTTGAGTAAAAAGTTTGCTTTGATGTAAACAAATATGCTCGAAAACAGAACTCGCAAAAAGTGCAAAAACAAAATATTAACGAAACAGTTAAAACAACAAAGGCAATGCGTGGACGCAAGCGCAAAAGAGAATTGAGTGCAAGCGAGCTACACATAAACTTGTTATTGCTCAGCTGAGCAACGTGAAGGGAGCAAAGGTCACAGCAAAAACGGGCACAAACAAAAACACAGCTGAGACGCTGTATTAATAAAATTGTTGATATTTTGCTAAAATGCACACTAAAAACCGACTTTGCACAAACCAGATTTAGGGTATCAGGGTATTTAGGGTATAAAAATTTAATGACAAATAAAAATCAATTAAAATTCACAAATTTAAGCAGAAATAATATAATAAACGGACCGTTGAAAAAACACGACCGGCACAGCTTATAATCTCTCTCTCTCTTCCATGAAATACGGAGAACGCATGTTAATTAAAAAATAATAAACATTAATTGGACATTGTACAACACTAGATCACTAGAACTTCAGTCCATTAATATCGAAAAATCAACTTTATGCCAAAAAAAAAAAAAAAAAAAACGGCATCTGGAACACATTGCAGTAGCGGTATTCACGGTTTTGATAGAGCAAGGTTTGATAGAGTGTAGCATGATGGCTAACGCTACAAATTCAAAGGCATCCTTCCCCCAGTTATTCCAGCAAGTCAGCAGCATCCTAACAAACAGGAACTTCAGCGTTGTTGTTGATGGTAAAAAATCAACCAAACGGCCGATATGCGCAGACGTCCCGCAAGCTAGCGTTATTGTTCCAACACTGTACGCGCTGTTCACTGCTGACAAGCCTACAAACAGGAATATAGTTGGCATTAATGAAAGAAATGTATTAGTATCTACGTATGCAGAGGACACAGCAGTGATGGCAAGAAGCTCAAGGATTCGTAAAGCCACAAATTCCATGTAGCAGTTCATGAGTAGCTTTAAAAATTCAGCGCTTAAATGGAATATTGGCATCAACGGCAGCACATGCAAACGTTACATTTTCAACATAAGCAAGGTGTTATACCAGAACACAAAGGTTCTAATAAGTAGGTGGGCGTTGTGCTGGATAAAACTTTACAATGTCGACCAAACTGTCCCAGCGTAATAAGCTTACCATATGCAAGTCCTATGCCCTATTTGGAAGTATGCGCTAACCTGAATAAAATAAGAGTTGCTCAAGCCAAAATCCTCAAGAGCATCAGTAGTGCGTACCAGAGACATCGAAAGAGATTTGATGGTTCCCAAGGTAGGAAACGATATCCGAAAAGTTGCAGATGACAATCCTCGTAGAGTAACAGATCATCCCAATTCCCTTACGAAAAAAATAGGAAACAAACCAAGAAAAAAAAGACTCGAAAAGTGCCATCCTCAGCACCTCCCAGCTAGATCACTTGTGTAAATAAATTGTTATAATTTGTCTTCTTGACCTCATTTGTTAAAACTATTTTTGCAAATATTATTTTTATATATTTGAACTATTTTGTACATTTCATTGTTATGTATAACTTGTTAAGCTGCCGATAAGGTAGCAGAAAACATGTTTAATTACAACAAAAAAAACAATAAATAAACAAGAAAGAAAAGTACAGTCGAGCTCGCCCGACCGTATAATACTGTCTGCATTTTATTTTCGATTATATGAATATATCATTATTATATATCGGTATTGGCGTATTGCAATGGATAATACCTGCAATAAAACACGTTGAAAGAAACACATCTTTGTATGTATGCACATGTATATGTACGCTTGACATTATATGTATGCGTGTATAAGTTAACTACGAGCTTCCCGCTAACCGAAATAGAGAAGGGAATTTCCCACACGCGCTCCCCAGACGTACTGACTCTACGTTATCAGTGGGCAGCGAGTAAGCGTAAATAAAATTGATAAATTCGGCTAGCTCCAGCTTTCAATAACTTTGAGGTGACGACTTGCAATTATGTTGCCCAACATCCGCCGGGTAACGCGACACTATGCACGAGGCGCTTACGCCGCATTACCGTGGGACAGCGATGTGAGGTTGACGTCTTCAGCGACAGCGCTGCCAGTGAACTTAGGTTAAACGTTAAGCTTTTATGTTCTTTAAATTTAGATCTTATTTTGAATTACTACGAACAAGGTATCTCGCTTAGTGTTTGAATTTATTTCCACTATTCTGACAGACTTAAAGTAACTTATATGTGTATGCATGTATATGTAATATACACAAATATATTTGTTCGGCACGGCGCGTACGCGCGCAGCGCTGCAACTTCCCATTAGGAGTTTATGTCAGGTATAGACCAAATCTGTAACGCCGCGATACAGAATTTGTCTGTATTAGCGACTACATCCCTCGGTCGACGGTAATTTCTCAGTAAGAATTTTACGTTTTTCCAAAGTGAATTACCCGCTGCTCTGTTCCGCTTGCTTGTCTCTGTTTTCAGAGACTTTTGCGACTTTTTGGTGTTGCTGCTTGGAATTTCATTATTTCGATGCGTAGAAGGAAATACCCTTTGACAAGAGGCCGATAAACTCGTTCATCCCATTGACATTTTTATTTACTTGTCTATTAGTTACGCTGCTTAGAATTTTGTGACTCCAAGTGGAATAAGCCCGCGGACTGTCAATATCTTAACTCGCAAATCTTGTAGACATTTTAGCAGCCATGGGTATAATATTTGCTGCCAAGAATAATTCTTTTATTTTATGATTAATGGAATTATTGAGTTCAATTTATGGTATTTATGTTTACATAAATAATATATTTGCACATATTGAAACTTTCTTTAAATTGTGTATTAAAAAAACAATAAATATTATTTATTAATGGTTTATTTATTTAAATTGCAATTTGAACTATTTTCCAAATTAATATTCTTGGGGAACTGTTAGTAAGTAGGAAGCTAAAAATTGTTTTCAAATTTCCTTATAAATATAATAAACATTATATACAGAATTGTTAAATGGAGTTTTTTACAAGTCCATGATAACAATTGCCGACAAGTACGCAGGCTGACTATCGAAAATCGGCAACACTATTTTTATATTTTTTTGTGTTGCTAATTATTTTCAAACTGTTTTACGCATTTGAAAAACTATTTTTTAATTTAATAAGTAGTTTAGCATAAAACAAATGCATTTTATGAGTTTTAACAAGTGAAATGTGAAACGATCGCGGTCATCGATAAATATTCAGGGCTGTCACTGCGTCGATCGGCAGTCTGATACATTTTTGTTAAGACTGCAGCCCTTGCTCTGTCTATATGCCGTGAGTGATTGGGAAAATGGGAAAAGGAAAGTTATTAGAAAATAATTAAATAATAAGAGTGTTTAAAATAGATTCGCTTAAAGTACTTCTTTAAGGAAAATAAATATTTTTAATAATAATGCATTTTTTAATTTTATATCAGCGTCAATATCAATTGCATCGCAACCATTGGAGTCAGAGACAGCACAATATTGCCAGATTTCTACGAGATAAAAAAATAAGTTAAATATATTGGTAATAATATATAATGACAAAAAATAAATAATAATAGCTTAAATCTCTGTTTCAGATGTATTCTACTATAGATGGGTCGGCACAAAGTCCATAAGCTATGAGAGCAAACCTGGATCAGTAATCCCATTTCTTGAAAATATTATGTAGTTATTTATCGTATCGTATTTACCATAGCTCGCAAATAACTGTCGACCGTTTTTTTTCTTGCGCTCTCGTTGCGAGCACAACCGAAAAAGTTCGTACCCTCTCGCTCTTGCTCTGAGCAAGAGACTCTTGCTGTCTTCATTTATGTTTTCTGTTGAGCTGTTTTCATTGAGCTCTTTGTATTTCGGTCTTTCAATGAGCAGTGCGTAAAGAGCGAAACGAAAAGCGCTCGCACAATGAGACTCAGCAAAAGACCGTTTGACCGAAAAACTCAAAGCAAACGGTCTTCACTTTTATTTTCGTTGTTGTGAAAAATAAGTTATATAATTTTTTTAACAGAACAATTTAAATTTAGTTTCAAATATTTTTTTTTTTTTTTTTTTTATATTTTATTTAGAAAATCATATTTTCACGATCGATTATAATTAACGATCGCAATTAATATATTTCGTCTGCAAAACAGACACTTAACGATTCGCCTGCCTATGCGTGTGAATGTATACCAATACAGGCGCAAAAGACCGTTTGCTTCATTGAACACGACTAAACGGTCTTGGAACAACCAGAACAAAAAGAATAGAAAAATACGGTTTCGCTCCGAGCGCGAGTGAGTTCGTTTAAGAATCGATAAATCGGTTGCTCGCTGAGTCTTTTCGTAAAGAGTCAGGAAAAGACACTTATTTGCAGACAACGAGAAACGGTCGACAGTTATTTGCGAGCTATGGTATTTACCCATTGTAATTATAAAGAAGAAAGAATGCTAAAGTCGCCTCTCGACTTTAGGATACCCGTTACTCAGTTTTATTTTGTTATTAACAATGGGACATGATAATAATAATACAACAATCGTTTAGGCAATCGACCCTAGTAAGTTCAATTCAGATGGCTTGGGGAAACACAGAAAATTTTCATACAAATTCATATATACAGTGTATTTTTGACCGATCGTCCCTATGGGAGCTATACTATATAGTCGCCCGATTGGAATGAAACTTAATCAGTATGTTTATATTATTGACAATATATTCTGTGCAAGTTTCACTAAGATTGCTTGGTCAACGCAAAAGTTAGTCATATAAATTCATATTTACAGCGTATTTTTGACCGATTGTCTCTATGGGAGCTATACGATATAGTCGCCGGTTTGGATTAAACTTGGTCAGTATATGTACTCCCTAAACATGTTCTTCTGTGGAAATTTGGTTTAGATAGTATCGCTAACAAAAAAGTTTTCTATACTAAAACATGCTATTTTTACCTCTTCTTACCATTGTATGAACATAGAACGCCCTAAAGTGGGCATGTCAAAAAACAAAATTGTACTGCTTGGGCATTTTATCTTTCATTTGCGACCTCTCGGGCCTTTCTAGCTCTTATAGTCTCTGAGATCCTTCTGTTAACACAGACAGACAGACGGACATGGCTATATCGACTCGGCTTGTGATACTGATCAAGAATATATATACTTTATGGGGTCGACCACGCCTCCTTCTGCCTGTTACATACTTTTCACAAACCCAATATACTCTTGCAGAGAGCATAAAAGAAAGAACCAGATTGATTGCTATTTTATGTACATACATGTGTTTATGTAAATGCATACATAATTAGATTTTCTTACATGCCTTGCTTAAAAATGATGTCTTCCGTAAGAATGAACCTCGTATTATAAGTGAAAATTGATATTATTAATTTAAGTTGAAATTTGGACAAAAAATATAAATACAGTCAAGCACACCAACCGTAAAATACTCTATGCATTTCATTCCCGATTATATGATTATAATAATCATCTATATTTGGGTATTGCAATTGCTGCAAGACTCTGTCTCCACACGAATTATAAAGCACAATACTGTACGATAAGAACATATGCCTTAAAAACAGCATTTAATCGAGAACACTGCATTTATGTTAGGGTAAGGGCGCGCAAAAATTTGAAATAAACTTTCAGTGCGTACACCATAGACGGACTTTCATTCCAAATTTGGTGGCTCTAACTCTTGTACAGACAGACGGACATCGCTATATCGTCTCGGCTGCTGATGCTGATCAAGAATATATATACGCTTCTCTTCAGACAAACTTAATAGACCCCTCTACTATATTTTAGAGTACGGGGTGTTAAAAATGTAACTTCTATAGTTCAATTGTTTTACAAAAGATAAATTGTGTAAAAGGAACTACACCATGTCTCTTAGCTAATAATAATATCATCTTATATTGGATAAACAGAAAATGTTGTGATGGAAACAATGAATAACTCCACTTTATTAAATTACCTAAATAATTTTTGTAAGTTATGAGGAAATCAATGTAAAATACAAACATCTGTTAAAGTAGAAAAGTGCCATTGTGTTATAATGTATCTAGAAACACTCAAGGTCGTGTTATTAGTCAGGAAGGCCGTGTCGAAGGAAAGGTTTATTTGCCCATTGTGAAGATTCCAAATTAAAGGCTTAGTCTGACCAAAGTACCTGTGCGAATATTATAACATGTATAACTTAATGCACAACGACAGAGAAAAAGAGACGGACGCAGTTGTTGAGTAAGGTCAGTTCGTAAGGCGCTGACTACATAAGTGCAATTGTAATAGAACAGTGACATGATGAACTAGAAGATCAAAGAAATCATACGAGCGGACAGACGGACAGACGGGTATTGCTATATCGACTTGGTTGTTGATGCTAATTAAGTACATATGTACTTAATAGGGAAGGAAACATACATATACATAAAAAAAAGAAGGAATGCTATAGTCGTCCACAACTTAAGGATACCCGTTACTCAGTTTTATTATTATATTATTAACCGTGGGATATGATACAAATAATAGAACCATCGTTTAGGCAATCGGCCCTAGTGAGTTTAATTCAGATGGCTTGGGGAACACAGAAAATTTTAATACAAATTCATATTTAGAGCATGATTCAGACCGATCATCCTTATGGAAGCTATACGATATAGTCATTCGATTTGGATGAAACTTGGTCAGTAAGTTTATATTATTGATAAATATATTCTTTGTGAGTTTCATTAAGATTCCTTGATCAACGCAAAAGTTTTTCTTACTAATTCATATAAAGAGCATATTTTTGACCGATTCTAAAGAAAAAATCCTATAGATATAGTCGACCGATTTGAATCAAACTTGGTCAGTATATGAACTCCATAAATATGTACTTCTCGTGTAAATTTGGTTTAGATAACATTGCTAACAGGAAAATTTTCTAGGCTAAAACAAGCTTTTTTACGTCCTTTTACCTTTGCATGAACATAGAACGACCAAAAGTAGGCGTGTTAAAAAAACAAAAACAAACTTGTACTGCTTGGGCTTTTGACTTATAGTCTCTAGCTCTAGATCGTATTGTCTCCGAAATCCCTTTCTTTATACAGGCCGACGGACGGACAGGCGGACATTGCTATAAGGACTTGGCTATCGTTGCTGGTCAAGAATATACTTTATTGGATTTCTTTTTCCCTGTTACATACATTCCAACGATAACAGTATACCCTTGTACTTTACGAGTAACGGGTATAAAAATCAGCACTCGCTTTTTGTCTATTTTGACAAGTTTACAATAGCTGACTCTATATTTTCGCAAGTCAGAAGATTTTAGAAGACGCATCCCTTTGATTTATGAATTTGTCGATTTGTATGGTTTCATAAATACTTCGCTGAGAATAAGAGAACGAGTCCCGCTAAAATTGTATATTGCGGTGTTCGTATGATTTGCTTCAAAGTCTTTTCCACTAATTCTATCATTTACACTCCCTCAAATTGGAATCCCCATTTGGCGATTCATGGAGAAGGTGACAAATTTCGGGCAGCAGAACACCCTTCCGTTTTCAGCAGAACGGGAGATGGAGTTGAAGTTTATCCATCCGAGAGACCCTCTCTTCAAAGCACGTTCGCAAACAAGAGGTCGGTCATGTGGCAAATTGGCAGCACGTCGCTCGCAGAGAGCGGGCTTGTACGGGCTTGCACGCCCGACCGTAGAATACTCTCTGAATTTTATTCCCGATCATTTTAATAAAATCGGTATCCAAGTATAATAACTGATAGTACTTGCAGTAAAACACGTTGAAACAAAAACATCTGTTTGTATGTATGCACATATACATTCGACATTATTTGTATGTACGTATGTATATGTATGTGTGTATATGTAATACATATACAATTGGTCGGCACGGCCAGCGACCGCGGGCAGCAGTGCTGTAACACAAGCAGCGTAAACGTTCGTTCATATGTTTGAATGTTTCTGTCTCGCTTGCACACATGCATTGCCATTGCGTTCAATTATAAACTTTGTTACGTGTCTAGCTCTTTTGTTTATTGTCCGATTTATATGCATCCTTCAGGATAGTTTAATATAATTTGTCTCCAACCGAATTTTAAAATACAATACTGTATGATAAGAACATATGCCTTAAAAATAAAATTCAAGTTTGGAAATTGTTTTATTTTCTTCGAGAAAAGGGGGCGTGGCAGCCCAAATTTTTTAATGACATTGCATTTATGCCGTCTCTAAGAACCTCCCTACCAAAATTGGTACTCCTAAGTGCCATAGTTACTGAGCTATTCGCAAAAACATCGATTTTTTCGAGGTGTGTCTAGTTTTTTGCTCATTGTGGGCGAATGGGGCGTGGCATCGAAAAAAAAGATTCTTGTATTGACTGACTTAATATCGAGTCGATACTGACCAAACTTATATTTCTTACCATCTCTGAAATCTGTTTGTGCATACGGTCGGACCGACGGACATGGCTATATCGACTCGGTTTGTGATGCTGATCAAGAATATATGTACCTTATGGGGTCGGCCACGCCTCATTCTGCCTGTTACATAGTTTTCACAAAACCAATATACTCTCTCTTGCAGAGAGTATAAAAATAATGTATCATTGGTATGACTTACAAAAATGAAATAATTCAATTGTCCAGTACTGTAAGTGAATCTCATCTTTCGTCATCGCTTTTACCACACGCACGCCACTTAATCTTTCTGCCATTTTTCAGTCCCAAAATTGTTCATTATTCGAAATTAACATTTGCTTATTATTTATTTTTTTCGATTTTTCATTTTTTAACTTATCGTTGGAAACCTCTGTCGTTCCTACATTATGGAAAGATTTTTACATTATTTCTCTGCATAAAAAACGTTTCTAAAAGATATCAAATAGAATTGGCAACAACTCTGCAAGTCTACTGGCTTACAGCTTTAAGCTAACTAGTCCATTGAAAATGTATCATTAAATCGCATGTTATCAGTTGTTGACCTCGGTTTTGTTTTTCATAACATATAAAGTTCCACACATCACAATTGCTAAGTGCTTTGAGGACCCAAGTCTTTGCCTGCCATTTTACACCAACTGTAGGGTCCAGTTAAAAGGGAATACCATTACTATTAAATTCCTTAACTCTGGTAACACTGCGCTAAGCAAAGCATTTTTTAAACTAGAAATATTTCTATATATAGTATATTGTAAAATATTTAATCTGATTATGTCTACTTTATTTATAACAAGAAAGGAAATTACAGAAAATTACTCTCTGTATTTTATTCCCGATCATTTTAATAAAATCGGCATCTAAAAATATTAATTGATAGTACTTGCAGTAAAACACATTGAAACAAAAATATCTGTTTGTATGTAAGCACATATATTCACATGACATAACAGTATATATGTAATACATACATACATATGTGTGTCTACCTTTTCTTAAAAAAAAAGTACATAGCAGTCTAGACGACGAATGCCACATTAAAAGCTTTTCCTCCAATTATAAACATTCCAAAGCTGCACTTGTAAACAAATTCGGTAGTCGCAAACAAAGAGAAGGTTAGCCGGCGCATCTCCCCCATTCGATCAGCAACGATCGGAAAACGCGCAATCAGTGACCAGTAAAACAGCTAACAGCCTGCAGTCTTTCCTGGGGAGGTGCTGGAATTATTGGCTAAGATGGGCGTTGACCTCATTGCACATGGTTTTGATCATTTTACATGTATTGATGTTTCGCCATCTTTATTTTTTTGCTCATTGATTCTCTTCACAAGGTTACTGTGAAGTGATCTTAGTGAGATTGCCAGTCGTTCTGTTCTATTATCCGGTAGGGCTACGCCTGCCTTTGCTAGGGTGTCTGACTCCTCGTTTCCTGGTATACCCTGGTGGCTAGGAACCCAGTAGATGTGTACTGATTTGGTCGTATATAGTTCACCTAGTGCTTCTCTGCTCAAATTGACAGTCTTGGAACGGAGAGTGAACGACATCATTGACTTAATGTCTGCTTAACTATCTACCATGAGGTAGCTCTCTTGTTTAAATTCCGATTTATCTGCAAGTTTCAGGATAGTTTGATATAATTTGTCTCCATACGAATTTCAAACGAGAAAGAATGCAATAGTCGCCTCGCGACATTAGGATATCCGTTACTCAGTTTTATTTTGTTATTAACAACGCGATATGATAATAATAATAGAACAATCGGTTAGGCAATCGACCCTAGTGAGTTTAATTCAGATGGCTTGGGGAAACACAGAAAATTTTCATACAAATTCATATTTAGAGCGTATTTTTGACCGATCGTCCCTATGGGAGCTATATGATATAGTCCCTCGATTTGAATGAAACTTGGTCGGTATATTTTTATATAAATTATTTAATATAATTATTCATATAAATTCATATTTGGAGCGTATTTTTGACCGATTGTCCCTATGGGAGCTATACGATATAGTTGTCCGATTTGGATTAAACTTGGTCAGTATATGTACTCCCTTGACATGTACTTCTGTGGAAATTTGGTTTAGATAGCATTGCTAACAATAAAGTTTTCTATACTAAAACATGCTTTTTTTTACCTGTTTTTACCTTTGTATAAACATAGAACGCCCTAAAGTAGGCGTTCCAAAAAAACAAATAAAAAACTTTTACTGCATTTTATCTTTCGTTTGCGACCACAATGTGTTAGTTTGGTTTCAATCGCTCAACGAAAATTGCATGTCTCCCTACAAATCAACAATTTTTGACCGATTTTTCCTATGGGAGCTATAGGCTTTAGACCGAATTTGGTGAGGATAGTTATAATGATACCTTACTCATAATGTGTGAATTTGGTCTCTCTAGCTCTAGCCGTTTTCAAGTTATGGTGATGTGAAAATAGTTTTTTACAATTTGCGGGGGCGGTGGGGGTGTGGCGAAGATTTAAAATTAACTTGCACTTCATACACTATATACAGACTTTCATTCCAAATTTGGTGGCTCTAGCTCTCTTTGTTAAGAAGATCCAGGTGTTCATACAGACGGACGGACTGATAGATGGACAGACAGACAGACAGACATCGCTATATCGTCTCGGCTGTTGATGCTGACCAACGAGAACTAAGCGTCGGCGTATAGCTCAGCTGGTTGAAATTGATGAGAAAACAGCCGCTGCATTACGCAACGAAAATCAAAGCCAAAATGTATTGTCGGCGGATCCCGCAGAAGTCATTTCTCTTTTAATGGAGACTGGAATGACGAAACACCAATATTTGCCAATAAGAAATTTTTATACTCTCTGCAAGAGAGAGTATATTGGGTTTGTGAAAAGTATGTAACAGGCAGAAGGAGGCGTGGCAGACCCCATAAAGTATATATATTCTTGATCAGCATCACAAGCCGAGTCGATATAGCCATGTCCGTCTGTCCGTCCGTATGAACAAACAGATTTCAGAGATGGTAAGAGCTACAAGTTTCAATTTGGTCTCTATCGACTCGATATTAAGTCAGTCAATACAAGAATCTTTTTTTTTTTTCGATGCCACGTCCCGTTCGCCCACAATGAGCAAAAAACTAGAAACACCTCGTAAAAAATTGATGTTTTAGGCGAATTTATCAGTAACTATGCACGTTCCTAAAGACAGCATAAGTGCATTGTCACTAAAAAATTTTGGCTGCCCCCTTTTCTCAAAAGAAATAAAACAATTTTCAAACTTGAATGTCATTTTTAAGGCATGTGTTCTTATCGTTCAGTATTGTAATTTCACATTCGGTTGAAGTCAAATTATATTAAACTATCCTAAAACTTGCAGATAAATCGGACTATAAACAAAAGAGCTAGACGCGTAACAAAGTTAATAATTGAACGCAATGTCAATGCATGTGTGCAAGCGAGACAGAAACATACAAGCATATGAACGAACGTTTACGCTGCTCGTGCGGCGGCAGCGCTGCTCGCGAATGCTGGCCGTGCCGACCAACTGTATATGTATTACATATACATACATTTGTATGTATGCACATACATAGAATGTCAAACGTATATGTATGTGCAAGTTAACTGTGAGCTCCCAGCGACCCCAAAATGGAAAGAGTATTCTCACAATGTTGGGGTCGCAGCGACTGAATCAGCAGTTACGCCAGTCAGCAAGAATGTCCAAAACTCGGGTGTCAAGTGCGGCTACGCCACCGATCAGCGGAGTAAAATCAGCGCCCCGCAACATTCTTGCATAACATCCGCCGAGTAACATAACACTCTGCACGAGGCGCTAACGCTGCACTTTGCCGGTGCGGCCGCCAACAACAGCGGCGGCAGCGACACCGCGGGCAGCGACAATGTGGCTTACGACAGCGACAGCGCTGCCGACGGCAGCGGCGGCGTCGCCAATGACCATAGCTTAGTTATTAAGAATTTATGCTTTGTAGATTTAGTTTGTAATCATTCATATTGAACGGCGGACGCCTTTAATAAATATACTTTGCAAATCTCACCGGTACTCGTAGTCTTAATCAATTCGAAACGAGTGACTACATCTAAATAATAACTGGCGCCCAACTACGGATCTCCGATCACCCAAGTGGCAAACGGTTCTCGCGTCGCGAAACCGGGAGTTATAAAAAAAAAAAAAAAAAAAAAACACAGAACAAAACTAAAAGAAATTGCAAGTGAAGTGCAAAGAAACAGCGGCTGGCTGTCCAAAACTAACAAAAAACAATTAAGAAAGGCTACAGTCGAGCGAGCCGACTGTAAAAGACCCCGTACTCACAGAAGTGCGCATTTTCCATTCGAAACAAGAAAAACGGAGTGATTCACATTTTGTATACATACATTTTTATATACAAATGTAAGTAAATATATGCACAATTAATTGCACAATTTCCTTACTTGGCTTATTTTAAAAATATGCCGTGTTTTACAATTTGAAATTAAATTTAAATTTAATTTTAAATTTGAATTGATATAAAAAAAAAAATGATCAAAATAATTCACTGACGGGATTCGAACCTCGGACTCCACGCACAGTCAGTGCACTAACAGCTGCACCACGTCCCTCTATTGAAAGTGCTCGACTGTCTGCATTTACATGTAATATTTTTTTGTTATATAACAAAAATTAATAAAATGTCCCTGACGGCGCTCGAACCCATGATCCCGGGTTCACATATAAGTGCGAAGAATTAGATCAGGCATCTTTACTACTTAGACCACACTCCGCATTGAAGTTTATGTAAATAATTAAAATTTAAAAAGTAAACAAATAGCATTTGTCACTGACTGGACTCGAACCCGGGACCCTGGGCTAACCAACACGTACGAAGCGCGCATCTCTACTACCTAGACCACGCTCCTTATTGAAGTTGCGGTAGCTAAACGTAGAGTTAAATCTTTTATAATAATTGTTTAGTTAACACACTGCACTGCTTGCTGCAGTTTGTGTTCTTTTCTATTGCAAGCAGTGTAAACAAACAATTTATTCATAAAACTCAGCATTTTTGATGAATTTATTTTATATGTTGTGGTTGTCCGATTTGGACCAAATTTGGTGAGGATACTTTTAATAATTATTCACACATTCTCTGTAAGTTTGGTTGCGATCGCTCAACTAACATTACGTGTCTTCATACAAATTTTTTATTTTTGACCGATTTGTCCTATGGGAGCTATAGGCTATAGTTGTCCGATCCGGACCAAATTTGGTGAGGATAGTTATATTGGTACCATACACATAATGTGTGAATTTGGTCTCTCTAGCTCTAGTAGTTTTCAAGTTATGGTGATGTGAAAATTGTTTTTTGCAGTTTGCGGGGGCGGTAAGGGGCGTGTCAAAGATTTGAAGTAAACTTGATCTGCTCGCAAAGCAGACGGACTTTCATTCCAAATTTGGTGGCTCTAGCTCTTGTAGTTTAGAAGATCCAGGTGTTTATACAGACGGACGGACAGACGGACGGACGGACAGACGGACATTGCTATATCGTCTCGGCTGTTGATGCTGATCAAGAATATATATACTTTATGGGGTCGGCCACGCCTCCTTCAGCCTGTTACGCACATTTCGCTTCAGACAAACTTAATAAACCCCTATACTCTTTTTTAGAGTACGGGGTCTAATAACAAATCCAAGTTCACCAGATCCGCAGGAGCTCTCTTTGGCAGCGGTGACGAAAAACATAAGGAGGATCCCAAGGAAAGGAACAAATCCGAGGACAACTAACAGGACGGACAAAAATAGTATCATGTAAGTGAGTTTCTTCTAGGGAAAGACCAATAGATCAGATTAAAACAAAAAAAAAAGGGAGAAAAGATAGATAAAACTAAACGAATTACGTGTGCAAAGTTTGTTTTATTGTCTCCGCTCGCGTTGCATGTTTAATTGTGTCTCTACTCGCGTTATGCCCCGTGGCGACTAACAGTGTGTCAACTTATGAGTTATAGAAGAAATAGTAACGACAGTGACGACAGTGTACTTTCCGCTCTGCTCCAAAAATTCGGTCGAGCGCAGGCTATTAGTACAGACATGGACGAGGACCAGTTACGAGCACTTATCCAGACTGCTTTGTCAGTCCAGGCAGCAGAATATGTTAGGAGAGAGGCAGACCTCAAAACCGAATTCAAACGGCAAATTGACGAACTGTCAGGGCGTTTAAATAGAGCAACTATTTCTGTACCAGTGATAAAGGTGTACGAGGACGCACAAATCATTCCGGGTATTCGCTGTGATGAGCCTTTAGACGCGATGAATTCACCGGCTCCCTAGACGCCTATGTCGCTTGGCGACAAGCAGCGCACAATTCATACAAGATATTCAAAAACTATGACGGGAGCTCACGACACTACCAAGCCATGGTCATTCTAAGGAATAAGATAAGGGGCTCGGCCGATGCCGTTCTCGCGTCATTCAATACAGCACTCAACTTCGAGGCTTTCATCGCGCGACTTGATTTTACCTACGCGGATAAGAAACCCATTCACATTATAGAGCAGGAAATGGGTACCCTTAGACAGGGCAGCATGTCCACTCTAGAGTACTACGATGAGGTCGAGAAAAAACTCACCTTACTAACTAACAAAACGAACATGACGTACGACCATAATCTGGCCAGGGGGATGTGCGAGAAGTTTAGAGGCGATGCCTTAAGAGTCTTTATCTCCGGACTAAGACGCAACTTGATGGACGTGTTGTTTGCAGCGCACCCGCCTGATTTGCCATCCGCTTTGGCTTTGGCTCAGGAGGTGGAGGCAAACCACGATCGGTACAACTTTGCCACAAACTTCGCCAGAGGATTAGAAGAAAGGTCTAATAGAGGCGAAATGAGGAATCAAAGTCGTCAGAATCCCAACCAGCAAGAGCAGAGACCTAACGCTCAAGCTGGACAAGGGAAGAGCCCCGCCTTTAAGAAACAAAGGGGTCAGAGAAACGCTGAGGCTGCTCATGTTGCGGGCACTACTAATAATAACAGATCAGAACCAATGGACGTTGATCCATCAATTTCAAAATATAGGCAGCAGACCGCCTATCAGAAATCTCAGGAGTCCGCAAGAGTTAACCCACAACAGGGACAGACGAACAAGCGATCGAATACGTCCGATCGTATGACGGGCTAGAGACGCCAGAGGATAGATCACATCTCTACCAATGGTGCAGACAAGGAAGGATCATATAACGTGGTGGCTAGCAAAGAAGTCGAGGAAATAGATACTGACAGCGAGTGTGAGGGCGACAGCCTCAACTTTCTAGATAGCGGCCTGAATTTTTTAGGGCGAAGTCCCTGCTGCCGTACTTACGGCGACGAATAGCAGGGAGAAACGTTAGGTTGTTAATTGACACGGGTGCATCAAAAAACTACATCAAGCCGCTAACGCAGCTGGATGGTGTAGTCCCGGTGGATACGAAACTTGTCGTGCAGTCTATTCACGGCTCCAACAACATTTCCAAAAAGTGCGCGTTGCCAATGTTTGGACAGACAGCGACTTTTTTTATACTAGACAACCTTTCTACATTTGACGGGATAATAGGCCTTGACCTATTAAAGCAGGTCAACGCCGCCATAAGCCTGAAGGAAAACAAGCTTTTAATCCAGGGTGGATCGGAAGCGATACATTACCAGGAATGCTTGAATGTAAACCACACCAAGGTTATCGACCTTGATGTGCCTTTTGCAGTGAGGACCGAGTTCCTTCAAATGCTCAAAAGGAACGATAAGGCATTTGCTGACCCTAACGAGTCACTGCCGTACAATACTTCCGTCGTTGCTAAAATACGAACAACTGACGAGAAGGAAATCTATTTAATGCTATACCCATACCCGCGAGGTGTTGAAGATTTTGTTGCCACAGAAATAAAAAAACTGTTTAAAAACGGTATCATAAGAAAGTCGCGGTCCCCATACAATAACCCGATTTGGGTGGTAGACAAAAAGGGCACCGACAGTAATGGCAACAAGAAAAAACGTTTAGTGATCGATTTTAGGAAACTAAACCAGAAAACTATTGCTGACAAATATCCGATGCCAAGTATAACAATGATTCTGGCAAATCTGGGTAAAGCAAAGTTTTTCACAACGCTCGACCTTAAGCCTGGATACCACCAAATAACTTTGGCGGAGGAGGACAGGCAGAAGACGGCGTTTTCGGTGAACGGGGGAAAATACGAGTTCTGTCGACTCCCCTTTGGCCTGAAGAATGCGGGCAGCATTTTTCAAAGAACCATTGATGATGTCCTCCGTGAACAGAATGGCAAAACTTGCTATGTTTATGTGGACGACGTCATCATATTCTCCGTAAGCGAAAAGGACCACGTCAAACACGTTGAGTGGGTCCTCAAGAGTCTGCACGACACAAACATGAAAGTGGCCAAAGAAAAGTCCCAGTTTTTTAAACACAGCGTAGAGTATCTGGGGTTTATTGTGACTAGCATCGGCGCAAGGACTGACCCTTAAAGATGAAAGCCATTCAGAACTACGTCGAGCCAGAGTCATTGTTTGCAGTAAGGTCGTTTCTGGGTTTAGCCAGCTACTACCGCTGCTTCATCAAAGATTTCGCCGCAATAGCGAAGCCTCTCTCCGACATCCTTAAAGGGGAGAACGGTTCGGTGAGCAAGTACAGGTCAAAAAGAATGCAAGTCAAACTGAATGAAAATCAGAGGCATGCATTCGAGAGGTTGAGGAACATTTTAGCATCAGAAAACGTCATGCTAATGTATCCAGACTACAAAAAGCCTTTTGATCTGACTACAGACGCATCGGCATATGGAATCGGGGCAGTTTTATCTCAGAACGGGAGACCAATTTCCATGATTTCTCGAACGGTGAAAGATAGTGAGGCGAATTACGCTACCAACGAGCGTGAGTTACTAGCTATCGTGTGGGCCTTGGCCAAGCTTCGGCACTATCTTTATGTGGTCAAAGACATAAACATTTTCACAGATCACCAGCCACTTACGTTCGCGGTGTCTGAGGGAAACCCAAACGCAAAAATCAAACGTTGGAAAGCACGCATTGATGAGACAGGGGCGAACCTGTTCTACAAACCCGGTAAGGAGAATCACGTAGCTGACGCCTTATCGCGGCAAAACGTGAACGCACTCGAGAGTGCTGAACCAGAGTCAGATGCCGCTACAATGCATAGCGAGACATCACTGACCTACACCATCGAGACTACTGAAAAGCCGGTGAATTGCTTCAGAAACCAGATCATCTTGGAAGAGTCTCAGTTCCCTCTGAACAGAAATTACATCATGTTTGGCGAAAAAACACGCCATGTGATAAATTTCACTTATAGGACCACCTTGATTGATGTAGTAAAACCGATAGTTAACCCAAACGTAGTGAACGCAATCCATTGCGAGCCTCCAATCCTAGCAAGATTGCAAGACGAACTTGTTAGAAGCTTCCCAACCACAAAATTTTGGCATTGCAAGCACCTTGTCACAGATGTTCTGGATAGCGGAGAGAGAAGGGAAATCCTCACCACCGAACACAATCGTGCCCACAGAGCTGCACAAGAAAACACAAAACAGGTCATGACCGACTATTATTTTCCCAAAATGACAAAGTTAGCAAACGAAGTAGTCCTAAACTGCAAGGTGTGCTCAAAAGCGAAATATGACAGACACCCGAAGAAGCAGGAGCTCGGACGAACGCCGATCCCTTCACGAGCTGGAGAAATGCTTCACGTCGACATATTCTCCACAGACCGCAAACTGTTTCTGACTTGCATCGACAAATACTCTACGTTTGCTATAGTTCACCATATAGTGTCGCGTACTATAGAGGACTTGATACCCCCGTTACTATTGATATTGAACGTTTTTCCCCAGACCAAACATATAAACTGTGACAATGAGCCATCGCTTAAGTCGGAAACGATTACGTCCCTGCTGCTAAACAACTTTGGCGTGAACTTAGCAAATGCCCCGCCCCTACACAGCACGTCGAACGGGCAAGCCGAGCGTTTTCACAGTACACTTATAGAGATAGCCAGATGTCTGAAGCTACAAAGAGGGATAAACAGTACAGTCGAACTCATACTACAGGCCGCAATTGAGTATAACAGGTCAATACATTCCGTTACTCAGAAGAGACCAATAGACGCCTTGTACGATGCCTCGAAAGAGACCCAACATAAGGTTATAAGTACAGAATGCCAGACTTAACCAAGACAGGCAGAATAGGGTATTTGACGTGGGCGAAGAGGTTCTGGTCAAAACAAACCGGAGACTAGGCAACAAACTCACGCCCTTATGTATCGAAGAAAAGATTGAAGCGGACTTGGGGACCACAGTCCTCATTAAGGGGAGGGTAGTCCACAAGGACAACCTTCGCTGAGTTAATAGGTTTAGCTTGTAGGATTAAGGAATATTTGACAAGTAAGAACTAACAATTTGCTTTACGTTTCAGGTTGTACGGGACGATATTAACATTACTAGTGACTGTGACGGCACGAATGGCAGACTACTCACACTCTGACTACATTCCTATCTCGGACGGAACTGTACTAGTTTGGGACGGTAACGACTTTTTAAAACATACGACTAACCTTTCCGAATTCACGCGAATGATTGACGAGACCACTAAATTAATGGACATGTTTCCGCAATCCCACATGCGGAAGCTTTTGGAGGTAGACACCGAACACGTACGAGACCTGTTGTCCGCTCTTGAGGTGCATCACCGCCATGCTAGAAGCCTTGACATTCCTGGGGACGGCGCTTAAAGTCGTTGCGGGCACCCCCGACGCAAATGACCTAGAGAACATTAGAATGACGGAGGCACAGCTGGTTAGTTCCAACAATAGGCAGATAGAAATTAATTCTAAAACGCAGATACAAATAAACATGCTAACCGACACAGTAAATAAAATTCTAAAGATTGCTAAAAATAAACAAACAGACACCTCGCATTTATACGAGACTTTGCTCACAAGAAACAGAATTCTCATTAATGAAATCGGTAATCTCATGTTAACGATTACCCTAGCAAAATCCAATACCATTAATCCGAACATTTTAGACCACGCTGATCTTAAGTCTATTCTTATGAATGAACTCGCAGGGACGACCATAACTGATTTGTTAGAAGTATCTAGTATTAAGGTTTTACAATCAACGAATGTAGTTAAGATTATTATAAAATACCCTAGAATAAGTCAGCTATGCAAAAAAATCACCATATTCCCCGTCGCACACAATAACACGATCCTTCAGCTGTCAGATAACGTAGTAGCGGAATGCGGAAAGCAGATTCTGGCACTCAGCGAAACTTGCGCCCAAGGTTTGCATTCTGGAGGCACGGCGCATTGTGTGACTCAGCCCAGCCATGTGGACCCCATCACCGTGGTCGACGATGGAGTCATCATCATAAACGACCGTCCAGCTATTGTGGCGTTCGATGATAAAACCGAGATCATCTCATCTGGAACTCAACTAGTTACATTCGACACCTACGCGCTGATCAACGGAACCCGATACGTGAACCGCAACAACGTCCAAGAAGGATTCCCGGGAGTTGCAGCGTCACCCTTATTGAATATCACAGGTCATAGTGACATACTAAGCCTTCCATATCTCCACCGTCTAAATGAGGAAAATCTAGGCTACATCAGAGAGATAAGAGACGATGCTACGTCCGGCACTAGATCCATGTTGGTGTTTGGCATGGGCGTCATAACCTGCTCAATGATTTGCGGGAGCATTGCCCTCTATCAGTACGTCAAGAAAAGGGCGAGCTTCCCGACGTTTTGGACAAATGATCGAGCAGGTGCAGAAGGCTTATAACGTGACCAGGGACGGTCAGTCTTTGGAGGGGGGAGTAGTTAACTGTGAGCTCCCAGCGACCCCAAAATGGAAAGAGTATTCTCACAATGTTGGGGTCGCAGCGACTGAATCAGCAGTTACGCCAGTCAGCAAGAATGTCCAAAACTCGGGTGTCAAGTGCGGCTACGCCACCGATCAGCGGAGTTCTTGCATAACTTCCGCCGAGTAACATAACACTCTGCACGAGGCGCTAACGCAGCACTTTGCCGGTGCGGCCGCCAACAACAGCGGCGGCAGCGACACCGCGGCCAGCGACAATGCGACAGCGCTGCCGACGGCAGCGGCGGCGTCGCCAATGACCATAGCTTAGTTATTAAGAATTTATGCTTTGTAGATTTAGTTTGTAATCATTCATATTGAACGGCGGACGCCTTTAATAAATATACTTTGCAAATCTCACCGGTACTCGTGGTCTTAATCAATTCGAAACGAGTGACTACATCTAAATAATAACTTGCATGCATACAAACACATATATTTGTTTCAATATGCTTTTTTGCAAGTACTATCAATTGACATACCCAGATACCGATTTTTTTAAAACAATCGGAAATAAAATGCAAAAAGTATTCTACGGTCGGACGTGTTCGACTGTACTTTTCTTTCTTGTTTAAACAGCAAAATATCAATCGATTTTTTCCGAGCTATAAATGCATTTAAAGCTATAAAAAAGAGAGATATCCTGACAACATATCTGTGGGCGAATCCTACGTAGAAGTCGAGCTTCAAAGCTAGTTAGATAACACAGCCTCGAGAATATTAGAGCTTCCATCTAATTTTATTGAAACAATTGCAGATGATTTTGTTGCTAATCTGTTAGTCGAGAGTATTAAAAATTAATTATTATAGTAAAAGTAATTATAAAAATAATTTAAATTTAAATTAAACTAAAACTTAAATTAAAATTAAAAAAGAAAGTAATTAGATTAAAAATTTTAATCTGGGAATAAAAAAGCAAAGAAATTAATCCAACATTTGTTGCAATGGTTGGGAAAAACCCAGAAAACCTAACCAGATCAATAAAAATTATGCCAAAACTAACTCCGAAAAATCTCTGATTTAAGGGGGAAGAATAAATGATTAAATATTTACTGCCCTTGGAAATCAGAGATACAACGGAGTTGGCTGTAATGCACAGCTTTCAGATAAGAAAGAGAAAGAGATGTGCCAAACAGTCTGTAGTGCTCATTGTAATTAGCGCATAATATCCGAAAACGATTGAGCAAAGCGTAGTCAGTAGTGCATGTAGGAAGAAATAAAGGGATGTACTACCTGGTGGTCCTGGTGGGAATATTAAATTTATGGGGTTCTAACAGAGATGGAAAACAGATATCACCGATTATTAATTTATGGAGGAAAATTACTCCAAGAACTCTTCTCCGATTAGTAAGCGAGGGAAGATTCAGAAGCAAGAATCTGTTGGTGTAAGATAAAAGGCGAAGATTAGGGTCCCAATTAAGTCCTCGAAGCGCGAAGAGTAAAAACTGCTTCTGCACCGACACAATTAAAGCTATGAGCATGTTGAGGAGACCAGACACATGAACAATACTCAAGAATGGGTCGGACTGGGAATGTATAAAGAAGTTTGGTGACGAATGGATCATTAAATTCCTTAGACCAGCGTTTAATAAATCCAAGAGTTCCCTTAGCTTTATTAACTACAGTGGAAATATGATGTGTGAAGCTTGATTTATTATCAAAAAGAACACCGAGGTCATCGACTGACAATATACGTTTTAAAGGTATATTGTCAATGTAATAGTTGGCTAAGTAAGGAGCTTAGCAGGGTGTAAAGGTTATAAACAGGCATTAAAAAAAATTTCAAGTTCAAGTGATTAGTTATACATCAGTTGTGCATAGAATTTAAATCTTCTTGAACAAGTATATGATCTGGGGGATCCTTATAAGACAATAATAATTTCACGTCATCGGCATTCATTAGTATGCGACAATGGGCAAGCGAAGAGGGGAGTTCATTTATAAAGAGATTAAAATATAGGAGGCCTAGGTGACTGCCCTGAGGAACTCCAGAAGTAACGAAGTCAGATTTAGAGATGGCTGATCTAAGCATAACCCTTTGGATTCTACCTGTAAGATATGATGATATCCACAGAAGAAGCGAGGGTGGGAAGCCTAAAATGCTTAGTTTATGCAGAAGGAGGTTATGACTTACAGAGACAAACGCTTTACCGAAATCAGTATAGATATCAGATTGCATTCTCTTAAGGAATGCCTTATTTACAACAGAGGTAAATCCCAATTGATTGGTTGAATTCGACCGACTCTTAACAAAACTGTGTTGTGCAGGGGAGATAATTAACTTAAAGAGGTGTTGCAAAGTACATGTTATTATCTTTTCAAAGAGCTTAGGGATTGCGGACAACTTCGATATATCCGACTTGCAACCTATTATACCTACATAAGGAAGGAAGACCGAGGATTCCAAATAAAAAGTTTAAAAAGAATTGAAAGAGGTTTAATTATAGAAGACATTTCCCCTTAGCACGCAACTAGGAATGTTGTCAGGCCCAGGAGAGAAGGAAGATTTTAGATTGTTAATGGACGAGAGCAGGCAACTATCAGAAATATAAGGGGAAAAAAAGGAATTAGAGAATAGAAGTTTTAAGGGGTAAAAGAAGTTAGTGCGCAAACTAGGGGAATACGTAGATTGAAAAAAGTTAGCAAAGAGATCAGAAGCAGTCGAGTCCTCACTTACTTTAGTGGTATTGAAGAAGAAAGAATAGGGTAAATTAGAAGACTTGCGTTTAGAGTTAACAAAGTTATAGAACTGTTTAGGATCACGAGCAAATTGAGTCTTGCAACGAACGAGATAATTTTCATAGCATTGAGAATAAAGAAGGGTAAAGGTGTAATGGTCGAAGAAACTATTTTTTGGAATTAACCGACGTTATTTGTTACCGCAGTTTGGGGTTACGATATATTTATCGTATGCGATACAATTATACGTCGTTGAAATTAATTTTTAATTAATTGAAATGGAAATAGTTCGTTATTGGTATGATTTGAATAATTAAATGAATAGAACAAGTTTCGTTAAGTTTTATCGATATCGTCTGCATAAAGCTTTTAAAACAGCTGTTTCGCTCTAAGCGAGCTTAAAGTGCATAAAGCTTTAGCTGAGTATGCTGAAACCCAGAGTTGCTGATCGATGCATTTTTTTAAGCAGATGTTCACAAAAAGAGCTTTCAAGCCGGAAGGTAGCTCCTGTATCAGGCTTTATTCTTTTCCGTTTGAACCGACCCAGCACGATTTTTTTGATGGTCTGTTTGGGATTTCATTGTTTCAGATCAATTCTATCCCAAACTCATTAAACAGAATGCTCGATTTGATTTTTGTTTTG
>JAEIGM010000614.1:0-17117 GCA_018903735.1 Drosophila cardini
GATCTTTTAAACTACTAGAGCCACCAAATTTAGAATGAAAGTCCGTCTTTATGTCAGGCAGATCAAGTTGATTTCAAATCTTTGCCACGCCCCTTACCGCCCCCGCAAATTGTAAAAAACTATGGTCACCTCGGAAAAAATTGATGTTTTAAGCGAATATCTCGGTAACTACAGCACTTAGGAGTACCGTTTTTGGTATACAGGTTGCTAGAGACAGCATAAATGCATTGTCATTAAAAATTTTGGACTGCCACGCCCCCTTTTCCCACAAGAAATAAAATAATTTTCAAACTTCAATGCCGATTTTAAGGCATATGTTCTTATCGTACAGTCTTGTTATTTCACACTCATTTGAAGACAAGATATATTAAACTATCCTGAAAGTTGCATCTAAATCGGACAATAAACAAATGAGCTACACACGTAATAAAGTTAATAATTTAACGCCATTTCACTGCATGTGTGCAAGCGAGACAGAAACATACAAACATGTGAGCGAACGTTTTCGCTGCTTTCTAGCGGCAGCGCTGCCCGCGAATGCTGCCCGTGCCAACCAATTGTGTATGTATAACATATTTATTTATTTATTTATTTATTTATTAACGCAGACTAAAAGCAGTCGCGAGTATTTAATTGTATGATTACGTAGTATATAGATATATAATTTAAATTTAGACAATATTAAAAGTAATTATTAAAAATTTTAAATTTAAATTAAACTGAAATTAAAAAAAGATAATAATTAGACCATTAATCTGGGAATAATAAGCAAAGAAATTGATCCAACATTTGTTGCAAGGGTTGGGAAAAACCCAGAAAAACCCAACCAGATCAATAAAAATATGCCAAAACTAACACGAAAGATCTCTGATTTAAGGGGAAGAATGAATGGCAGAGACTCCATTCTTACTGCCCTTGGAAATCAGAGATATAACGGAGTTGGCTGTAAAGAGAAGCTTTAAGATGAGAGAGAGAGAGAGAGAGATGGTCAATCAATCTATAATGTTCATTATAATTAGCGCATAATACCCGAAAACGATTGTGCAAAGCGTAGTCAGTAGTGCATGTAGGAAGAGTTAAAGGGTCGTAGTACCTAGTGGTCCTGGTGGGAATATTAAATTTAAGGCGTTCTAAAAGAGAGGGGGAGCAGATATCACCGATTATTAATTTATGGAGGAAGATTACTCCAAGGACTCTTCTCCGATCAGTAAGGGATGGCAGATTCAGAAGCAAGAGTCTGCTAGTATAAGATGGAAGGCGAAGGTTGGGGTCCCAATTAAGTCCACGAAGCGCGAAGAGTAAAAACTGCTTCTGCACTGACTCAATTAATGATTGACTATTAGCATGTTGAGGAGACCAGACACATGAGCAATACTCAAGAATGGGACGGACAAGGGATGTGTAAAGAAGTTTGGTGACAAATGGATCATTAAATTCCTTAGACCAGCGTTTAATAAATCCAAGAGTTCCCTTAGCTTTATTAACTATAGTGGAAATATGATGTGTGAAACTTAATTTATTATCAAAAAGAACACCGAGGTATACACACATACATATGTGCGTGCATACTTATAATGTCAAATGTATAAGTGTGTGTATACATACTAACAGATGTTTATGCTTCAACGTGTTTTGTAGCAAGTACTATCAATTTATATACCCGGATATCGATTTTATTAAAATGATCGGGAATAAAATGCAAAGAGTATTCTACTGTCGGGCGTGCTCGACTGTACTTTTCTTTCTTGTTATACTCTCTGCAGGAGAGAGTATATTGGGTTTGTGAACAGTATGTAACAGGCAAAAGGAGGCGTGGCAGACCCCATAAAGTATATATATTCTTGATCAGCATCACAAGCCGAGTCAATATAGTCATGACCGTCTGTCCGTCTGTCCGTATAAACAAACAGATTTCAGAGATGGTAAGAACTGCAAGCTCGAATTTAGTCGATATTAAGTCAGTCAATACAAGAATCTTTTTTTCGATGTCACGCCCCATTCGCCAACAATGAGCAAAAAACTAAACACACCTAGGAAATAGTCGATGCTATCAGCGAATAACTCAGTAACTATGGCCCCTTGGAATACCAATTTTGTAATGCAGGTTACTAGAGACTAGATAAATGAAATGTCGGTAAAAATTTTACGCTGCACCCGTTTTCACCCCGTTTTCTCACAAGAAATAAAATAATTTTCAAAATTCAATGTCGTTTTTAAGACATTTGATCTTATCGTTCAGTATTGTAATTTAAAATTCGTTTGGAGACAAATTATATCAACCAATCCCGAAAGTTGCAAAAAAAATCCGACTATAAAGAAAAGAGCTAAACACGTAACTAAGTTGAGAATTGAATGCGCTGTTAGTTCGTAGGCATACGCAAATGTAAGCACACATGTGTGTACCTACATATGTAATACATAGAATGTACATACATCTGTTTAAATTTATGCATATATACATTTATATATAAATACATATTTTTATGTTCATTAACTAATACGTACAAGAAATAAAATAATTTTCAAAATTCAATGTCGTTTTTAGACCTCGTACTCTAAAAAAAGAGTATGGGGGTCTATTAAGTTTGTCTGAAGCGATATGTGCGTAATAGGCAGAAGGAGGCTTTTCCGACCCCATAAAGTATATATATTCTTGATCGGCATCAACAGCCGAGACGATATAGCGATGTCCGTCTGTCCGTCTTTCCGTCCGTCTGTATGATCACCTGGATCTTCTAAACTACAAGAGCTAGAGCCACAAAATTTGGATTGAAAGTCCGTCTGCTTCGCGAGCAGATCAAGTTTATTTCATATCTGTGCCACGCCCCTTACCGCCCCCGCAAATTGTAAAAAACTATTTTCATATCACCATAACTTGAAAACGACTAGAGCTAGGGAGACCAAATTCACACATTATGTGTATGGCACCTATCTAACTATCCTCACTGAATTTGGTCCGGATCGGACATCTATAGCCTATAGCTCCCATAGGTCGAATCGGCACAATATTCGTAATTTGTATGGAGACATGAAGTTTTAGTAGAGCGACTGTAACCAAACAAACACATTATGTGTATGGTACCATTGCGACTATCCTCACCAAGTTTGGTCTAGATCGGACAACTATAGCCTATAGCTCCCATAGGACAAATCGACCGAAAATTGGTGATTTGTATGGAGACTTGAAGTTTGAGTTGAGCGAATGTAACCAAACTAAAACATTATGTGTATGGTACCATTGTAACTATCCTGACCAACTTTGGTCTAGATCGGACAACTATAGCCTATAGCTCCCATAGGACAAATCGGTCGAAAATGGTAATTTGTATGGAAAAACGCGTACTAGAAGGAGTACGGGGTCTTTTACAGTCGGCTCGCTCGACTGTAGCCTTTCTTACTTGTTCGTTATGTTTTTTTTTAATAATTATATTAAGCTTTTGTTTTTACTTTTTTAAACAGAAATAGAAATGTAAATAAAGTTAAATATTTAAATAATTATATGCAAAAAGAACAAATCCAATATATTGTTTCCATCGAGCGCTATTAATTCTCAAACCTAAAACTAAGTAACTTTTTTCAAGTGTACGCAGAGTTATGAGAGCAAGTGTATGTTTTTATGTGTTGTTTTATTTTTGTCATTGAGAATGAACATTCTCATTTTACGTTTGATGTTCTTAAATTTAATACTTTAAGATTTAAAGCTACTTGTTTTAAGATTCGATAAATTTAATTTAAGTTAGAGACTTAGATATAAGATTTAAAATTCTTAATTTAAAGTTAAACAATCTTGTCTTTTGATAAATGCTGTAAATGCTGTTTAAATATGTTTATACAGCATTTAATTTGAATTTAATAATATTAAGAACTTAAACAATTTTAAAAAATTGCAAAAAAAAGAAGGGAAAAAGAAAAAAACATTTTTTTTTTGTTTATCAGCGGGTTTGAACCGGGGCCCCGAACTTAAATTAAGAATTTCGCACTCAGATCGAGTAATTTCATATTAATACTTGATTCAAGATCGTTTGCTCTTATAATAAGTTACCTTGCACTTGTTTCAAGTATTTTTATGCTCATTTTAAGTAAATCAAACTTAAATTGAGAATGTTTTTCAAGAATGGAAAATTCTTAAAGAAAGGTCATTCGAACTAACTTTTAGAACGACATTTTTTTCTCTGTGTATACTCTTTTTTATACTCTCTGCATGAGAGAGTATATTGGGTTTGTGCAAAAAAAAAAGTATGTAACAGGCAGAAGGAGGCGTGCCAGACCCCATAAAGTATATATATTCTTGATCAGCATCACAAGCTGAGTAGATATAGCCATGTCCGTCTGTCCGTCTGTCTGTCCGTCTGTCTGTCCGTCTGTCCGTATGACAAACAAATTTCAGAGATGGTAAGAGCTACAAGTTTGAATTTGGTCACAATCGACTCGATATTAAGTCAGTCAATACAAGAATCTTTTTTTTTTCGATGCCACGCCCCGTTCGCCCACAATGAGCAAAAAACTAGACATACCTCGTAAAAAATTGATGTTTTAGTTGAATATCTCAGTAACTGTGGCACTTAGGAACACCAATTTTGGTATATAAGCTCCTTGAGACGGCATAAATGCATTGTCATTAAAAATTTAGAACTGCCACGCCCCCTTTTGCCACAAGAAATAAAATAATTTGCAAACTTCAATGCCGATTTTAAGGCATGTTCTTTTCGTACAGTATTGTTATTTCACATTCATTTGAAGACAAAATATATTAAACTATCCTGAAAGTTGGATCTAAATCGTACAATAAACAAAAGAGCTAGACATGTAAGAAAGTTGATAATTGAACGCAATGCCAATGCATGTGTGCGAGCGAGATAGAAACATACGAACATGTGAGCGAACGTTTTCGCTGCTTGCTAGCGGCAGCGCTTCCCGCGAATGCTGGCCGTGCCAACCAATTGTGTATGTATTGCATATACACACATACATATGTGCGTGCATACATATAATGTCAAATGTATAAGTGTGTGTATACAGATGTTTTTGTTTCAACGTGTTTTACTGCAAGTACTATCAATTGATATACCCGGATATCGATTTTATTAAAATGATCGGGAACAAAATGCAGAGAGTATTCTACGGTCGGGTGTGCTCGACTGTACTTTTCTTTCTTGTTTTAGAGTACGGAGTCTAAAAACTCAGCCAAATTCTTCAAACCCGAGTCTGCAATTGTCGTATATTTTTATACTCTCTGCAAGAGAGAGTATATTGTTTTTGTGAAAAGTATGTAACAGGCAGAAGGAGGCGTGGCAGACCCCATAAAGTATATATATTCTTGATCAGCATCACAAGCCGAGTCGATGTAGCCATGTCCGTCTGTCCGTCTGTCTGTCTGTCTGTCTGTCTGTCTGTCTGTCTGTCCGTCTGTCCGTATATACAAACAGATTTCAGAGATGGTAAGAGCTACAAGTTTGAATTTGGTCTCTCTATCGACTCGATATTAAGTCAGTCAATACAAGAATCTTTTTTTTTTTTGATGCCACGCCCCATTCGCCCACAATGAGCAAAAAACTAGACACACCTCGTAAAAAATTTATGTTTTGGGCGAATATCTCAGTAACTATGGCACTTAGGAACACCAATTTTGGTATGTAGGCTCTTTGAGACGCCATAATTGCATTGTCATCAAAAATTTTGGACTGCCAAGCCCCCTTTTCCCACAAGAAATAAAATAATTTGCAAACTTCAATGCCGATTTTAAGGCATATGTTCTTATCGTACAGTATTGTTATTTCACATTCATTTGAAGACAAAATATATTAAACTATCCTGAAAGTTGCATCTAAATCGGACAATAAACAAAAGAGCTAGACACGTAGCAAAGTTTATAATTTAACGCCATTTCACTGCACGTGTGCAAGCGAGACAGAAACATACAAATATTTGAGCGAACGTTTTTGCTGCTTTCTAGCGGCAGCGCTGCCCGCGAATGCTGGCTGTGCCAACCAATTGTGTATGTATTACATATACACACACATACATATGTGCGTGCATACATATAATGTAAAATGTATATGTGTGTGTATACATTCAATCAGATGTTTTTGTTTCAACGTGTTTTGTTGCAAGTAATATTAATTGATATACTTGGATACCGATTTTATTAAATGATCGGGAATAAATTGCAGAGAGTATTCTACGGTCGGGCGTGCTCGACTGTACTTCTCTTTCTTGTTAACAGTCCATTCAGTTGCTAATTTTATAAATTTTTTTTTTGTTTCCAAATCAACTGCAACGACGATATTTGAATTTTGACTAGTATTGGTTACTACATAGCATTTGTGGTTTACCATATTTGTTTCGAGGAAATACTATTTTGCATCCCCTTCGGTCACAATCTAGGAACTTAGAAAAGCAATCCAATAAGAAAACGCGTGTTCAATTCTCTATTCACTCTTTTTAATGCATCCGAAAGTATTAGCGCAAGACAATGTAATATGTGTGCGCTTGGCTTGAGAAACAAAATACAAATCCGACTTATTTGAGTTGATCGATATAATGCATCGATCTATCGATATATACATCGTGTGAAATGTAATGTTAGTTTAACATTTGCGGGAGCTGAAGGCTTTCAACAGAAGTGGTCTCGATCGGCAGAACAGCGACCTTGTTAACGGCTTTTCTGACCAGGCCGTTGCTCGTTCTTATGATTGCGACTCGCACAACACCGTCGCCTATAGGAATTGTGCTAACGACTCGCCCTAGAGACCATTTTAGCAGCACCATGTCACCAGGTTGCAGATTGGGCTGGGTAGAATTCCACATTCTTCTTTCCTGCAATAAGGACAAATAGCTAGAGCTCCAGCTTCTCCAAAATGCTTTCTGTATCCTGCAAACATGCTGCCAACGACTAAAGCAACCTATCTTCAGGTGTGTGACGTCAGGTTCATCTATGGTGACGTTAGCTTTTCCCCACAAAAAATGCCCAGGAGTCAGCGCCTGCAAGTCACTTGGATTGTCTGTAATGGGACAAAGCGGCCTAGAGTTTAATATAGCAGAAATCTGGCATACCAAAGTGCGCAACTCATGAAAGGTAAAAACACAGTTTCCAACAACGCGGTACAAATGATACTTGGCTGCTTTAACAGCAGCTTCCCACAACCCTCCAAAGTGTGGAGAACGTGGAGGAATACAATGCCAATTGATTCCAAGTGCCAAGCATTCTCCAGCGACTTGGCTTTGGTGAGGATCGCTCAGAAACAGATGTCTTAGCTCAGCGAGCTCGTTTTTGGCACCAAGGAAGTTCGAAGCGTTATCGGACCAAACGTTATAAGGCTTGCCTCGAAGACTAATGAATCGTTTGAGAGCGGCGATAAATGATGAAGTGGATAAATCCTCGACCAGCTCCAAATGGATTACCTTGGTAGCGAAACAGACAAATACGCTGATGTAACATTTTATCGGAGGCCTGTATCTGATCTTCGATTTGAAGTAAAATGGTCCACAGAAGTCAATGCCAGTGACGTGGAACGTGGCACTTGGCTGCACCCGGTCCGCTGGCAAGGGTGCCATGACATGCTCGCGCAGCTTAGGGCGTAGCCTGAAGCATCTAACGCACTTGACGATCTTTGCCAAAATGAACCAGTTGAATTCTCTTGATGAGCAGATGAGTTTCCTTCTTTACGTCCTGTGTAGTGAGTGGTCCCTTGCGAAGGAGGCTCAAGAATCGAGCAACATATGCGAAAACACGCTGTAGTCGCCCAAAAGAGTTTTGAAATTTACAGTTCATGGAAAGATCTGGTATAGAAGAAGATACTAAAGCCTTGTTCCGGCGCCCCGGAAGCTCAGTTGGGTAATCAACTGTTTGTGGCCATTCGCTGATTCCGTGACGCAAGAAATCGGGACCTTGAAGCCGAAGTTTGCAGTTAGACAGCTCTGATGGCGTGCACCCCCGTGAAAGGATGTCGGCTGGATTCATCTGCGAAGGAACATGTTTCCATGCCATTCCCTTTGTTCGTTCTTGAATCTGCGAGACTCTGTTGGATACAAAAACATTAAAATATGATGGTGTTTCGCGTATCCAGGCTAGCACAACTGTTGTGTCAGACCAATAATAGTATGTGCATTTGAAATGCAAGCTTTAAGAGAAGCTCACGAGGAGTTCCGAAAGCAGGAGTGCGGCTGAGAGTCCTAGTTTCGGGATGGTAAGCGTTTTGAGCGGCGCTACTCTCTATCTTGCACATAGCAATCTTGTCGTGAATTGTCCAGTAAGATCGGAACGAATGTAAACGCATGCGCCATACGCGACCATGCTTGCGTCGCAGAAAGAATGGACTTCCCATTTTGCGTTGGAGTGCATAACATAGCGCGGAAACCTGAGGCTGCGGACAAATGCAATTTGCTCGACGATCTTGATCCAGAAAGAATTAAGAGATTTTGGCAAGCTCTCGTCCCAATCTAAGCTCTCCTTCCATATGGCCTGAAAGAATATTTTCATTTTTGTGATTATAGGCGCAATCAATCCCAGAGGGTCGTAGAACTTGGCGGTAGCTGACAAAATGCTTCTTTTGTTCCCTCGCGTGTCAAGAGCGGTCTTAGCAAAATTGAACAGTAGCTCATCTGAGTTCGGGTCTCAAGCCAAACCGAATGCCTTTGTGATGTCGGATCCATCGATCCGTCTCTAATTCGCCAGTGAGAGCTTACCGCTCGTTTGAGGACCATTTGCGTATTGGAAAACCTCCTTTGAGCAGCATAGTCTTGACCTGCATACGTATTCGGAAAACTTCGACAACAGAGTCTCCTCCTGTGATCGACGTAAAAATCCCTTCGAACGATTGTAGCTGCCAATGGAAAGGCATCCTCTTCATCACTTGCAAGCTGATGCATTGCGTGTATAGCCAAGAAGGCGGCAGGCTTCGTGCCGTATGTAACGGTATCCAGTTTGTATGCCCTTATTTTGTCCTTTGGTGTATCCCGCCACAATATACTCTGCAAATACTCGTCAGGATGGGTAACACGAACGCACCTGTACATCTTACAAATATCGCCGCACAGCGCAACCTTAAATAGACGAAAACGGATGAGTCTATTAAAGATTTTCGGATGAATAGTGGGACCAATAAAAAGTATGTCGTTTAATGATGCGCCAGAAGTAGTTTTGGCCGATCCATCAAAGACAACGCGCAACTTTGTTGATGTACTGTCAGGCTTCTGAACGCAATGATGAGGCAGGAAATACTAAGGTAAATTATGATCCTTTGTTGCTAATGACATGTGCCCAAGATCAATGTATTCCTGGAGGAAAGCCGAGTACTGCTGTCTCAATTGCGGGTTCCGCTCAAGCTTGGCTTCCAATGACTTTAAACGTCTTAAAGCAGTCTGAGCGTGTTAACGTTTACTTTGGTTGGGATCCGAACCGAATATTGGCCTGTGTTCAGTCTAGTACAGCCTTCCTTGAATAGCTGCTCGCACAAATCATCCTGTCGATTTCCCAAAAACGTTTCACCAAGTCAGCTAGAGGCTCATCTGTGACCGAAGGCTCAGGCCCTGAGCGCAATGCAGCTAAAGTTGAATGCCTATTTGGCTGATGAGAACAGCCACCAGAAATGATCCAGCCAAGTTTGGTCTTTTGAAGAGAAGGCAAGTTATCAGCTATACGAATTTGACCAACGCAGATGAGATCGAAGAAAAGTCCGGCTTTTAGGTATATTCCATTTGTCGATGCTTAAATCAAAATGCGGTTGATAATCCGTTATTGTTCGAGTCACCACTGCAGAAAACGACGCCTCGTAGGCCTTGTCATGCGACCGAGCAGTGACAGAAACAGTTTGGTCCAACGATAGCGATGACTCGCCTATTCCGGAAATGGCAATATTGGATCTCTGCGTTTTAAGCTGCAGCTGATTAGCCAGTCTCGTAGTGATAAAATTAAGATGAGAAGCTGAGTCCAACAACGCACGGCATGGGACAAGTTCTCCAAAGCGATTCGTGGCATAAACACATAATCTGCAGGCGTATTTTTGGGGGTTTCAGGAGTAGAATAAGTAGCAGTAGAAATAACCGAAGATGAATTTGTTGTATGCTGAATTCCTACAATTTCATGCCCTGCAGAAGTTGGCGTGTTTGTAAAGGAAGGGTTGGCGTCCATATGTAGGAGAGAATCATGCTTATATTGACATTGCTTGCAATCTCCTGATCTACATTGCTGCAAGCCATGTCCTTTCCGAAGACAGTTGAGACAAAGATGCATGCGCTTTGCATCTTTATGACGTGGATAAGGCGTTAGATTTATGAACTTTGTGCATTTTGAAAGGAAGTGATCCTTTGCGTTGCAATATGGACATGTTGCAGCTCCTTGCTGCGTTGATGCAATGAGAGAGCTTCGGGTCGATTTACACGCATGCTTGCTCACCTGCGGAACCTGATTTTTGCTCACTGCACATTCCACATTTTCTAACATGCGGCATCGCTTTTCCAGGAATTTAGCCATATCTACCCATTTGGGAAGTTTTTCCGTATGGAGAGATTCCTCCCACTTCTCCTGTGTAGTATGATCCAGCTTGCGGCCGATGATGTGAATGAGCAGTCCATCCGCATCGTGTTCAGAGCAGCACCTTCCAGACAAGCACGCAGGTGCTGGAATTTTTCAATCTTACTGAGATCCTCATCGTTGCCGGCCACAGTGCTGAACATAGCGTAGAAGTCCGGCCAATCCTCATACCAACCGCTGAACCTAGGCAATTGAAGCTCAGGTAAGCGCGGTCTGCGGAAATGTGTTTAAGTTGTGTTGAGATGAGGGTCAGTAAGCTAGACCGGGACTTTCCGATCGTTTCCAATCTCCGTGATATCATTGACTTGGACTCCCACTATAGCTGGGAGAAGTTGGCTCTGTTGTCACTGGATAACTCAAGCAAATCTAACCTCTCCAGTTTGGATTGAGAGGTTTCAAAATCAGCTTTCATACTCTCTATCGTCTCCAGACGGACAAGTAGATCTGATTCATCAAAGGAATCCATTTCTTCCATTAGAAATGTGTTGAGCGCTTTGAGTTGCCTCCTAATTCCGGTGGATTTTGCTTTAAGAAAGTCAAGATCGCTTGGTGGGAAGGGAGCGCGGCCAGTAGCATTCACTTCGATCACCGTATCGTTCATATTTGCGAATGTTCACTGTGATGAGTCACAGTAAAGAGTAAAGCGAATAAAGGAGACACAGCAACAGACCGATTACTGCTAGCTGTGTACCGTTTGTGCGCGACTTGTGTTGCGGCGGTTTTGCTGTACAGAAATTGTGTTTAGCACTTGTTTGCACTGAAACAGCTTGGATATTATTTTTGATTTAGTTAATAATATCGCGTGATGAGATATTGCGACGATTCGCAATAATCTGCATTAGCAAAACGACGAACACTTGATGCAAAAGGCAATAGTGAAAAGAGAACGAGAAAGAAAAGAAAATCACGTCGGGGTCACCAATGTTTCGAGGAAATACTATTTTGCATCCCCTTCGTTCGCAATCGAAGAACTTAGAAAAGCAAACCAATAATAAAACGCGTGTTCAATTCTCTATTCACTCTTTTTAGTGCATCCGAAATATTAGCGCAAGACAACGTAATGTGTGCGCTTGGCTTGAGAAACAAAATACAAATCCGACTAATTTGAGTTGATCGATATAAAGCATCGATATATCGAAATGTAATGTTAGTTAACATTGCCGCTTGTTCTGCTGTTAGTTAACATTGGCGCTTGTTCTGCTGCGAACAATATTAGATATACTTTTTTGAAATTTATATACATTATTGCACACCACTACATCCGTTTTTAGACCCCGTACTCTAAAAAAGAGTATAGGGGTCTATTAAGTTTGTCTGAAGCGAAATGTGCGTAACAGGCAGAAGGAGGCGTGGCCGACCCCATAAAGTATATATATTCTTGATCAGCATCAACAGCCGAGACGATATAGCAATGTCCGTCTGTCCGTCTGTCCGTCCGTCTGTATGAACACCTGGAACTTCTAAACTACAAGAGCTAAAGCTACCAAATTTGGAATGAAAGTCCGTCTGCTTCGCGAGCAGATCAAGTTTATTTCAAATCTTTGCCACGCCCCTTACCGCCCCCGCAAATTGCAAAAAACAATTTTCACATCACCATAACTTGAAAACTACTAGAGCTAGAGTGACCAAATTCACACATTATGTGTATGGTACCAATATAACTATCCTCACCAAGTTTGATCCGGATCGGACAACTATAGCCTATAGCTCCCATAGGACAAACCGGTCAAAAATAAAAAATTTGTATGAAGACACGTAATGTTAGTTAAGCGATCGCAACCAAACTTACAGAGAATGTGTGAATAATTATTAAAAGTATCCTCACCAAATTTGGTCCAAATCGGACAACCACAACATATAAAATAAATTAATCAAAAATGCTGAATTTTTTGAATTAATTGTTTGTTTACACTTGCTTGCAAAATAAGATTTAACTCTACGTTTAGCTACCGCAACTTCAATAAGGAGCGTGGTCTAGGTAGTAGAGATGCGCGCTACGTACGTGTTGGTTAGCCCGGAGTCCCGGGTTCGAATCCAGTCAGTGACAAATGCTAATTGTTCACTTTTTAAATTTTAATTATTTACATAAACTTCAGTGCGGAGTGTGGTCTAAGTAGTAAAGATGCCTGATCTAATTCTTCGCACTTGTAGGTGAACCCGGGATCATGGGTTCGAGTGCCGTCAGGGACATTTTATTAATTTTGATTGTATAACAAATAAATATTACATGTAAATGCAGATAGTCGAGCACTTTTAAGAGAGGGGCGTGGTGCAGCTGTAAGAGCTCTGAGCGTGTGCGTGGAGTCCGAGGTTCGAATCCCGTCAGTGAATTATTTTGATTATTTTTTTTTTTTTTATTTCAATTTTAAATTTAAAATTAAATTTAAATTGAATTTCAAATTGTAAAACAATAAGCCAAGTAAGGAAATTGTGCATTTAATTGTGTATATATTTACATACATTTGTATATAAAAATGTGAATCACTCCGTTTTTTTTCTTTTTCGAATAGAAAATGCGCACTTCTGTGAGTACGGGGTCTTTTACAGTCGGCTCGCTCGACTGTAGCCTTTCTTACTTGTTTCCATTCCATTTTCATCAATTATTCGGGAAAATGTGTCACAAACTTTGCTTCGCCCTCGTTTAATTGATGGCCTATATATATTTTCTAATATATATATATATATATATTTTCTAAAGCCGAGTATTCTTAGAAACGTATCCCCCGCATTTGAGATGTCCAATGATGAATCCCGCTTTTTTATTTAAAATTATGATGAAGTTTTTTTTTTTGTATATTACAAATATATACAAACACAGTATAGTCTGAAAATTTGCGAGTCTACTTAAACATTACTTTGCGAAATACAATTACGAGGGCTAAAACGAACACAAATATTTGCTTTAAAAACAGATTTCTTAGTAATTAAGCAATAATATTATTGATGTATTAAAAATTATTAAGAACTATTATTATTATATTATTATTTTTATTATTATTATTATTATTATTATTATTATTATTATTATTATTATTATTATTATTATTATTATTATTATTATAATTATTTATATTAAAAGCTTACATCCTCATCCTCACTTATTGGGCTTAACTCGTTTTCTTTAAATTCCATTTTGAAATAATTAATTTTTGTGAAATTTTTAAACGACTATACTGTGTCGACAGTTGCACACGTGTGCTCATATTTATATTTTGTGTACAACCGAAAAACAATGACACCTACAGAGTGAGTACAAATTTAGCTGTCATTAAGTTTGAATGATTACAGTAAAAAGGATGTGCTCACTTGTTTTGATACAATGAATTTACTGTACAGTAAAATATGAGTTCAGTATTCTTTGAGAACACCACAGTACTATGATGTTTGAAATGAATATATTCATGCATATGTCTACTTTATATAAACAACTATCCCAGTTGATGGTCTTCTACTAGTGCGTGTTCCAGTGTTGGTCTGGAATTAATCCTGTTTAAAATTTCGTAGACTTCTATACAATATTTCCTTTTTTCTGTTGTCCAATACTCAACAAAACATAAAACATCAGCTGATGTTACTATAGAATCATTTAAAATATCTAATCTATGATTCAGTAACCCTTGAATATTATGGAAATATAACAAAGTGTTTTGCTCCGTTCTATTCAATATCAGGTGATGGTGCGTAAATAATTTCTTCACACCTCTAAGCTTTTGTAACTCAATGTACACTGGATCATTTGAGAAAATCTCTCTCGGAGCTTTAAAATCACCTACTAAATAAAGACCCGACGTGCTAGTTACTTTACTACAGGCAACGTATAATGCCGGTCGCGGTATGTTGTTATCCAAATTGACAACAACCTTATTGTAAGTTGCCCCTTGGCTCTTGTGTATAGTAATTGATATCGTTCAATCGATACCTGCATATTTCGCTTGTATTGAAAAGTCCAAATAGTTTTTTCAAGTGGGGTCCAATCAGCATTGTGTAGATGTGGCTTTTTAGAGCGCCCTTGAGCTTCCACATTTGGGTCAGTAAATCGAAGCCATAGTGTGGAAATTGACTCATTTGATCCGCTAGTAACATGGTCTATCTGCATTAGTTGCCCGCTTGCTCCATTAACTAGTCCATCATTTGTATCAATATTTGCGGTAATCATATATTTAACCGTGGCTTTCAGCAGAAGCATGTATGGAAGTCCTTGAGTCTCGGATGTTTTAAATTCTATTACACTTTTTATGTATTTTAGCCTATCCCTCTCAGGTATTGATGTGGATTTTATAGCATCCTTAGCTGTTGACCTAAACTCTTCTGTATCAATTTGTTCCAGTCTGATTTACTTTATCATTTGAATAAAATAGTCTTATAGCTTCGCTGGGGATGTTATTTTTTTTCCTTACCGGAACTACTCTTTGCTTAATTAATTGCTTATCCGCATTGGTCATCTTGCCTTCTAACATATTATTTAATGCTAAAGGAAAGTCACGACCCTCACGTTGCCGCATAATTTCTGTTAATTCAAAGTACTTAAATAAATTCCATAATGCTGGTCCGACAATAGCACTGTAGGCATCTCGCGAATTTGCAGAGAAAATCCACCTGTCGCCAACTGGAGAAAGTTGTTTCAAATCACCGAAAGCTTAAATTGAAATTCCTCCAAAATACATATTATATCGAAAAAATTTGCTTATCTGTGACAACATATTTGCACCTACCATTGATATTTTATCAATAATGATAAGGTTAACATCCATAAGGCTTGCGTGCATTGAATTTACAACATCGTTGCTTAGAGGTCTTAACTCACTTGAAGACTGATTAACTGGAAGAGAGAATAATGAGTGAAGTGTGAGCTCTCCAATTCCGAATGCTGATTTTCCAGTTGGTGCACAGAGTAGTACTTTCGGCGTATCAGGATTAATACCAGCTCTGCTGGTCGTCCTTAAAATTAGCGATTAATATATCGCTGATATCAGTCGACTTTTACCAACTCCAGCTCCTCCTTCAACGTATTCATAAAATATCTGCTTTGCATTCATGCTATTCATGACATGAGCATAATATTGACGTTGTTTGTGGCTAAGTGATCGAATCATCGATTGAAGGTCATTATGAGGAATCACTGCTGGTAATTTTATCATTCGGATAGTGTTGTCTTCAGAAGTATTTTCCCGGGTTCTTCTTGTGTCATAAAAAATATAAACATTTTGTCCAACTTCTGGAATGGCAAACCCTCTAAATTCATCGTCTAATAACTGAGAAGCCGGAATATCTTCTTCTGCGTTATTTGAACTATTTCCCTCTTGAAATTCTTCTAAGACATGTAGAAACTAAGACTCGTTCAAATATTCATATTTTCTTCTATTTGTTTCTATATATTGTTTGTGGACTTTGTATGTGTTTTCATCGTCATTGCTAAGAAGCTCACTTTTCTCGTTTCGCCAAGGATAGAAAAGCATAATAAGTTCCCTAAAATAATCCGATCTAGATGTATTAATGCCGAACCTTCTCCACCGCAAAATAAGTGGATTTTTTCTTTGCTTCAATGATTCCCTTCCACTGTGCATAATTAAGGGATGCCTAACTGTGAAGTCATTGTCGCCTTCGTCTACATCATTTTCAGCATACTCTTCTGTTTCATCAGTCGCCCTATTATTAGTGGACTTGGAGTATTTGTATAAAGCAAAGAAATCAGCTAGACACACATTCTCCAATTGAGACGGTCTCTCCATGTAATGATCTATCATACTTGGTACAAAAATATCATTTGAATCAGGGGGGAGTCTCTGTAAACCTCTTTTGGATTTCACCATTCGAACCCTTTGATCTGGATGAGAGGTGTTAATAAAAATGTCACCACGACTTGGCTCAGACATGTAAAGTCCCAAAATGTTATAAGATGTTTATTTCCAATATGTTGCAGTTTTTGTTTAACTGAGAAATTGTTTGAATTTATTTCTGAAATTGCTTCACGTAACAGCTTAGATACTCCTCTGTTTGACTTATTTATGTAGTTTATTATATAACTACAGCAGGCATAAGCATCTTAGATAAATTGAATATCCATATTAGCTTATATGCATTTAACATTTTGTCGGAATATTTTCGTTTAAGAAATATTTGCGGTTTTTGTAGACTAGAACGCAAAGCATAAATATAGTTAGTATAGTCCATATCTAACTTTGACAAAAATTAATTAAAATCATTTAGCTGTTCAGTTTCAGCATCCGAAACGGAGCAACCTAAATTTTCTGTGATATTCTTCCACTCATTTTTATGCCTACTACAGTTTGGGTGGCCCTCTTCCAATGGATACAATATTTCAGTCTGTGGCATTGGGGGATATGGCATATTAAAGCGACAAACTTTTTGCCGATTAACTTCTCTTTGACATTAAGCAGTATGTCGATGACGTTGATACTGAATAGCTCCGCTAAGATCAGTATCCTCACTATCACCTTGAGTAGTTATAAATCGGTCAATAAATTGAATAACTTCTCTCATCAGAATGGCCTGCTTCTAATTTTAGGGCTTTATTAAGCCAATACATTCCATGTGTATGTGGAGAGCCCCTGTGCTGAAATTCTAT
>JAEIGM010000389.1:0-31545 GCA_018903735.1 Drosophila cardini
TCTTCGAACTGCGTTATTGGCGCAGCCGGTAGGATATCGGAAAAATATCCTTAATTTATTAATTTATTTTATTTATTTATTTTATTTATTTATTTATTTACTAACGCAGACTAAAAGCAGTCACGAGTATTTAATTATATGATTACGTAGTGTATAGATACATAAGTACCTAGGGATTACCCTGGATAAGCGGCTTTGTTTTCGAGCCCACATCAACGGACTCCCCAAACAGTGCCGCCACAAGCTGACAAAGATCAACTAACTACTTATCGCCAAGAATGTTCTGGCGTTTCGCTGTAAACGGGCGATGTATAATGATATGGTATACAGATCTGGGGCATTGCGTCTTGGACCAGTCGAAGACGTATCCAGACCACTCAAAGTTTGGCCTTGCGCCGAATGACTGGAGCTGACTGGTACGTTTGAAACTCGACCATGGACATAATTTATTGTATTTATTTATTTCATGCATGTTGCGTTCATTGGATTCATTTACCAGTGGTTCCTATAGATGCTGTATGATATAGTAGTCCGATTTAGATGAGATTTAGCCAGTATATAGGGGAAAATAGCACTAATGGAAAGGTGAATTTAGCTGAAATTGCTCAATAGACTCTATAAATTTTCATACAAAGCCTTTGAACCGATTGTTCCTATGGCAGCTATATGATATAGTGGTTCGATCTGAATGAAATTTTGTTAAAAGCTGCGGAATGATAGCAAATGCGTACGGCGTGAGTTTGGTTGAAATCGCTCAATCGACACTGAACATTTTCATTCTAAGCATTTTCATCATTCTCAACCGATTTTTCCTATGGCAGTGGTCCTATAATATAGTGGTCTGATCCGGCCGATTTTTACAAATGATCTGCCCACAGAGAAAATATACATCTGCATTCTGTTTATAACGGAGTTGGCTGTTAAGAGAAGCCTTAAGATGGAAGAGAGAGAGAGATGTATAAATCAATCTATAGTGTTCATTATAATTAGCGCATAATACTCGAAAACGATTGTGCAAAGCGTAGGGACCCTTACAACACTATAATAATTTCACGTCATCGGCATACATAAGTATGCGACAATAACCTTGTGATGAAGAAAGGTCATTTATAATAAGATTAAAAATTAGGGGCCTAGGTGACTACCCTGGGGAACTCCAGAAGTAACGAAGACAGATTTAGATAAAGCTGATCTAAGCATAACCCTTTGGGTTCTACCTGTAAGGATATGATGATATCCACAAAAGAAGGGAAGGTGGGAAGCCTAAAATGCTTAGTTTATGCAGAAGGAGCTTATGATTTACAGATGACATCAGTTTGCATTCTATTAAGAAATGGCTCATTTACAACAGAGGTAAATTCCAATAAATTGGCCGAAGTTGACAGACTCTTAACAAAACCGTGTTGGGCAGGGGAGATAATTGACTTGCAGAGGTGTTGCAAATCGAAGTAATTATATATTCGAAGAGCTTAGGGATTGCCGACAACTTCGCAATTCCCCTGTAGTTGGATAAATCCGACAGACAGAGGATTCCAAAGAGAGGTTGAAAAGAATTGAAAGAGGTTTAATTATAGAAGAACAGCACTCCTTAAGCACGCAACTGGGAATGTTGTCCGGCCCAGGAGAGAAGGAAGATTTTAAGTAGCTAATGGACAAGAGCAGACAACTGTCAGAAATATAAGGAGGATGGGAGTTTAAAGGGGTAAAAGAAATTAGTAGGCAGACTAAGAGAATACGTAGTTGAAACAAGTAAGAAAGACAAGTAAGTAAGTCGAGCTAGCCGACTGTAAAAGACCCCGTACTCATAGTATTTGCAATAAAACACTTTGAAACAAAACCATCAGTTTGTAATAGGGATGCAAATTGCCAAGAAAATGCCGATATATATATTAATTAAAATATCACATCAAATCAAATATCGATATTATCAACAACTGAATTCAAATACAGTATCATATCGCAATTATAATTACTATCGTATTGAATATCGATATATGATTTATCGTATCATATGGATACATGTGCATGCATCGTCCTCGGGCAGCGCTGTCGCTACACAAGCAGCAAAAACGTTCGCTCACATGTTTATATGTTTCTGTCTCGGTTGCACACATGCATTGACATTGCGTGCAATTGTAAACTTTGTTACGTGTCTAAGCTCTTTTGTTTATTGTCCGATTTGTATGCAACTTTCAGGATAGTTTGTGATTCTTTGTCTCCAAACAAATTTAAAATTACAATACAGAACGGTAAGTGCAAATGCCTTAAAAATGGCATTGAAGTTTGAAAATTATTTCATTCGTGTGGGAAAACGGGACGTGGCAGTCCAAAAATTTTAATCACAATGCAATTATGCTGTCTGTAGCAACCTGTATACCAAAAATGGTACTCCTAAGTGCTATAGTTACTGAGATATTCGCTTAAAACATCAATTTTTTCCTAGGTGACCATAGTTTTTACAATTTGCGGGGGCGGTAAGGGGCGTGGCAAAGATTTGAAATAAACTTGATTTGCCTGACATAAAGACGGACTTTCATTGTAAATTTGGTGGCTCTAGCTTTTGTACTACTAACTACTTTTGTACAACTAACTACTTATCGCCAAGAATGTTCTGGCGTTTCGCTGTAAACGGGCGATGTATAATGATATGGTATACAGATCTGGGGCATTGCGTCTCGGACCAGTCGAAGACGTATCCAGACACTCCAAAGTTTGGCCTTGCGCCGAATGACTGGAGCTGACTGGTACGTTCGAAACTCGACCATGGACAATGACCTCCCCCCGAGAATGGAGACCGTATACAGCCAAGTAGGAGCTTTTGCTAAGAAATACAGCTCTCACCCTTACAACGACACAGCAGCCGACTGACAAAAGACCTCGCTGGGAGAAGAGTGGTCAGAAAACTAAAACGCTGGACTTTTTAGCACCGCACACCAGACTTGAAGAAGCCAAACTAGGACACCGTCTGGGACACGGTGCCACCAGGCTAGGAAATTTAATATGTAAGAATTTTGTGTAGGTATAAGAATTTATTGTATTTTTATACTCTCTGCAAGAGAGAGTATATTGGGTTTGTGAAAAGTATGTAACAGGCAGAAGGAGGCGTGGCAGACCCCATAAAGTATATATATTCTTGATCAGCATCACAAGCCGAGTCGATATAGCCATGTCCGTCTGTCCGTCTGTCTGTCCGTCCGTCCGTCTGTCCGTCTGTCTGTCTGTGCGTATGAACAAACAGATTTCAGAGATGGTAAGAGCTACAAGTTTGAATTTAGTCTCTATCGACTTGATATTAAGTCAGTCAATACAAGAATCTTTTTTTTTTTCGATGCCCCGTTCGCCCACAATGAGCAAAAAACTAGACACACCTCGTAAAAAATTGATGTTTTAGGTGAATATCTCAGTAACTATGACACTTAGGAACACCAATTTTGGTGTGAAGGTTCCAAGTCAAGGCATAAATATAATGCCATTAACATTTTTTAGCTGCCACGCCCCCTTTTCTCACAAGAAATAAAATAATTGTTAAACTTCAATGCCGATTTTAAGGCAGATGTTCTTATCTTACAGTCTTGTAGTTTCAAATTCGTTTGGAGACCAAATATATAAAACTATCCTGAAAGTTGCATATAAATCGGACAATAAACAAAAGAGCTATCCATGTAAGAAAGTTAATAATTGAACGCAATGTTAATGCATGTGTGCAAGCGAGACAGAAACATACAAACATGTGAGCGAACGTTTTCGCTGATTGTGAAGCGACAGCGCTGCCCGCGAATGCTGGCCGTGCCGACCAATTGTATATGTATTACATATACACACATACGTATGTGCGTGCGTACATATAATGTCAAATGTGTATGTGTGTGTATACAGACAAACAGACTTTTTTGTTTCAACGTGTTTTGTTGCAAGTATCAATTGATATACTTGGATACCGATTTCATTAAATAATCGGGAATAAATTGCAGAGAGTATTCTACAGTTGGGCGTGCTCGACTGTACTTTTCTTTCTTGTTGGTACATCAAATACAAATAAAAACAAAAATATATTAAAAGTAATCATTTAAAATTTTCAATTTTAATTAAACTGAAATTAAACAAAAATAAATGGTAATCTTCGTCTCGCCGAAGATTTAATACAGTCAGTCATGCATGTTGCGTTCATTGGATTCAGTTACTAGTGGTTCCTATAGATGCTGTATGATATAGTAGTCCGATTTAGATGAGATTTAGCCAGTATATAGGGAATAATAGCAATGGAAAAGTGCGTGAATTTAGCTGAAATCGCTCAATAGACTTTACAAATTTTCATACTAAGCCTTTGAACCGATTGTTCCTATGGCAGCTATATGATATAGTGGTTCGATCTGAATGAAATTTTGTTAAAAGCTGCGGAATGATAGCAAATGCGTACGGCGTGAGTTTGGTTGAAATCGCTCAATCGACACTGAACATTTTCATACTAAGCATTTTCTTCATTCTCAACCGATTGTTCCTATGGCAGTGGTCCTATGATATAGTGGTCTGATCCGGCCGATTTTTACAAATGATCTGCCCACAGAGAAAATATACATCTGCATTCTGTTTATAACGGAGTTGGCTGTTAAGAGAAGCCTTAAGATGGAAGAGAGAGAGAGAGAGATGTATAAATCAATCTATAGTGTTCATTATAATTAGCGCATAATACTCGAAAACGATTGTGCAAAGCGTAGGGACCCTTACAACACAATAATAATTTCACGTCATCGGCATACATAAGTATGCGACAATAACCTTGTGATGAAGAAAGGTCATTTATAATAAGATTAAAAATTAGGGGGCCTAGGTGACTACCCTGGGGAACTCCAGAAGTAACGAAGACAGATTTAGATAAAGCTGATCTAAGCATAACCCTTTGGGTTCTACCTGTAAGATATGATGATATCCACAAAAGAAGGGATGGTGGGAAGCCTAAAATGCTTAGTTTATGCAGAAGGAGCTTATGATTTACAGATGACATCAGTTTGCATTCTATTAAGAAATGGCTCATTTACAACAGAGGTAAATTCCAATAAATTGGCCGAAGTTGACAGACTCTTAACAAAACCGTGTTGGGCAGGGGAGATAATTGACTTGCAGAGGTGTTGCAAATCTAAGTAATTATATATTCGAAGAGCTTAGGGATTGCCGACAACTTCGCAATTCCCCTGTAGTTGGATAAATCCGACAGACAGAGGATTCCAAAGAGAGGTTGAAAAGAATTGAAAGAGGTTTAATTATAGAAGAACAGCACTCCTTAAGCACGCAACTGGGAATGTTGTCAGGCCCAGGAGAGAAGGAAGATTTTAAGTAGCTAATGGACAAGAGCAGACAACTGTCAGAAATATAAGGAGGATGGGAGTTTAAAGGGGTAAAAGAAATTAGTAGGCAGACTAAGAGAATACGTAGTTGAAACAAGTAAGAAAGACAAGTAAGTAAGTCGAGCTAGCCGACTGTAAAAGACCCCGTACTCATAGTATTTGCAATAACACACTTTGAAACAAAACCATCAGTTTGTAATAGGGATGCAAATTGCCAAGAAAATGCCGATATATATATTAATTAAAATATCACATCAAATCAAATATCGATATTATCAACAACTGAATTCAAATACAGTATCATATCGCAATTATAATTACTATCGTATTGAATATCGATATATGATTTATCGTATCATATGGATACATGTGCATGCATCGTCCTCGAGCAGCGCTGTCGCTACACAAGCAGCAAAAACGTTCGCTCACATGTTTATATGTTTCTGTCTCGGTTGCACACATGCATTGACATTGCGTGCAATTGTAAACTTTGTTACGTGTCTAGCTCTTTTTGTTTATTGTCCGATTTGTATGCAACTTTCAGGATAGTTTGTGATTCTTTGTCTCCAAACAAATTTAAAATTACAATACAGAACGGTAAGTGCAAATGCCTTAAAAATGGCATTGAAGTTTGAAAATTATTTCATTCGTGTGGGAAAACGGGACGTGGCAGTCCAAAAATTTTAATCACAATGCAATTATGCTGTCTGTAGCAACCTGTATACCAAAAATGGTACTCCTAAGTGCTATAGTTACTGAGATATTCGCTTAAAACATCAATTTTTTCCTAGGTGACCATAGTTTTTTACAATTTGCGGGGGCGGTAAGGGGCGTGGCAAAGATTTGAAATAAACTTGATTTGCCTGACATAAAGACGGACTTTCATTGTAAATTTGGTGGCTCTAGCTTTTGTACTACTAACTACTTTTGTACAACTAACTACTTATCGCCAAGAATGTTCTGGCGTTTCGCTGTAAACGGGCGATGTATAATGATATGGTATACAGATCTGGGGCATTGCGTCTCGGACCAGTCGAAGACGTATCCAGACACTCCAAAGTTTGGCCTTGCGCCGAATGACTGGAGCTGACTGGTACGTTCGAAACTCGACCATGGACAATGACCTCAGAATGGAGACCGTATACAGCCAAGTAGGAGCTTTTGCTAAGAAATACAGCTCACCCTTACAACGACACAGCAGCCGACTGACAAAAGACCTCGCTGGGAGAAGAGTGGTCAGAAAACTAAAACGCTGGACTTTTTAGCACCGCACACCAGACTTGAAGAAGCCAAACTAGGACACCGTCTGGGACACGGTGCCACCAGGCTAGGAAATTTAATATGTAAGAATTTTGTGTAGGTATAAGAATTTATTGTATTTTTATACTCTCTGCAAGAGAGAGTATATTGGGTTTGTGAAAAGTATGTAACAGGCAGAAGGAGGCGTGGCAGACCCCATAAAGTATATATATTCTTGATCAGCATCACAAGCCGAGTCGATATAGCCATGTCCGTCTGTCCGTCTGTCTGTCCGTCCGTCCGTCTGTCCGTCTGTCTGTCTGTGCGTATGAACAAACAGATTTCAGAGATGGTAAGAGCTACAAGTTTGAATTTAGTCTCTATCGACTTGATATTAAGTCAGTCAATACAAGAATTTTTTTTTTTTCGATGCCCCGTTCGCCCACAATGAGCAAAAAACTAGACACACCTCGTAAAAAATTGATGTTTTAGGTGAATATCTCAGTAACTATGACACTTAGGAACACCAATTTTGGTGTGAAGGTTCCAAGTCAAGGCATAAATATAATGCCATTAACATTTTTTAGCTGCCACGCCCCCCTTTTCTCACAAGAAATAAAATAATTGTTAAACTTCAATGCCGATTTTAAGGCAGATGTTCTTATCTTACAGTCTTGTAGTTTCAAATTCGTTTGGAGACCAAATATATAAAACTATCCTGAAAGTTGCATATAAATCGGACAATAAACAAAAGAGCTATCCATGTAAGAAAGTTAATAATTGAACGCAATGTTAATGCATGTGTGCAAGCGAGACAGAAACATACAAACATGTGAGCGAACGTTTTCGCTGATTGTGAGCGACAGCGCTGCCCGCGAATGCTGGCCGTGCCGACCAATTGTATATGTATTACATATACACACATACGTATGTGCGTGCGTACATATAATGTCAAATGTGTATGTGTGTGTATACAGACAAACAGACTTTTTGTTTCAACGTGTTTTGTTGCAAGTATCAATTGATATACTTGGATACCGATTTCATTAAATAATCGGGAATAAATTGCAGAGAGTATTCTACGGTTGGGCGTGCTCGACTGTACTTTTCTTTCTTGTTGGTACATCAAATACAAATAAAAACAAAAATATGTTAAAAGTAATTATTTAAAATTTTCAATTTTAATTAAACTGAAATTAAACAAAAATAAATGGATATCTTCGTCTCGCCGAAGATTTAATACAGTCAGTCATGCATGTTGCATTCATTGGATTCAGTTACCAGTGGTTCCTATAGATGCTGTATGATATAGTAGTCCGATTTAGATGAGATTTAGCCAGTATATAGGGAATAATAGCAAAGGAAAAGTGCGTGAATTTAGCTGAAATCGCTCAATAGACTCTATAAATTTTCATACAAAGCCTTTGAACCGATTGTTCCTATGGCAGCTATATGATATAGTGGTTCGATCTGAATGAAATTTTGTTAAAAGCTGCGGAATGATAGCAAATGCGTACGGCGTGAGTTTGGTTGAAATCGCTCAATCGACACTGAACATTTTCATACTAAGCATTTTCATCATTCTCAACCGATTGTTCCTATGGCAGTGGTCCTATGATATAGTGGTCTGATCCGGCCGATTTTTACAAATGATCTGCCCACAGAGAAAATATACATCTGCATTCTGTTTATAACGGAGTTGGCTGTTAAGAGAAGCCTTAAGATGGAAGAGAGAGAGAGAGATGTATAAATCAATCTATAGTGTTCATTATAATTAGCGCATAATACTCGAAAACAATAATAATTTCACGTCATCGGCATACATAAGTATGCGACAATAAGCTTGTGATGAAGAAAGGTCATTTATAATAAGATTAAAAATTAGGGGGCCTAGGTGACTACCCTGGGGAACTCCAGAAGTAACGAAGACAGATTTAGATAAAGCTGATCTAAGCATAACCATTTGGGTTCTACCTGTAAGATATGATGATATCCACAAAAGAAGGGAAGGTGGGAAGCCTAAAATGCTTAGTTTATGCAGAAGGAGCTTATGATTTACAGATGACATCAGTTTGCATTCTATTAAGAAATGGCTCATTTACAACAGAGGTAAATTCCAATAAATTGGCCGAAGTTGATACCGACTCTTAACAAAACCGTGTTGGGCAGGGGAGATAATTGACTTGCAGAGGTGTTGCAAATCGAAGTAATTATATATTCGAAGAGCTTAGGGATTGCCGACAACTTCGCAATTCCCCTGTAGTTGGATAAATCCGACAGACAGAGGATTCCAAAGAGAGGTTGAAAAGAATTGAAAGAGGTTTAATTATAGAAGAACAGCACTCCTTAAGCACGCAACTGGGAATGTTGTCAGGCCCAGGAGAGAAGGAAGATTTTAAGTAGCTAATGGACAAGAGCAGACAACTGTCAGAAATATAAGGAGGATGGGAGTTTAAAGGGGTAAAAGAAATTAGTAGGCAGACTAAGAGAATACGTAGTTGAAACAAGTAAGAAAGACAAGTAAGTAAGTCGAGCTAGCCGACTGTAAAAGACCCCGTACTCATAGTATTTGCAATAACACACTTTGAAACAAAACCATCAGTTTGTAATAGGGATGCAAATTGCCAAGAAAATGCCGATATATATATTAATTAAAATATCACATCAAATCAAATATCGATATTATCAACAACTGAATTCAAATACAGTATCATATCGCAATTATAATTACTTTCGTATTGAATATCGATATATGATTTATCGTATCATATGGATACATGTGCATGCATCGTCCTCGAGCAGCGCTGTCGCTACACAAGCAGCAAAAACGTTCGCTCACATGTTTATATGTTTCTGTCTCGGTTGCACACATGCATTGACATTGCGTGCAATTGTAAACTTTGTTACGTGTCTAGCTCTTTTGTTTATTGTCCGATTTGTATGCAACTTTCAGGATAGTTTGTGATTCTTTGTCTCCAAACAAATTTAAAATTACAATACAGAACGGTAAGTGCAAATGCCTTAAAAATGGCATTGAAGTTTGAAAATTATTTCATTCGTGTGGGAAAACGGGACGTGGCAGTCCAAAAATTTTAATCACAATGCAATTATGCTGTCTGTAGCAACCTGTATACCAAAAATGGTACTCCTAAGTGCTATAGTTACTGAGATATTCGCTTAAAACATCAATTTTTTCCTAGGTGACCATAGTTTTTTACAATTTGCGGGGGCGGTAAGGGGCGTGGCAAAGATTTAAAATAAACTTGATTTGCCTGACATAAAGACGGACTTTCATTGTAAATTTGGTGGCTCTAGCTTTTGTAGTTTAAAAGATCCAGGTGTTCATACGGACAGAATGACAGACGGACGGACGGACAGACGGACATTGCTATATCGTCTCGGCTGTTGATGCTGATCAAGAATATATATTCTCTATGGGGTCGGAAATGCCTCCTTCTGCCTGTTACGCACATTTCGCTTCAGACAAACCTAATAGACCCCTGTACTCTTTTTAGAGTATGGGGTCTAAAAAGTTAGCAAAGAGATCGGAAGCAGCCGAGTCCTCTTTGACTTTAGTGGTATTAAAGAAAAAAGAGTTGGGTAAAGTAGAAGATTTGCGTTAAGAGTTAACAAAGTTAGAGAATTGTTGAGGTTTGCGCACAAATTGAGTCTTGCAACAAACGAGATAATTTTCATAGCACTGAGAATTGTTTGTAGGAGGGCGAAAGGCTGATGAGATTGGCGGGTGCCAATATCTGCTGATGCTGCTGCTGCGGGGGTGAAGCGGGAAATGAGTTTAATAAAACGCGCGGTACTGCGTTTATTTGATTTTATATTAAATGGTTCTTTATTTATTTACTCGCGACAGCGGGTGAACGGGTTGAAATATACAAATATACAATTACAAAAAGTGGAAAAAGTATCAAGCGACGGAATTCACGTAGTGAAAAGTATGGCGCTTTACACTGTTATGTCAGTCACTCCGTTCGGTGTGGCCGGTTATCGTTAAGTTGGAAATCCGCCCCTTACTCATCCTCTGGGGTGAACATGTCGCACGACTGTCTTCCGAAACGCTGTGTCGCACTTCGACTCGATGACAGCCGTATACGCCTGGTCGGCTCCGAGCCTCGTCATGGCCAAGCCGAGTGATTTGGCGAACAAGCCGTTAATAAGACTCTCCGGGGCGCATGCATCCAGAAGCTCGCGGGTGTCGAAGGACTTCGACCCGTTGCCAATCCGGATTTCCACGGAAGGCATCAGTGTAGTGATCCGGGACTGGAAGAGGGACGTGAGTGTAGGGGCCTGAGTTGGGATCGGGGCAGCCGCGCCATCGGAGGACTGAACCGATCGCCGCTTTGGAGAGTTGCTTCGCGGTTGGTCGGTGCGTCGAGTTGGCGATCGGCGTCGGGGGGCTTGAACTGCCATGTGGAGAAGTGTGTAGTGCGGCTGTCCACACCGACGGCATCTTTAGCACTCCGACACACTCCCGTGAAGTGCTCATGCGCCAAACAGTTAGGGCAGTATCGGTTCACGAGCACCGCGCGTAGCCTCTTCTCGGCACGCAGATTCAAAAACCGCCGGCACTGGCGGAGTGCGCGGCACACTCGACACCGGTACGAAACGACCCCCCCGGATGCGGTGCCTCTCCTGCCTTGCGGGCCTGGATTGAATATGAGCCATGCTGCTTTGAATCCAAAGGGCTGGAACAAGAAAGCGGAAATTCATTAGTTGGAGCGGGGACAACGGATGAGAGGATACTCAGACGCGGACACGTAGAAAATACATGTAACAAGGAGGGAGTTACTGGGTCGGGAGTTACTATGGGATAGTACTCATCCTGCAACAGGCTGAGCTTGCCTACGAGGCGTCGGATGGATCCACGTGAAACCCGAACATCGACGACGCGTACTTAACCGTCAGCGTCAGAGTGGACGTGGTCCACTCGACCCAAGCGCCATTCTGTGGGTTGGAGTCTTTCATTTGTTTTGTTTGTGGAGCTCTTGGAGGTACTCGTGTTTCCAACGGCGACAGAAACTATGGTGCATCGCCTTTAGCCGCTGCCATCTCTTTATCTCAGACATGGGCTCGGCGAGGATCTCAGGCTCTGCAATGGATATGAGGGGACCTCCGATCAGAAAATGTCCGGGGCTCAACGCTAAGAGATCCGTTGGGTCTTCACTCATAGGGGAGATGGGCCGAGAGTTCAGACACTCTTCGATTCCTCATAGGAGAGTGGACAGCTCCTCGAACGTGTACTTGCACAATAAGGCCTTGAAACTCTTCACCCCGGCTTCCCATAATCCACCCACATGAGGCGCTCTGGGTGGAATGAAGTGCCAATCGAGAATGTGCTGGCGAAAGGAGTTTACGACGCAATGTTTCGTAGCCACTAGCAAGTCCCTTTCGAGTGCCTTGGACGCTCAAACAAAAGTTCTGCCGTTATCGAAGTATATCCGTTGTGGACATTGTCTCCGGGACACAAATCGCGCGAAGGCGGTCAGGATCTTCTTTGTGGTGAGATCCGACGAGGCCTCAAGATGGCTTGCTTTAGTGCAAAAGCACACGAAAACGCAGACGTAACCTTTGGTAATGAGACAGGATCCCCCGGTGTAATTCTTGATCTCGAAGGGAGCTGGAAATCAATGCCTGTGTGCGTGAACGGCCTGGAGAAGGTTATACGTTCTCGCAAAAGGTCTCCCATCATCTGTCTCTGGTGACGGCGCACAGTGGGTCAGCGGGCCAAAAAACTTTGCAAAAATCATATCTTTTTAACCAAAAAAGATATTTAAAAAATTTAAAAAGCAGTCATTAAAAAACTTTTTAAGCTATAAAATAATTGTTCGAACAGCATTTTCGGTCAACAGGGTGCTTGAAAATTTAAGGTCAAAGTTCACTAATGTTTCTGCTCACATTAGACACATAAAATAAAAATTAAAAATACAATTTTTTATCACAAACTATTGTTTTCAATCTTATTTTTATATTGGTACCACATTTTAATATGTTTAAGACAAAATTTTTTTAAACAAATTTACTAAATGTTGATGCCAACATTTTTGGTTATGTTATTTTGAGGTTATTTTTCTTTATTTCTTTTTACTGTCATTTTTTCTTTAAAACATACATTTACATTTATTGTAATACTTAATAAACTTAATTTTTTCGGAACTGAAACTATTCTCTTCGAAATCCATTTAAAATGGGTGGATCTGATGATGCTGCTTGCTTGCAAACAAAGTCTACTTTCTTTCAATATAAATCGTAAATTTTTGCAGGAATTAAACTCTTAAATTTAACATAAGATTGAGGAGAATATATACACTTCATTGAGTAAGCATTACTGTTAATTAAGTTTACGAATCTGCCTTTCCGATTATGCCCAATCAAAAAAGAGTCATAAAACATTTGATACCTCACCCCTTAAAAGAGTGGAATGGAAGAAGAAAATCAAAATCAAGTTATGAATTTTTTTAATGCATTTTTACTAAAAAACATTGCGTAATGGATTTTTTTTAAATAACCATCAACATAAGAATATCTAATAGTGCTGACTTATCAGAGCTACAACTATTTTCTCTCATTTCTCTTGGGATCGCACGTGTATAATCGATACAATGGACGAGATGCGTTTTCGTTTCAGGAGAAATCTCTTGGAATCGAATAGGATAGTTTCAAAATAAATTCTGTGTACTTCATTTTACAATGCAGCTGAGAAATCCCATACTCATAGCTGTGTTTCTACCTCATGGAATTATCCAAATTGAAATTCTTTTTTTGTTTACTTAAAAACACAATTTCTTCAGCTATCTGTTGCCTAAATGACTAAGGATGGGTAAAATCCTTACAAAATAACTTTTGTTAAAAGTTACTATGTCTGGTATAATTAACAACATGATTTTACGCAGTTTTTTCATTCAAACACACATGACGGAAATTCCCATTTTTGCCTGCGCTCTTCTTGTTCCATACCTAAGCCACGCATTTTCACCGCGAGGTTGCGTTAGTTTCTTGACTCTTGTTTCTAAACGGGCAAGTATGGGCAAAGGAGACTATATAGACATATTAGAGGAAGGATGCCTCTATCATATGTATATAGTTTCATTTTGACCTTGGATGAACTTTAGAATTTAAGTCCAACTTTAGTTAAAAAAATAGCCCAAAAATAGTCTTATTTTTAATCTTTTCTGGAAAAAGCAGTTATTAAGCGAAAATTAAAATTCATAGTAAACTGTATTAAGAGTTAATATACTTTTAATTTAAAAAAAGGAACATTAAGATTGATTGATTAGTTCGCCCAAAATTCAATATTAAAGTTCATACTTTGCGACAGAAATGCATGCAGTTCGGCACATTTCAAAAAATATGTCAACTTTGAGGGGCTCTAGCACCCACAATTTTAAACCGATTTCCAAAAAATTTTGGATTTACCAGTTTTAATCATTCTTAACCAAACCTCATTTTTCTTCTTGTCGAACGCTACCATCACAAAAATGATTTTTGCCACGTTTTTCGGGCCGCTGCCCCAGTGTGCGGCGTCGATAAATAATGCAGGTCTTGCATCTTAGCACGTGAGCCTTAACCCAGTTCTTGATTTTGGGGATCCAAAACTTCGTACGCAAATACCGCACCATTAGCTGACTGCCATCGGGCAGCGTTATGCGGTGTGCCAACTTGACAAGGATGCGAGTGAAATGGGCGTCGTAAGGGAGAAGGATTGGGTGACGCCTGTTGTAGCTGAGGGACTCAGCTGCTCGAAGTCGCCCGCAAGAACACAGGACGCTGTGCTTATCCAGGAAAGGATTTAAATTAAGCAGGGAGCTGTAAGGCGGGATGGACCGCTTTTAGACGGATCGGATCGGACAACTATAGCCTATAGCTCCGATAGGACAAATCGGTCGAAAATTGGTGATTTGTATGGAGACATGAAGTTTTAGTTGAGCGATTGCAACCAAACTAACACATTATGTGTATAATGCCATTGTTACTGTCCTCACCAAGTTTGGTCCTGATTGGTAAACTGTAGTCTATAACTCCCACAGGACTAATCGGTCGAAAATTACGCTGTCTTTTACAGTCGGCTCTCTCGACTGTAGCGTTTCTTATGTGTTTTCTCCGGGTACATTTGCGTAAGAAGTTTTGCAGTCTTTAATGCGTATTCAACAATTTTTCACCATTTATCATTTCTTTGCAATTAATAACATTTCAAACAAGAAAGAATGCTATAGTCGCCTCGCGACTTTAGGATACCCCTTTCTCAGTTTAATTATATTATTAACAATGGGATATAATAATAATAATAGTAAAATTGTTTAGTTAATCGTCCCCTTTTGATTTTAATTCAGATGACTTGAGAAACGCAGAAAATTTTCATACAAATTCATATATACAGCGTATTTTTGACCGATCGTCCCTATGGGAGCTTTACGATATAGTCGTCCGATTTGAATGAAGCTCGGCCAACGCAATAGTTATTCATATAAATTCATATTTGTACCGAATTTTTGACCGATTGTCCCTATGGGAGCTTTACGATATAGTTGTCCGATTTGGATCAAACTTGGTCAGTATATGTACTCCCTATACGTGTGTCAATTTGGTTTAGATATCATTGCTAACAAAAAAGTTTTCTATACTAAAACATGCTATTTTTACCTGTTTTTACCTTTGTATGCACATAGAACGCCCTAAAGTGGGCGTGTCAAAAAACAAAAACAAACTTGTACTGCTTGGGCATTTTATCTTTCGTTTGCGACCACTCGGGCCTTTCTAGCTCTTATAGTCTCTGAGATCCTTTTGTTCACACAGACGGACAGACGGACATGGCTATATCGACTCGGCTAGTCATGCTGATCAAGAATATATATACTTTATGGGATCTGTCATGTCTCCTTCTCCCTGTTACATACATTCCAACGAATACAATATACCCTTTTGCTCTACGAGTAACGGGTATAATTATATTTTTTTTAATAACCCGTCTTCGAACTACCTTATTATATAGATTATTCAATGGTAATATGAATTTACAAAATTAATTCGAAAGTTCAGTTATTTAATAGTGGGTGTATTATTATCGTTCTGTCCGTCCTTTCATAATTGTGACATCTGCAAAACAACAAAGTATCCAACTTTTGCGTTAAATCCACCAATGGCCAACAAGTGACCGACCGTATCAAAAATGGTATATTGATTTTATTAGTGCATTTCCTCGTACCAAGCAGGGCCATAAAAGTATTTTTACCGTGTTTGACCATTTTCAAAATTTTCTTTTCTTTAAGCAGTCAAGAAGTGTAACGCGGCCGAAACAGGTAACCGCTCGATTAATGCTACTTTAAGAGCCTATATTCGTTGGGATCAACGTCGATGGGATATAATTTTACCAATTATTAATTCGACATTGAAAAACTCCATCCATTAGTCTGCAGGATGACAGGAGATTGAACAAAAAGTTGTCAGACGCAATTTTGTTTTAAGCAATGCAGCGACAAATTGTAATGCCAATTTAGCACCTATCGGTATCGAAGATCGAATTAAGAAAAAGTACGGAAATTCATTGTACATGCTGGAAGATTTAAACGGGAAAGAATTAGGAACATTGCACGCGAAAGATATTTTTAATAATTATTTCACCCTTTTTCAGCTTTTATCTTCGCTAGTTCGCTGTAATCAAACCTGTGGTGCAGGGGTGTGAATATTTGTGATTTGTTTTTGCATATAATCATATTGTATTTTTAGACCCCGTACTCCAAAAAAGAGTATAGGGGTCTATTAAGTTTGTCTGAAGCGAAATGTGCGTAACAGGCAGAAGGAGGCGTGGCCGACCCCATAAAGTATATATATTCTTGATCAGCATCAACAGCCGAGACGATATAGCGATGTCCATCTGTCCGTCTGTTATGGATCAAAAAAAAATTTTTTTTGAGCTATTTCAACCAAATTAAGCCTATATGCATTTAGTACCAAATTTCATCCGAATCGGACCACTATATCATATAGCTACCATAGGAACAATCAGTTGAAAATGATGAAAATGCTTAGTATGAAAATGTTCAGTGTCAATTGAGCGTTTTCAACCAAACTCACGCCATAAGCATTTGTTATCATTCCCCAGCTGTTGACCAAAGTTCATTCGAATCGAATCACTATATCATATTGCTGCCATAGGAACAATCAGTTCAAAGCCTTAGTATGAAAATTTTTAATGTCTATAGAGCGATTTGAACCAAATTCACGCAGTACACATAAGCTATTATTCCCTATATGCTGACCAAATTTCATCCGAATCGGACCACTATATCATATAGCTACCATAGGAACAATCAGTTGAAAATGATGAAAATGCTTAGTATGAAAATGTTCAGTGTCAATTGAGCGTTTTCAACCAAACTCACGCCATAAGCATTTGTTATCATTCTCCAGCTGGTGACCAAAGTTCATTCGAATCGAATCACTATATCATATAGCTACCATAGGAACAATCGGTTCAAAGGCTTAGTATGAAATTTTTTCATGTCTATTGAGCAATTTTAACCAAATTCACGCAGTCCACATAAGCTATCATTTCCTATATGCTGACCAAATTTCATCTAAATCAGACTACTTTATCATACAGCATACATAGAAACCACTGGTAACTGAATCCAATGAATGCAACATGAATGACTGCAAGGGAACTTAATCTTCGGCGAACCGAAGATTACCTTTCTTTCTTGTTTAATTTCAGTTTAAATTTAAAATATTACTTTCGAATTGTGAAATAATAATATCGAATTGTTAAACACGGTTTATTTTTAAAACAGGCCAAGTAAGGAAATTGTGCATTTAATTTTGTATATATTAACATACATTTGTATATAAATATGTGAATCACTCCGTTTTTTCTTCGTTTTCTTATATCTTACTTGTATTTCTTACTTGTTATACTCTCTGCAAGAGAGAGTATATTGGGTTTGTGAAAAGTATGTAACAGGCAGAAGGAGGCGTGGCAGACCCCTTAAAGTATATATATTCTTGATCAGCATCACAAGCCGAGTCGATATAGCCATGTCCGTCTGTCTGTCTGTCCGTCCGTATGAACAAACAGATTTTAGAGATGGTAAGAGCAACAAGTTTAAATTAGGTCTCTATCGACTCGATATTAAGTCAGTCAATACAAGAATCTTTTTTTTTTGATGCCACGCCCTATTCGCCCACAATGAGCAAAAAACTAGAAACACCTCGTAAAAAATTGATGTTTTGGGCGAATATCTCAGTAACTATGGCACATAGGAACACCAATTTTAGAATGCAGGTTCCTAGAAACAGCATAAATGCATTGTCATTAAATATTTTTGGGCTGCCATTTTTTAGGCATATGTTTTTAACGTACAGTATTGTAATTTGAAATTCGGTTAGAGTCAAATTGTATTAAGCTATTCTGAAACTTGCAGATAAATCGGACAATAAACAGAAGAGCTAGAAGCGTAAAAAAGTTTATAATTGAACGCAATGCAAAGCATGTGTGCAAGCTAGACAGAAACATACAAGCATATGAACGAACGTTTACGCTGCTCGTGCGGCGGCATTACATAATGCATTACATAATATGTATATGTAATACATATACATAATGCAGAGAGTATTCTACGGTCGGGCGTGATCGACTGTACTTTTCTTTCTTGTTTTTTTTAATGTTCGTTATAATTTACTCAAATTTCGGATTTTTATTTGACAGCTGGGCTGCTCTTTTATATGCAAGCCGCCACTGATAAGTACATTTATTGTAGAACAAATTATTTATATTCAACTAAAAAAAAATAAAATATAAAGCTTTATTTTATTATAGCTTGACACAATATTTTATCAAAACAAGTAAGAAAGGCTGCAATCGAGCTAGCCGACTGTAAAAGACCCCATATAGTAACTAGTAAGAAAGGCTACAGTCGAGCGAGCCAACTGTAAAAGCCCCGTACTCACAGAAGTGCTCATTTTCCTTACGAAAAACCAGTAAGAAAGGCTACAGTCGAGCGAGCCGACTGTAAAAGACCCCGTACTCACAGAAGTGCGCATTTTCCATTCGAAAAACAAGAAAATCGGAGTGATTCACATTTTGTATACATACATTTTTATATACAAATGTATGTAAATATATACACAATTAAATGCACAATTTCCTTACTTATCTTATTTTAAAAATATGCCGTGTTTTACAATTTGAAATTAAATTTAAATTTAATTTTAAAGTTGAATTGAAATAAAAAAAAAATAGTCAAAATAATTCACTGACGGGGGGGATTCGAACCTCGGACTCCACGCACACGCGTCAGTGCCCTAACAGCTGCACCACGCCCCTCTATTGAAAGTGTTCGACTATCTGCATTTACATGTAATATTTTTTTGTTATATAACAAAAATTAATAAAATGTCCCTGACGGCGCTCGAACCCATGATCCCGGGTTCACATATAAGTGCGAAGTAGATATATGCATGAATGTAATCATTTCAAACATCATAGTACTGTACAGTACTGTAGTGTTCTCAAAAAATACTGAACTCATATTTTACTGTACAGTAGATTCATTGTGTCAAAAAAAGTGAGCACACCCTTTTTACTGTACTCATTCAAAGTGAATGACAGCTAAACTTGTACTCTGTTTGAGTGAGTACAGTGTAAGTGTCATTTTTTTCCAGTTGTACACTAAATAGAAATATGAGCACACGTGTGCAACTGTCGACACAGTACAGTCGTATTAAAAATTTCACAAAAATTAATTATTTCAAAATGGATCAGGCATCTTTACTACATAGACCACACTCCGCATTGCAGTTTATGTAAATAATTAAAATTTAAAAAGTTAACAAATGGCACTTGTCACTGACTGGATTCGAACCCGGGACCCCGGGCTAACCAACACGTACGAAGCGCGCATCTCTACTACCTAGACCACGCTCCCTATTGAAGTTGCAGTAGCTAAACGTAGAGTTAAATCTTTTATAATAAATGTTTAGTTAACACACTGCACTGCTTCCTGCAGTTCTTTTTCTATTGCAAGCAGTTTAAACAGACAATTTATTCATAAAACTCAGCATTTTTGATTAATTTATTTTATATGTTGTTGTTGTCCGATTTGAACCAAATTTGGTGAGGATACTTTTAATAATTATTCACACATTCTCTGTAAGTTTGGTTGCGATCGCTCAACTAACATTACGTGTCTTCATACAAATTTTTTATTTTTGACCGATTTGACCTATGGGAGCTATAGGCTATAGTTGTCCGATCCAGATCAAACTTGGTGAGGATAGTTATATTGGTACCATACACATAATGTGTGAATTTGGTCTCTCTAGCTCTAGTAGTTTTCAAGTTATGGTGATGTGAAAATTGTTTTTTGCAATTTGCGGGGGCGGTAAGGGGCGTGGCAAAGATTTGAAATAAACTTGATCTGCTCGCGAAGCAGACGGACTTTCATTCCAAATTTGGTGGCTCTAGCTCTTGTAGTTTAAAAGATCTAGGTGATCATACAGACGGACGGACAGACGGACAGACGGACAGACGGACATTGCTATATCGTCTCGGCTGTTGATGCTGATCAATAATTCTTCTGCCTGTTACGCACATTTCGCTTCAGACAAACCTAATAGACCCCTATACTCTTTTTTAGAGTACGGGGTCTAAAAAGAAAAGCGAAGTGATTCACATTATGTATATATTCATATTAAAATAAATGTATACACAATTTCCTTACTTGGTTTATTTTAAAAACATATTTTCTGTAAAAATAAACCTTGTATTACAATTTGAAACTGATATTTAAAATTTAAATTGAAAAAAACAAGTAAGAAAGGCTACAGTCGAGCTAGCCGACTGTAAAAGACCCCGTACTCATAGTATTTGCAATAAAAAACTTTATTGTTAGTCGTCAAGAAATGCCGATATCGATATTAATTAATATATCTATATTATCAACAACTGAAATCAAAAACGATATCGACATAATGACCAATTATCGCGTTCAATATCATATCGCAATTATAATTACTATCGTATTGAATATCGATATATGATTTATCGTATCGTATGCATAAATGTGCATGCATCGTCCGGGAGCAGCGCTGTCGCTACACAAGCATCGAAAACGTTCGCTCACATGTTTATATGCTTCTGTCTCGCTTGCACACATGCATTGACATTGCGTGCAATTGTTAACTTTGTTACGTGTCTAGCTCTTTTGTTTATTGTCCGATTTGTATGCAACTTTCAGGATAGTTTGTGATACCCCAATACCAATTTATTGATATAATCATAAAATCGTATATAAAATGCCGAGAGAATTATTACCAATTTTGTTAAATTTTAAATTAAATTAAAAATATTTATAGATATTTTATAGAACTAGAATACGAGATTTATTTTTACGCAAAACATAATTTGTGCACAAGTCATGTAAGAAACGATAATAATGTTTATATTTATTTACATACATAAATGTATGTACATTTAGTAAATATGAATCAAACACGTTCTTCTTCATTTTCTTTTTTGTATGGAAAAATGCGCACTACTGTGAGTACGAAGTCTTTTACAGTCGGCTCGCTCGAATGTAGCCTCTCTCAATTGTTGGTTGCTGTAAATGCTTTATTATTTTGTATGTATGTATAATTTCGGTTTAAGTGTTTTAAGTTCCGTCAGGGTAAGGAATAATGACAAATTGTGCGGTATTTATAATATCACGTGGAATATGGGAAATGATGAAAATTTCGTTAGTAGTTGTCTTTAACCAAGTTGATGTTTTAATATTTATTATTTTTTCAGCGTTTAAATGTGGGTTCAATATACAAACATAGGGTTGAATATGCCAAGCCTGGTTAGTTGCATTGCTAGTTCAATGTCTTCAATGTATTCTGTGAATTCTTGTAAATTAAAAATTAATATGTCAAGTCTTTGATCTGCCTCACAGGTGATACTTAAACTGTTCATTACTTCAATTCCTCTATTAACTGCTTTTATTACTTCACTTAATTCATTAGCTTGAACACTATTTACTGAATGAACCTAGAGTTGTTAAAATATGAGGAGTTGTCATCGTGATTCGCGCTATTGGTTGATCTGGAATTATCGTATTTACTTTCATTAGTTACTTTTTCCTTTTTATATTTTGCTTTTTAGTGTGTTATCTTTCTACCTCTGTTTCCTGTTTGCTTAAATGGGTTTGCGGATTTAGATCTAACTAACCTGTATCTAGTATCTACTTCGAATTCGGCTCTATTTTCTTTGAGTCTTTCTATTTTACTTTTCTAATTTAATCATACTCATAATTTGTATCATACTCGGGAGTTCCTGAGTATATGAAAATATCTGCTGGTGTTCTACCAGTCGAAATATGTTTAGATTTTTGATTATAAGTGGAAAGTATTAATTCAAATCTAGTGTCAGAACTGGCAATTCTTAAATTTTCATTTACTGTTTTTTGGAATCTTTCTATGTCTGAAATACCGTTTCCACTAGTTGTGGATATTTTTACGTCTTCTGATTTTAACCAAATTTGTAGTGCGGAGCACTAGAAAGCTGAGACTTTATCTGCTTTAATTTCAATTGGTTTTCCCATGTCATTAAATAATTTTTATAGAGTTCTTTCGGCTTCTAACCAATCTCGACCATTTACTTCGATAAAAGTTGCGTATTTTGAATATAAGTGTATACAAAATATAAATTGTTTGTTGTCTACCATACAAAAATCAACGACACATTTTTCTCTAGGATTCTGGATTTCTGGAGTTAGTTCGAAAACTAATTTAGTGTTTCTATGTTCTGTTTTTGCTATATTACAAACTTTGTGTTCGTTAATAATATTTTAAACTAAGTTCTGGTAACATGGATAGCAATATTATTCTTTAAATAATGATGTCATTTTCTCTTTTTCTGGATGTAGTAACTTTTGGTGTGTGTTAACTATGTTTTCTTAAAATTCGGCATAAGTTTGGAGGTCAGTCAGTTTTTTAGTTGATCTCATTACTTTTGTAATACTATTTCAACGAATGCAAAGTAAGAAATGGAAAGTAAGAAAATCGGATTCTTTGCTGAAGTATATAATACTTTTCTTTGAACATAAGTAGTCTTTAATTATTTCTTTGGCTTGATTGTGTATCATTTCAATATAATTTATTAAAATTTTTGTTTAATGAAAATAGTGACGATTACGTTATTTGAGTTACTTTATTCAAATTCTATTTGTCTTTTAAAATAGTTGATTGGTCTTTATGTGAGTGAAATGTAATATGGATTGTCTTCTTGAGCACTATGGATTGTTGCTACTGTGACGTTAGAAGTTTCTCCTAACAAGTTTTCTTGAATTTTTATTCTGGATAAAGCATCTGCAACATGGTTCTCTTTACTTGGTACTTATTTAATGTGATAATCAAAATCATTTAATTTTATTTTCCAGCGTCATAATTTCATATTTGGTTCTTTAATGTTATTATGCCAAACAAGTAAGAAAGGCTACAGTCGAGCGAGCCGACTAAACAGAGTTCTTAAAAAAAAAAAAGTTTTTATAATATTTTAAAAAAAAAAAAAAAAAAAAAAAAAAAAAAATAAAAAAATTTTTTAAAAAAAAAAAAAAAAAAAAAAAAAAAAAAATTTAAATTAAATTTTAATTTTATATAAAAAAAAAAAAAAAAAAAAAAAAAATAATTCACCTAACGGAATTCAAACCTCGGACCCCACCCAAACCCCCAACCAACCTCTATTGAAAGTGCTCGACTATCTGCATTTACATGTAATATAATATTTTTTTGTTATATAACAAAAATTAATAAAATGTCCCTGACGGCGCTCGAACCCATGATCCCGGGTTCACATATAAGTGCGAAGAATTAGATCAGGCATCTTTACTACTTAGACCACACTCCGCATTGAAGTTTATGTAAATAATTAAAATTTAAAAAGTTAACAAATAGGATTTGTCACTGACTGGTTTCGAACCGGGGACCCCGTTCTAACCAATACGTACGAAGCGCGCATCTCTACTACCTAGACCATGCTCCTTATTTAAGTTGCAGTAGCTAAACGTAGAGTTAAATCTTTTATAATAATTGTTTAGTTAACACACTGCACTGCTTGCTGCAGTTTGTGTTCTTCTTCTATTGCAAGCAGTGTAAACAAACAATTTATTCATAAAACTCAGCATTTTTGATTAATTTATTTTATATGTTGTGGTTGTCCGATTTGGACCAAATTTGGTGAGGATACTTTTAATAATTATTCACACATTCGCTGTAAGTTTGGTTGCGATCGCTCAACTAACATTACGTGTCTTCATACAACTTTTTTATTTTTGACCGATTTGTCCTATGGGAGCTATAGGCTATAGTTGTCCGATCCAGATCAAACTTGGTGAGGATAGTTATATTGGTACCATACACATAATGTGTGAATTTGGTCTCTCTAGCTCAAGTAGTGTTCAAGTTATGGTGATGTGAAATTTGTTTTTTGAAATTTGCGGGGGCGGTAAGGGGCGCGGCAAAGATTTGAAATAAACTTGATCGGCTCGCGAAGCAGACGGACTTTCATTCCAAATTTGGTGGCTCTAGCTCTTGTAGTTTAAAAGATCTAGGTGATCATACAGACGGACGGACAGACGGACAGACGGACATTGCTATATCGTCTCGTCTGCTGATCAAGAATATATATACTTTATGGGGTCGGCCACGCCTCCTTCTGCCTGTTACGCACATTTCGCTTCAGACAAACCTAATAGACCCCTATACTCTTTTTTAGAGTACGGGGTCTAACAAGTGGTTTGTGATCACTGAATAACTCGAATTTCCTACCGTAGAGATAAGATCGGAAATTTTTGTTGCCCAAACGATGGCTAAAAGTTCTTTTTCAATTACTACATAATTAATTTCATGTTCATTTAGAGTTCTACATGTGAAATATATTGGTTTTTGATTTTTAGGCACAACAGCTCCAATGGCTATGTTGTTGGCATCAGTTGTGAGACAAAATGGTTTTTCGAAATTCGGATAAAGTAATATTGGATCGGACGATATAAGTACTTTTAATTTTTCAAACTCTTATTTTTTATACTTGCACCTTTTTTTTTTTTAAGTCATTGACTTTGCAACTTGTGCGAAGTTAGAAATGAATTTTCTGTAATATCCACAAAGACATAAAATGATTTTGATTGTGGTAAAATACTGACATTTTCCAAGTTTGTCTAGTATTTTATTCATGACTGGAATAGGACATTTATCATCGATTGTTATTTCATTTAAGATTCAATAGTCAATAACTATACGGAAGTTTTTTTTACCTGATGCATCACGTTTCATTGGCACAATCCAAATTGGTGAACAATAAGGCGAGTTTGATTGGCTAATTATACCCTGTTCAATCATTTCCTTGATTTGTTTGTAGACTTCTTCGTCGAATGTTTGCGAATACTTGTATGGACGCTTTTGAAATTGGGTATTCATGTTTAGTTTGGATGACATGCTTAATTGTATTGGTGAAAGTCAAATGTTCGCTTTCTTTGTACTGAATGTCACTAAACTCGAATTGAGTTTTAGTTAGTTTGGATTTTTCTTCATCGTTCAGATGTTCTAATGGGAATTGATCTACTGCTATATCATTTGTTTTGGGCGGATCAAGGCATTGAAATACGGTCTTGTCCCTGACAGAATCCTCATGATCATATCTCATTTGAAATGGATGCTCATTAAGGATAACTGTTTTTTGTTTATAGTCGGAATTGCTTCACAGGTTTCTAGATATTCTCTACCTAGTAGAACATCAGAAAAGTTGTGTAAATAAAATATTTGATTAGTAGGACAAAGCTTACTAGGTGCAAAAGATACGCAATTTTTTAATTGAACAATGCCATTTATTGTTTGTACATTTAATTGGCAAGGTTTGATAGGAAAATTTAGAAAGTTTTGTTTAATTAGATTGATGAACGAACCTGTGTCAATTACGCAGCTAAAATGTTGTCCATTCATTACAAATCTGATGAAGGGATTTGTTCTTGGTCCGAGGCTCCTTGATGAAAATTTTCAGATGTTTCCATTTTTGAGTAACCACTGGTATTTTCTCGCTGTCTTCTGCATGGAGGATTCAAGGATCTTTGGGTTTGATTTTGGTAATTCATTGGGTTTTGTGATCTAGCTTGATCAAGGTTTTGTTTAAATTCTTTATATAACGCCTGATTATTTTCAGCTTTTTTTTTGGTTTATTTTTTGGATTTGTATTGTTCGAATGGGACTTTGACAATAATTTTGATTATTTCCTATTCCTCGATTATTATTATTAGTTTTTTTGCCTTTTGAATTATCAGTACTTTGGTTAGTACGCTCTTTAAAATTGTTTTATAGAGTCCTTCGCGTTGAGCGACTTGTTTAAGTTTTGAAACAGTTGTAATGTCATGTCTAGCTAAGGTCATGAATAATCTGTCGGGTAGTTACCTAGTAATTACATCTTTAATTGTATTATTCATTGCGTTTGTGTACAGTACAGTGTTTTGTGGCTGATTTTCTAACATGAGTTTATTTGAAATTACAAAAGACTTATATTCTAGTTCTTCTACGAACTTACGTACACCATTGTTTGTAATTAGTGTTGTACAAACGGCTTAGTAGTTCCTCGTATGGTGTTTGTGTTTTAAATTCGTCGATGAGGGCATTCTTTAGTTCTGCCCCAGGTTGAAGCTGCTGTGAGTTGGGATACTCGTTGTGCTGATCCAGATGTCTGCATTTCGATGGCTCCAAATAGATGCTGCCCACTGTTTTTCCGTCAAATTTTGGCACTTGACGTATCTGTCCTAAAGCTTATTTGAGGTGCATCTTAGATATTTTCATTGTTGCGATTGTTGTCATGATGTTGTTTTTGGTTGTATTATTTAATTCTTCTTTGTAAAATAAAAGTTTTTTCATTCATAAAAATTTATTTTTATTGTCACTTCAGGTTTGATTTTCTTTTGGTGGATTGTAAGGAGCTTTTTGTTAACAGGTATCAATTTAATGATGTGTAAAGCCCGGAAATAAGTCCTTTATGTATGGACGTTCAAAATAGTCCAACGGATCTTTTTATTAGCAGAACAGTGTTTGCTGTATTGAAAGTTTTTGCCCGGTATTCTTAACCCTTTATTGGTAATTTTTTCCGATTTTGACGCGGATTATTTTATTTGAAAGAAACACACTTTATTGTGCTTTTTTCAATTTTTGTCGATTTTCTCTTACAATGAAAGAAAAGGATACGTTGCATATCTTCATCATATGCACAAAGGGTTATATTTTTTATACTACATGAAATAAGCAAAAGAAGCTTAATATACAAAACAAACGAAAGAAACAAAGATTATTTAACAAATCTAAATTAAATACATTTACCAAATTACTTTTGTAAGAGGGGCTACACTTTATTTTACATGGAAAAAGCTTACCCTTTGCAGATATGCATCACAGACTAATAAAGGGTAAATATGGCAATTATATTTGAGTGGCGGTTGGAATTTGACTGTAGCCCACGATTGATAATTGGTTTGTTAACTTTTAACACATGTGTTGATTCTCTTGTGGATATTAGAAAAAATATTTCCAAAATTGTAATGTTCTGAACCGGATCACTTTTTGCGGCAAATTCGGGAGCTCAATCCTAGGAAGTCACTTGGTCGTACAAGGATTTTTATCAGCGGATCGAAAAGAATCGATTACTGTTACAAGGATATTTATCCGATATCCTACTAGCTGCGCCAATAACGTAGTTCGGAGATCAGTTATTTAAAAAAATATAATTTTATTTTTCAACACGATACTAAGGAGTACAGATACAAATCTTATATTTTTATTTTTATTTTATTTTTATTTTTATTTATTAACGCAGGCTAAAAGCAGTCGCAAGTATTTAATTATATGATTACGTAGTGTAAAATTAGATAATATTAAAAGTAAATATTAAAAATATTAAATTTAAATTAAACTGAAATTAAACAAGTAAGAAAGGCTTAAGTCAAGAGAGCCGACTGTAAAAGACCCCGTACTCATTCTAGTGCGCGTTTTACCATACATATAAGTAGATTTTGAACGATTTGTCCTATGGGAGCTATAGGCTATAGTAGCCCGATCCAGACCAAACTTGGTAATGATAGTTAGAGAGGTACCATACACATAATGTGTGAATTTGGTCTCTCTAGCTCTAGTCGTTTTCAAGTTATGGTGATGTGAAAATAGTTTTTTATAATTTCCGGGGGCGGTAAGTGGCGTGGCAAAGATTTAAAACGAACTTGATCTGCTGGCGAAGCAGACGGACTTTCATTCCAAATTTGGTGGCTCTAGCTTTTGTAGTTTAAACAAGAAAGAAAGGTTATCTTCGGCTCGCCGAAGATTAAATACCCTTGCAGTCATGCATGTTGCGTTCATTGGATTCAGTTACCAGTGGTTCCTATGGATGCTGTATGATATAAATGTCCGATTTAGATGAGATTTGGTCAGTATATAGGGAATAATAGCAAAGGAGTAGTGCGTGAATTTAGCTGAAATCGCTTAAAAGACTTTAAAAACTTTCATACTAAGCCTTTGAACCGATTGTTCCTATGGCAGCTATATGATATAGTGGTTCGATCCGAATGAAATTTGGTCAACAGCTGGGGAATGATGGCAAATGTTTATAGCGTGAGTTTGGTTGAAATCGTTCAATCGACACTGAAAATTTTCATACTAGGCATTTTCATCATTTTCAACCGATTGTTCCTATGGCAGCTATATGATATAGTGGTCCGATTCGGATGAAATTTGGTTTGCACATGGGATTTGGTACTAAATGCATATAGGCTTAATTTGGTTGAAATAGCTCAAAAAAAATTTTTTTTTCAACCGATTGTTCCTATGGGAGCTATATGATATAGTCATCCGATCCGGCCGATTTTGACAAATGATCTGCCTGCAGAGAGAATACACATCTGTACCAAGTTTCATCAAGATAGCTTTAAAACTGAGAGATTAGTTCGCATAGAAACAGACGGACAGACGGACAGACAGACGGACATGGCTATATCGACTCGCCTGTTGATGCTGATCAAGAATATATATACTTTATGGGGTCGGAGATGCCTCCTTCAATGCGTTACAAACTTCGTGACAAAATTAATATACCCTCTGCAAGGGTATAATGATCTAGGTGATCATACAGACGGACGGACAGACGGACAGACGGACAGACAGACAGACGGACAGACGGACATTGCTATATAGTCTCGGCTGTTGATGCTGATCAAGAATATATATACTTTATGGGCTCGGAAAAGCCTCCTTCTGCCTGTTACGCACATTTCGTTTCAGACAAACTTAATAGACTCCTATACTCTTTTTTAGAGTACGGGGTCTAAAAAGAGTATAGGGGTCTATTAAGTTTGTCTGAAGCGAAATGTGCGTAACAGGCAGAAGGAGGCGTGGCCGACCCCATAAAGTATATATATTTTGATCAGCATCAACAGCCGAGACGATATAGCAATGTCCGTCTGTCCGTCCGTCCGTATGAACACCTGGATCTTTTAAACTACAAGAGATAGAGCAGCCAAATTTGGAATGAAAGTCCGTCTATATGTCAGGCAGGTTAAGTTTATTTCAAATTTTTGCCACCCCCCCTACCGCCCCCGCAAATTGTAAAAAACTATTTTCACATCACCATAACTTGAAAACGACTAGAGCTGGAGAGATCAAATTCACACATTATGTGTATGGTACCAATATAATTATCCTTACCAAGTTTGATCCGGATCGGACAACTATAGCCTATAGCTCCCATAGGACAAATCGGTCAAAAACAAAAAATTTGTATGAAGAAATGTAATGTTAGTTGGCCGATCGCAACCAAACTTACACAGGATGTGTGTATAATTATTAAAACTATCCTCACCAAATTTGGTCCAAATCGGACAACCACAACATATAAAATAAATTCATCAATAATGTTGAATTTTTTGAATTAATTGTTTGTTTACACTTGCTTGCAACAAAAAATTTAACTCTACGTTTAGCTTCTGCAACTTCAATAAGGAGCGTGGTCTAGGAAGTAGAGATACGCGCTTCGTACGTGTTGGTTAGCCCGATGTCCCGGGTTCGAATCCAGCAAGTGACAAATGCTATTTGTTTACTTTTTATTATACCCGTTACTCGTAGAGTAAAAGGGTATATTGTATTCGTTGGAATGTATGTAACAGGGAGAAGGAGACATGGCAGACCCCATAAAGTATATATATTCTTGATCAGCATGAGTAGCCGAGTCGATATAGCCATGTCCGTCTGTCCGTCTGTCCGTCTGTGTGAACAAAAGGATCTCAGAGACTATAAGAGCTAGAAAGGCCCGAGTGGTCGCAAACGAAAGATAAAATGCCCAAGCAGTACAAGTTTGCTTTTGTTTTTTGTCACGCCCACTTTAGGGCGTTCTATGTGCATACAAAGGTAAAAACAGGTAAAAATAGAATGTTTTAGTATAGAAAACTTTTTTGTTACCAATGCTATATAAACCAAATTGACACATAAAGTACACGTCTAGGGAGTACATATACTGACCAAGTTTGATCCAAATCGGACAACTATATCGTATAGCTCCCATAGGGACAATCGGTAAAAAATACGCTCCAAATATGAATTTATATGAATAACTTTTGCGTTGGCCAATTAGTCGAAGTGAAACTTACACAGAATATATCTTTTAATAATATAAACATATTGACTAAGTTTCATCCAAATCGGACGACTATATCGTATAGCTCCCATAGGGACAATCGGTCAAAAATACGCTCTAAATATGAATTTATGTGAATTACTTTTGCATTGGCCAAGTAATCGAAGGGAAACTTACACAGATTATATCTGTCAATAATATAAATATGTTGACCAAGTTTCATTCAAATCGGACAACTATATCGTATAGCTCCCATAGGGACGATCGGTCAAAAATACGCTGTAAATATGAATTTGTATGAAAATTTTCTGCGTTTCTCAAGTCATCTGAATTAAAATCAATAGGGTCGATTACCTAAACGATTGTACTATTATTAATATAATTAATAATATATTATATTGTTAATAATATAATTAAACTGAGTAACGGGTATCCTAAAGTCGCGAGGCGACTATAGAATTCTTTCTTGTTAAATTTTTATTATTTACATAAACTTCAATGCGGAGTGTGGTCTACTTAATAAAGATGCCTGATCTAATTCTTCGCACTTGTATGTGAACCCGGGATCATGGGTTCGAGCGCCGTCAGGGACATTTTATTAATTTTTGTTATATAATAAAATATCGAAAAAATATTACATGTAAATGCAGATAGTCGAGCACTTTCAATAGAGGCACGTGGTGCAGCTGTTAGGGCACTGACGCGTGTGCGTGGAGTCCGAGGTTCGAATCCCGTCAGTGAATTATTTTGATTTTTTTATACCATTGCAGAGGGTATATTAATTTTGTCACGAAGTTTGTAACGCATTGAAGGAGGCATCTCCGACCCCATAAAGTATATATATTCTTGATCAGCATCAACAGGCGAGTCGATATAGCCATGTCCGTCTGTCTGTCCGTCTGTCCGTCTGTTTCTATGCGAACTAGTCTCTCAGTTTTAAAGCTATCTTGATGAAACTTGGTACAGATGTGTATTCTCTCTGTAGGCAGATCATTTGTTAAAATCGGCCGGATCGGATGACTATATCATATAGCTCCCATAGGAACAATCGGTTGCAAAAAAAATTTTTTTGAGCTATTTCAACCAAATTAAGCCTATATGCATTTAGTACCAAATCCCATGTGCAAACCAAATTTCATCCGAATCGGACCACTATATCATATAGCTGCCATAGGAACAATCGGTTGAAAATGATGAAAATGCCTAGTATGAAAATTTTCAGTGTCGATTGAGCGATTTCAACCAAACAGCCACCATCCAAACTCACGCCATAAACATTTGCCACCATTCCCCAGCTGTTGA
>JAEIGM010000292.1:0-43122 GCA_018903735.1 Drosophila cardini
GCGGCCCCAGAACTGACCGCCTTACATTGTTATTTTTACTTATTAATAAGCGAGCCAATGAAGGCATTCTAGTTTAGTTTATGAATTGTTGTTGTTATTTTGACTTATTTAGAGTAAGCGAGCCAATGAAGGCCCTTTAATTATAAGCTCCGTTGTGGTAAGAGTTTGTATTAGGGACGCGGAGCCCTCTATCGGCAGCGCGGGGAGCGGTTGGATGCAACTCTGAACGAAAGCTCAGTGGTGAAGAGAGAGCTTTCGTGGTGGAGTTGTGTTGCGACGGCTTCCGCGCTGCTCGATCGAGAGCGTCGCTTCACTTTGCGATCGACATTAGCAGCGTGTAGACGTCGCGAGTTGGCGCGTCTAAGAGGATTTAGCACGTAAGTTGGCGACGGCAGGCTATCAAGGCTCCGTTAGGCAGTGCAGGATAGGATTAGTTATAACATCATTAGCGAATAATAAACAATTGTAAAAAGACAATACAAAAGCATTTTTCCTTTCGCGTGCTACTAATTCTAACTACTTTCTTTGTAGATAGGCGAATGTTTCTTCCCGCCTGCCGTAGGTTATCCCGGCGCATTGTACTCTTTACTTTCTTAGAAGATAGGCGAGGGTCTCTTTCCGCCTCCCGTGGGACTATCCCGGCGCATTGTTACCTTCCCCCAATAGATAGGCGTGGGCCTTATCCCGCCTGCCGTGGGACGATGCCGGCGCGTTGCCCATCTGACTGCCCATAGCAGTGTTCTGTTCTGTAGTTATTCTTGCTCTTTCTCACGTCTCCCACACCCGAACTGCAGCGTCATTGCATTAAACAAATTTCTTGCAAAGAGCAACCCTGGGCAGACTGAGTACAGTACCCCGGCTGGAAATCGTCTTTACAAGTGGCGCCCGAGCAGGGACGCTGCAGTTCTTGGATGCGTCGCATACTGGCGACATAAAGCCCCGCCAGTATGCACAAACATGCGCGCAATTGGGAAAAGAATCAGAAAAAACAAGTAAGAAAGGCTACAGTCGATAGAGCCGACTGTAAAAGACCCCGTACTCCTTCTAGTGCGCGTTTTTCCATACAATTCACCAATTTTCGACCGATTTGTCCTATGGGAGCTATAGGCTATAGTTGTCCGATCCGGTTCAAACTTGGTGAGGATAGTTATAATGGTACCATATACATAATGTGTTAGTTTGGCTGCAATCGCTCAACTAAAACTTCATGTCTCCATACAAATCACCAATTTTCGACCAAGTTGTCCTATGGGAGCTATAGGCTATAGTTGTCCGATCCGGACCAAACTTGGTGAGGATAGTTATAATGGTACCATATACATAATGTGTTAGTTTGGTCTCAATCGCTCAACTAAAACTTCATGTCTCCATACAAATCACAAATTTTCGACCGATTTGTCCTATGGGAGCTATAGGCTATAGTTGTCCGATCCGGATGAAACTTGGTGAGGATAGTTATAATGATACCATACACATAATGTGTGAATTTGGTCTCTTTAGCTCTAATCGTTTTCAAGTTATGGTGATGTGAAAAAAGTTTTTTACAATTTGCGGGGGCGGTAGGGGGCGTGGCAAAGATTTGAAATAAACTTGATCTGCTCGCGAAGCAGACGGACTTTCATTCCAAATTTGGTGGCTCTAGCTTTTGTAGTTTAAAAGATCCAGGTGTTCATACGGACAGACGGACATTGCTATATCGACTCGGCTGTTGATGCTGATCAAGAATATATATACTTTATGGGGTCTGCTACGCCTCCTTCTGCCTGTTACGCACATTTCGCTTCAGACAAACTTAATAGACCCCTCTACTCTTTTTTAGAGTACGGGGTCTAAAAATGGTACTCCTAAGTGCTATAGTTACTGAGATATTCGCTTAAAACATCAATTTTTTCCTAGGTGACCATAGTTATTTACAATTTGCGGGGGCGGTAAGGGGCGTGGCAAAGATTTGAAATAAACTTGATCTGCCTGACATAAAGACGGACTTTCATTCTAAATTTGGTGGCCCTAGCTTTTGTAGTTTAAAAGATCCAGGTGTTCATACGGACAGACGGACGGACAGACGGACATTGCTATATCGTCTCGGCTGTTGATGCTGATCAAGAATATATATACTTTATGGGGTCGGCCACGCCTCCTTCTGCCTGTTACGCACATTTCGCTTCAGACAAACCTAATAGACCCCTCTACTCTTTTTTAGAGTACGGGGTCTAAAAATATAATAAAGCAAAAAGAGACGTGCAAAACGCGTACAGGGTGCCGCGGTTTGTTGTTGAGTGCGCAGTGTGTAACGGCTGCGTGCAAGCGGTGCGACATCGGTACAATGGGCCCCGTCGTCCAAGTTGAATTCCCGGAGCATCGCCATGAGGTCTTTCCTGCGCCTGTAGTACACCCAGCGCAAGTTATGCCTTTAGCATCCCATCCCAGACTTTCAGCTGAATTAAAAGGTTTACAGTCCACTTTAATGTAAAAAGTGTCATAAGAATATTTGACAGTTATGCATTCCATTAGCCAAAGGCGTAAAAAGAATAGTTGACAGCCCTTAACTCTATTGAACATAAATGTAAACACAATGTACCATAGCCCAGCATAGCCCACACCACAAAATGTAAACATAAACACTTTGGCGCAGCTCTCGCTGCATAATGTAAACACCTAGAATTAAATAAGACGACAACCGAGATTGAATCGGAACCAATAGTTGTATAAGAAATCAGTTGTATTTTTACACTCAAATCACTCAGATGTATTTCGCTTAAATAAAAACGCTTTAATACATAATTGGCGCAGCCGGTACTCAAGTAGCCACAGATCGAAAATTATTGTGGAAACTTTGGATTTATCCAAGATAACGAAACAATAAAAGAATTGTGTGCTCAAAATAAATAACAACTGTTCGAAAATTATTGTGGAAACATTGATAGTGCATCAAAGTTAACGAAACAATAAAAGAATTGTGTGTTAAAAACTAAAAACAGTGCAGAAACAACTATTGTGGAAACTTTAGATCTAATCTAAGCAAACGAAACATAGAAAAAACTGTGCAAAATATACATAATAATTAAAAACAATTATTGTGGAAACTCTGGATATCATCCGAGAAAACGAAACAATAAAATAAAATAAAATTTGTGAAATAAAAACAAATTATTTATAAAAATATAAATCAACCAAAACCTCAAGATGGCAAACCAACAACAAATTAACGAAATGCAGCAGTGCATCCAATTACTAACAGCAGTAATTGCCGCCAAGCATGGAGAGAGCAGAAACCTAGTGACAACCCAGAGGAATTGCATAGAAAAGAAAACGAGATACTTACCAGTTTTTAGTGGACAGGAAGGAACCTTACATGGATTCATCTCTGCAGTGGACCAAATCATGGAGGAGTACGACGACGATGGACAGGTTTTCACAGTAATATTCAACACAAAGATTCAAGGTCAGGCTAGAACTATGTTAAATATTAACCCACCAGCTAACTGGGAAGATTGCAAAAATCCGCTTAAGACACCATTATAGACCGAGGACCGACCAGATGGGTCTGACCAGAAAAATAAATAATCTAAGGGTAACTAGTGTTAAAGATTTAGATTATAAAATAAGAACAATAGTGGAAGAAATAACCGATTTTTCTGTTTTTGAAAATAATAGTAGACTAGTTGATATCCTCAGTGGATTATTAATACAAAGAGTAAAAGAATTGGCATGTGGACCAATGGCAATAGCCATAATGAATAAAACTACCCTATCAGAAGTTAGAAATGAAATAGCCAAATTTATTGGACTTAATTTCGGAAACCTGAATAAAAAACTATTAATCAACAAAGATAATGATTATTCTTCTTATAATAATAACAGACAGAACAATGATCAATATAATCAGAATTCAAAACAACACACTGATAACAGAAATCCTCAATACCGCAACACTAACAACAATCGTTATAATGAACAACACCAACAAAATAACAACGACCAAAACCCAAATAGACAACAGAATAGCCAAATGGTTAGAAACGACCAGTATCAGAATAGGCAACAGCAAAGCCAAAACACTAGACAAAATGTTAACAGACAGCAAACACAGAACGTAAGGCAGAACCAAAACTATAACAGACAGCAACAAAATCAGACAACAAGACAAAACTATAATGCTAATCAACAGCAAAATAATAAACAACCACCACCAGAAGCAATGAGTGTAGACAATCTAAATGATGAAGAAGCAAATAACAATCCAAACATTGAAAACAAGCAAGATGAGTTTTTTACAAATTAGCCTCGGACCATAGAAAAATTTATATCAACTGAACAATTGAGGGAGACACATTTCTAATCCTAGTAGACACAGGGTCTACCATAAGCATACTAAACACTACAAATGTACACACAACAAAATATACAATAATTGAAAAATTTTCAAAAACAATTTATACTATTAATGGAGAAATAAAAAATAACAACTATTTGGTCAAAACAAAAGTACCAAGTGAGTTCAAATATTCAGATGTTGCACGAACACGATGGGTACCTATGTCCCTAGAAAAACCTTATGATTTTCTATTGGGCATGGATTTTATCCAAGCAAATGTGGAAAATATTGATTTTAAAAACAAAAGAATAAAGCTTAACAATGGGGTCGAAATTCCGTTCCTATCCAAACTGTCAGAAGACATTTGCGTTATGGAAGTAAGTGAAATTGATGATCTTAGGCTTGATGAATTAAATGTTGAGGAGGCTCAAATAATACAAAATTTAACGAAAAAATATGAAAAACTATACTTCAAAGAAGGAGATCAGTTAACCAACACCAATACAATAGTTCATAAAATCAGAACAACCACAGACCATCACATTAACTCAAAACTCTATAGGGTTTCCCCAAAATATGAGGAGGAAGTGAGAAATCAAATTATAGAAATGGAAAAAAGTGGAATTATAAGGAAAAGCCGAAGTAAATACAGTTCACCTATATGTGTGATTCCGAAAAAAAATAGACAAGTCAGGTATTCAAAAATACCGCATTTGCGTAGACTATAGGAGACTAAACCAAGTAACCGTTCCAGATAAGTATCCTATACCTATCATGGACGCTGTATTGGACAAACTTGGTAAAGCCCAATACTTTACTACTCTAGACTTAGCTAAGGGATATCATCAAATTTTAATGGCAGAAGAAGACATAGAAAAAACAGCTTTCATAACACCAATGGGTCTTTATGAATATGTACGAATGCCATTCGGGCTGAAAAATGCCCCAGCCACATTCCAGAGATTGATGAATGAGATTTTAAGAGACTACATAAACAAAATTTGTGTAGTGTATCTTGATGATATATTAATATTCTCAACAACACTTGAAGAACACAAAATCGCTCTTGAAAAAATTTTTAAAGTACTACGAAAACATAATTTGAAAATTCAGCCAAACAAATGCTCGTTTATGAAAAAACATACAGAATATTTAGGACACATTCTTACTAAAGAAGGTTTGAAACCAAACCCAAAGAAAATAGAAGCTATACAGGAAATCCAGTTACCAAAAACCGAAAAACAATTAAAAGGGTTTCTCGGCATGACCGGATTTTACAGGAAATTTATTAAAGACTATTCCAAAATAGCTTATCCAATGATAAGATATTTACAAAAAGGAATGACAATAAACACAAATGACCCGCAGTATATTGATGCATTTGAGAATCTCAAAGCTCTTATAAGCTCACACCCAATTTTGAAATATCCAGAATTTGACAAACCATTTACAATCACTACAGATGCTAGTGATTACGCTATAGGTGCAGTGTTGTCTCAACAAGGACAACCAATAGCATTTGTGTCACGAACACTCAACAAACACGAGAAAAACTATAGTACAATTGACAAAGAATTTTTATCCATAGTACATGCCGTAAATTATTTTAAACACTATTTGGTAGGAAACAAATTCCACATCATAACAGATCATGCCCCTATTAAATACCTAAATTCAAAATTTAAGGGAAAAGAAATGACCACTAGACACCAGAGATGGATTTTAAAATTACAAGAATTTGATTATGATATAACATATTTAAAAGGAAAAGATAACAAAGTAGCAGACTTTTTAAGCAGGCAGCAAACAGCTCAGCTAATAAATAATGAAAATAAAGATGAATCTAACTTTGAACTCACAAACACACAGCACTCTGCAGATGAAGAAGAATTAACCCATTTTTGGATAAAAGAAGACATTGTCAATAAATACAAAACTCAGATTATTATAACATATACAGCAACAGATAACATTATTGTACAACACGGAAGAAAGATAATTGAAATTAATCCAGCTGATTCAGAATCAGAGATTGAAATAAAATTACAAAACAATATAGAAAAAGGAACAGTAGGAATTTTTTCAGAAGTACCAGATTCAATATACCACAAAATTCAATGTATATTAATAAACATTTTCTCCCATTGCAAAAACATAAAATTTTTAAAATGCACAAAAAGAGCACAGGAAATATCAAGTGAAGAAGAATTGCATAAACAAATTTCCATATACCACACTAAGGATTCATTACACAGTGGTATAAATGAAGCATTCAATTCGCTTAAGGATAAAATATATTACCCAAAATTAAGAGAACATATTCAGTTAATAATATCCAATTGCAAAAAATGTAAAGAAATAAAATACGATAGAAATCCAATTAAACCAAAATTTCAATTCACAGAAACCCCAGATACAAAAAATCAAATTATACACTTAGACATCTTCCATATAAAACACAAATCGTTTGTTACAATCATAGACAAACTTACAAAATTCGCAGTCGCTTACAACATAACAGATAGGAATTGGAGAACCAAGATGCAAATCATGATTGAACACTTTGCAAAATTCAATAAGCCACAGAAAATTATCATGGATAATGAATTTAGAGCAGAACAGATAATTCAATTTTTAGGCAAAGAAGAAATTGAGGTACATTATACAAAGCCAAATTCACATACAGGAAATGCAGACATAGAAAGATTACATTCCACATTAATCGAAATTATAGCTGGAATAGAGAATAACGAAATATCAATAGAATCCAAAATTCAGATAGCAATTGCAGCTTACAATAAACGTTATCATTCTACAATAAAGTGCACACCAGATTATGCTAAGAACATTGAAGATGAAAGAAAACTTAAAATAACCATTGAAGAACATAAGAAAAATATTTTGACTAAACGAAATAATACAAGAGAAGAGTACACTGAAGAAAGACAAAAAGGCCCAATCAAGAATTATAAAAGAGTTAGACATAAGGATGAACCTTACTTCAGATTTGCAGAACTAAAAAATATTCATCCATGCAATATCAAAAGACCGTTAAATCAGGAAAACAACAATTTACAATAAAAAAAAAAAAAAAAAAAAAAAAAAAAAAAATCAAAAATAAAATACAATATCAATGATATATTTTGTTTTCTCTAATTTTTTTTCCCAGATATTTATCGTATGTTGCATCGTTTTATTAAAACTTACAATGGTACAAACAAGATTACAAATTGAACCAATTCAATTGAATGCAGGATACACACCCATACAAATTTACCCAACGGAAATAGTAAATGAGACAGTTATAATATTGCATATTATTAATATTGACCCATTAGTTGACATAATGAACCAAATAGAAACAAATATTAAAAGCGTTAATATCACAGACAAGAATGAGTTGTTCACAGAAATCAATTTAATTAGAGCAAAAATAAAATCTATAACACCACATAATAGAATCAAAAGAGGAGTATTAAACATTGTAGGAACCACATATAAATGGCTATTTGGACTCATGGACGATGAAGACAGGACAGACATTTTAGAACATCTTGACACAATTGATCAGAACAATCATAATATTATAAACAACATGAATCAGCAAATTGTTATCAATTCCCATTTTAATGACACAATACAAACATTAGCAGAAACTATTAAACACGATAGAATAATCATTAACGAAACACTTCAAAGCATAAACACCCAAAATAAGAAAATAATAATGAAAATTATACATACTGACCAAATGCAAAAACTTAAGAACATTGAATACAAAGTAAATTACATTCAAGAAAGCATTGCCTCTGCAAAGAACAATATTATATTACCAGAAATCCTATCCGAAGAAGAAATAAATAGATTTGACATTGATTTTTATAAACTAAAATTAATCCGCATGGGGATACTAAAATATAAGAATAATTGCATTATAATAGCAATTAAGATACCTAAAAATTATATAAGTGTAAATGTTAAATTACTAATCCCAATGCCGAACAAAGAATATATTCAAATAGACCAGGAAAATCTTTTAATCGTCGAAATTAACAATAAGACACTTGAATACAAACCAAACACAATTTTGAAAGAACTTCAGCCAAGCAAAAGTTGTACTATTAACAACAATTGTAAATTCATATTTAACAACATAACAAGTATTGAAGAAATCGATGACGATACATTAATAATTAAAAATGCCAGAGAAGAAAAATTATATCAAAACTGCGACGACAGAAATATTATATTAAATGGAAATAATCTAATACAATTTGGAAATTGCAATATAAAAATTTTAACAGAAACATTTTCTAATGAAAAAATAGAATTTTATGAAAAATTTTATTACCCTACAGAAATTTTAAACCAAACTTACAAAAGCACTATAAATTTTGATCATTTAACTATAAAAAATTTTGAAAAACTAAAAGAAATAACAGAACTAAAATATCAGAAAAAAGTAACAAATGGCATTATACTAATATTTATATTAATCATTGTATTATGTTTAATCATATATATATACTTACGCTGCAAAAAGCAAAATATTAACATTAATGTAAAAAGAATTCAGGAGAATTCGTACTTTAAGGGGGGAGGAGTTATGCCTTTAGCATCCCATCCCAGACTTTCAGCTGAATTAAAAGGTTTTACAGTCCACTTTAATGTAAAAATACCAGACACCAAAAGTGTCATAAGAATATTTGACAGTTATGCATTCCATTAGCCAAAGGCGTAAAAAGAATAGTTGACAGCCCTTAACTCTATTGAACATAAATGTAAACACAATGTACCATAGCCCAGCATAGCCCACACCACAAAATGTAAACATAAACACTTTGGCGCAGCTCTCGCTGCATAATGTAAACACCTAGAATTAAATAAGACGACAACCGAGATTGAATCGGAACCAATAGTTGTATAAGAAATCAGTTGTATTTTTACACTCAAATCACTCAGATGTATTTCGCTTAAATAAAAACGCTTTAATACATAATTCGCACGCCTACCCAATGATTTTTTGACTCACCTGATTCCATCCTGACTTTCTCAGCTTTGTCGTTTCCTTGTATTATTATTATTATTTTTTTTCTTTCCCAGGGAAAAAGTTTCCGGCCCACGGTGCCACGGAATCCAAGTCACTTTCGCTACTTGGCCTTGCTCTCTTTTCCTCTTCAGCCTCCGGCTCGTTGCAGCTCCGCGTACACCAAGCGCCCACGCTGCTCGTCTTATTTTATTTGATTTTTTTTTTCTTTCCGAAAAATTCGGAATCTGGCCCACTGTGCACACGTCGTTTCCCTCTTTTTAGACCCCGTACTCTAAAAAAGAGTATAGGGGTCTATTAAGTTTGTCTGAAGCGAAATGTGCGTAACAGGCAGAAGGAGGCGTGGCCGACCCCATAAAGTATATATATTCTTGATCAGCATCAACAGCCGAGACGATATAGCAATGTCCGTCTGTCCGTCTGTCTGTCCGCCCGTCCGTATGAACACCTGGATCTTTTAAACTACAAGAGCTAGAGCAGCAAAATATGGACCGAAAGTCCGTCTATGTCAGGCAGGTTAAGTTTATTTCAAATTTTTCCCACGCCCCCAACCGTCCCCGCAAATTGTAAAAAACTATTTTTACATCACCATAACTTGAAAACGACTAGAGCTAGAAAGACCAAATTCACACAGTATGTGTATGGTACCAATATAACTATCCTCACAAAGTTTGATCCGGATCGGACAACTATAGCCTATAGCTCCCATAGGACAAACCGGTCAAAAATAAAAAATTTTAATGAAGACATGTAATATTAGTTGACCGATCACAACCAAACTCACACAGGATGTATGAATAATTATTAAAAGTATCCTCACCAAATTTGGTCCAAATCGGACAACAACAACATATAAAATAAATTAATCAAAAATGCTGAATTTTTTGAATAAATTGTTTGTTTGCACTTGCCTGCAATAAAAGATTTAACTCTACGTTTAGATACTGCAACTTCAATAAGGACCGTGGTCTAGGTAGTAGAGATGCGCGCTTCGGACGTGTTGGTTAGCCCGGGGTCCCGGGTTCGAATCCAGTCAGTGACAAATGCTATTTGTTTACTTTTTAAATTTTAATTATTTACATAAACTTCAATGCGGAGTGTGGTCTAAGTAGTAAAGATGCCTGATCTAATTCTTCGCACTTGTATGTGAACCCGGGATCATGGGTTCGAGCGCCGTCAGGGACATTTTATTAATTTTTAGACCCCGTACTCTAAAAAAGAGTAGAGGGGTCTATTAGGTTTGTCTGAAGCGAAATGTGCGTAACAGGCAGAAGGAGGCGTGGCCGACCCCATAAAGTATATATATTCTTGATCAGCATCAACAGCCTAGACGATATAGCCATGTCCGTCTGTCCGTCTGTCCGTCCGTCCGTCTGTCCGTATGAACACCTGGATCTTTTAAACTACAAAAGCTAGAGCAACCAAATTTAGAATGAAAGTCCGTCTTTATGTCAGGCAGATCAAGTTTATTTCAAATCTTTGCCACGCCCCTTACCGCCCCCGCAACTTGTAAAAAACTATGATCAACTAGGAAAAAATTGATGTTTTATGCGAATATCTCAGTAACTATAGCACTTAGGAGTACCATTTTTAGACCCCGTACTCTAAAAAAGAGTATAGGGGTCTATTAAGTTTGTCTGAAGCGAAATGTGCGTAACAGGCAGAAGGAGGCGTGGCCGACCCCATAAAGTATATGTATTCTTGATCAAAATCAACAGCCGAGACGATATAGCAATGTCCGTCTGTCCGTCCGTCCGTCTGTCCGTATGAACACCTCGATCTTTTAAACTACAAAAGCTAGAGCCACCAAGTTTAGAATGAGAGTCCGTCTTTATGTCAGGCAGATCAAGTTTATTTCAAATCTTTGCCACGCCCCCTACCGCCCCCGCAAATTGTAAAAAACTTTTTTCACATCACCATAACTTGAAAACGATTAGAGCTAGAGAGACCAAATTCACACATTATGTGTATGGTACCATTATAACTATCCTCACCAAGTTTCATCCGGATCCGACAACTATAGCCTATAGCTCCCATAGGACAAATCGGTCGAAAATTTGTGATTTGTATGGAGACATGAAGTTTTAGTTGAGCGATTGAGACCAAACTAACACATTATGTATATGGTACCATTATAACTATCTTCACCAAGTTTGGTCCGGATCGGACAACTATAACCTATAGCTCCCATAGGACAAATCGGTCTAAAATTGGTTATTTATATTGAGACATGAAGTTTTAGTTGAGCGATTGCAACCAAACTAACACATATATATGGTACCATTATAACTATCCTCACCAAGTTTGGCCCGGATCGGACAACTAAAGCCTATAGCTCCCATAGGACAAATCGGTCGAAAATTGGTGATTTATATGGAGACATGAAGTTTTAGTTGAGCGATTGCAACCAAACTAACATATTATGTATATGGTACCATTATAACTATCCTATAGCATTCTTTCTTGTTTTTTTTTAGACCCCGTACTCTAAAAAAGAGTATAGGGGTTTATTAAGTTTGTCTGAAGCGAAATGTGCGTTACAGGCAGAAGGAGGCGTGGCCGACCCCATAAAGTATATATATTCTTGATCAGCATCAACAGCCGAGACGATATAGCAATGTCCGTCTGTCCGTCCGTCCGTCTGTCCGTCCGTCTGTATGAACACCTGGATTAGAGCTAGAGAGACCAAATTCACACATTATGTGTATGGTACCATTATAACTATCCTCACCAAGTTTCATCCGGATCCGACAACTATAGCCTATAGCTCCCATAGGACAAATCGGTCGAAAATTTGTGATTTGTATGGAGACATGAAGTTTTAGTTGAGCGATTGAGACCAAACTAACACATTATGTATATGGTACCATTATAACTAACTTCACCAAGTTTGGTCCGGATCAGACAACTATAGCCTATAGCTCCCATAGGACAAATCGGTCGAAAATTGGTGATTTATATGGAGACATGAAGTTTTAGTTGAGCGATTGCAACCAAACTAACATATTATGTATATGGTACCATTATAACTATCCTCACCAAAATTGGTCCGGATCGGACAACTATAGCCTATAGCTCCCATAGGACAAATCGGTCGAAAGTTGGTGATTTGTATGGAGACATGAAGTTTTAGTTGAGCGATTGCAGCCAAACTAACACATTATATATATGGTACCATTATAACTATCCTCACCAAGTTTGAACCTTATGGGACAATTATAGCCTATAGCTCCCATAGGACAAATCGGTCGAAAATTGGTGAATTGTATGCAAAAACGCGCACTAGAAGGAGTACGGGTCTTTTACAGTCGGCTCGCTCGACTTGATACTTTCTTACTTGTTTTTTTGTATTTATTGTTTATATTTATTTTTTTTTTCAAGAAATTCGGCCCTTGGCACAAAGTTCACCAGTCTGTCTCTTATTTTATTTTATTGTGTATATATTTTTTTTCCAGAAAATTCGTCCTCTGGCCCACTGTATACATGTCTATCTTTTTTTTTTTTCAATTTTGTTTTGTCGCGGTGGCGTCGTTAATCACATTTTCCCACAGCCAACATTTAATTTCGCGCGCGAATCATTGGCTCGAGGCCCATTGTACCTATGTCGCATCGCTTGTACGCAGCCGTTACACACTGCGCACTCAACAACAAACCGTGGCACCCTGTACGCGTTTTGCACGTCTCTTTTTGCTTTATTATATTTTTTTTTCTCCCGATGCGCCGTTGCGCGCGCGTCGACTGTACTCTGTGCGCATGTATGTGTAGGCACGCGTCTGCCAAATTACGCACTTTCGATTATGTGTGCGTCACGACACTCTTTGAGTTGTCTCCCCCCGTGGGCTTTATTTACCCCTTGCCTACAAACTCTTTGCTACTGCTTTTCTGCGCTGTACTATTTTGCTCTTATGTATTTTTTTTCTAATTCTTTTCCCAATTGCGCGCTTGTTTGTGCATACTGGCGGGGCTTTATGTCGCCAGTATGCGACCCATCCAAGAACTGCAGCGTCCCTGCTCGGGCGCCACTTGTAAAGACGATTCCCAGCCGGGGTACAGATCTCAGTCTGCCCAGGGTCGCTCTTTGCAAGAAATTTGTTTAATGCAATGACGCTGCAGTTCGGGTGTGGGTGACGTGAGAAAGAGCAAGAATAACTACAGAACAGAACACTGCTATGGGCAGTCAGATGGGCAACGCGCCGGGATCGTCCCACGGGAGGCGGGATAAGGCCCACGCCTATCTATTGGGGGAAGGTAACAATGCGCCGGGATAGTCCCACGGCAGGCGGGAAGAGACCCTCGCCTATCTACGGGAAAGGGAAAAGAGTTCAATGTGCCGTGATAGTCCCACGGCAGGCGGGAAGAGGCCCTCGCCTATCTACTAAGAAAGTAAAAGAGTACAATGCGCCGGGATAGTCCCACGGCAGGCGGGAAGAGACCCTCGCCTATCTACAAAGAAAGTAGTTAGAATTAGTAGCACGCGAAAGGAGAAATGCTTTTGTATTGTCTTTTTACAATTGTTTATTATTCGCTAATGATGTTATAACTAATCCTATGGTGCCCTGCTGCACTGCCTAACGGAGCCTTGATAGCCTGCCGTCGCCAACTTACGTGCTAAATCCTCTTAGACGCGCCAACTCGCGACGTCTACACGCTGCTAATGTCGATCGCAAAGTGACGCGACGCTCTCGATCGAGCAGCGCGGAAGCCGTCGCAACACAACTCCACCACGAAAGCTCTCTCTTCACCACTGAGCTTTCGTGCAGAGTTGCATCCGACCGCTCCCCGCGCTGCCGATAGAGGGCGCCGCGTCCCTAATACAAACTCTTACCACTACGGAACTTATAATTAACGGGCCTTCATTGACGCGAAAAACAAACTTTCAAACTAAACAATATTAAATGCTTAAACAAGGCTATGAGAATCCAACAACAATTCATAAATTAAACTAGAATGCCTTCATTGGCTCGCTTACTCTAAATAAGTCAAAATAACAACAACAATTCATAAACTAAACTAGAATGCCTTCATTGGCTCGCTTATTAATAAGTAAAAATAACAATGTAAGGCGGTCAGTTCTGGGGCCGCCTTACAATGTAACGTACCGGGATTCCTCATCGTTGGTGTGCCAAATAAAGTCTTTTCCACTCAATTGTATCTTACCCTATAATAGTCGCTAATTTCATCGCAGCGTCCATTTAGTCTCGCTCCATGGTTCCAGGTTTTATAAATTTCTTATAAAGAGGACTCAGGTAGACTGAGAAATACCCCAGCCTTAGAACTTCTTTACAAGTGGCGCCCGAACAGGGAGCCTATTTTGGAAAAAAAGTAGAGAGAAAACATCTTTGGTGGAATAAAAACCCACAAGTAGGGAATCACGAGGGAAAAGAGCAACATAGCCTCAATGGCACACGTAGCCTTGAGTTTTTTTTTTGCATGTTTGTGCACATTCCTTGAATTGCCGAAAACGCAGAGACATTAAGAAAAGCCACATAGCAGAAAGCAAAGAGAACGAAGCAGAGAGAGAGTAGCAGAGAGCGCACCGGACATAACAGAGATAGACAGAGCAGAGTTAGACGACCGAAGCCGAAACCGAACCCGAGTGGCAATGACGCGACGCTGCCGCGGCCTATATAAGGCCGGTAACACAACGTGCCGAGATCATTCTTTATTCTGTTTATAATTCATCGCCTCGTTTATAATTCATCGCATCGCCTATATAGAGCATTCCTCTAGGCACATCGCATCGTTTATAATTCATCGCATGGTCTATAATTCATCGCATCGTTTATAATTCATCGCATCGTTTATAATTCATCGCACCATTTATATAGAGCATTCCTCTAGGCACATCGTTTATAATTCATCGCCTCGTTTATAATTCATCGCATCGCTTATATAGAGCATTCCTCTAGGCACATCGTTTATAATTCATCGCATCGTTTATAATTCATCGCATCGTTTCTAAGCCATTGCATCGTTTATAATTCATCGCATCGTTTATAATTCATCGCCTCGTCTATAATTTATCGCATCGTTTATAATTCATCGCATCGTTTCTAATTCATCGCATCGCCTATATAGAGCATTCCTCTAGGCACATCGCATCGTTTATAATTCATCGCCTCGTCTATAATTTATCGCATCGTTTATAATTCATCGCATCGTTTCTAATTCATCGCATCGCCTATATAGAGCATTCCTCTAGGCACAGCGCATCGTTTATAATTCATCGCATCGTTTATAATTCATCGCATCGTTTATAATTCATCGCATCGTTTCTAAGCCATCGCATCGTTTATAATTCATCGCATCGTTTATAATTCATCGCCTCGTCTATAATTCATCGCATCGTTTATAATTCATCGCATCGTTTCTAATTCATCGCATCGTTTATATAGAGCATTCCTCTAGGCACATCGTTTATAATTCATCGCCTCGTTTATAATTCATCGCATCGTTTATAATTCATCGCATCGTTTCTAATTCATCGCATCGCCTATATAGAGCATTCCTCTAGGCACAACGCATCGTTTATAATTCATCGCATCGTCTGCTAGAGCATTCCTCTAAGCAAACCATCGTTGGTAATTCATCGCATCGTCTTATAATTCATCCCTCTAGGCCAACGCATCGTTTATAATTCATCGCATCGTTTATAAATCATCGCCTCGTATATAATACACTTCGCTTCGTTTCTAATTCATCGCAACGGTTCTCTAGGGCATTCCTCGGCACATGTTTACTAGAGCATCCATCTAGGCAAGCTCTCGTTTGTAATTCATCGCATCGCTTATATAGAGCATTCCTCTATATAAACACTTTTAATTCATCGCATCGTTTATAATTCATCGCATCGTTTCTAATTCATCGCATCGTTTAGCTAGAGCATTCCTCTAAGCAAACCATCGGTGATAATTCATCGCATCGTCTGCCAGGGCATTCCTCTAAGCAAACTATCGTTGGTAATTCATCGCATCGTCTGCTAGAGCATTCCTCTAGGCAAACCATCGTTTGTAATTCATCGCATCGCTTATATAGAGCATCCCTCTATATAAACACTTCGCTTCGTCTTAATCATCGCTACGGTTCTCGGGGTCATCGCATCAGTTTACTAGAGCATCCTCTAGGCAAACTATCGTTTGTAATTCAATCGGATCGGCGTAGATGGAGCCAGTTACGGGCTTATATTAACACTTCGCTTCGCGAAAGGGTCGAATCGCTAACGGTTCTCGGCGTCATGCTCAGTTTGCAACAGGAGCCATCCCTCGACGGCCAACCATCGAGTTGTAATTCATCGCATGCCGGACTGGTACAACACTTCTCTTCGTGCTGAATCATCTCTACGTTTCTATGGAGGAACGGATGCCATCCGTCTGCATAGAAAACTACTTTAGAGAGCATCGTTTGCCTAAGGTACATACGCATCGCTTATCTAGACCATGCCGCTATATAAACACTGGTGCGCCTAAGATTGGTTTCGAGGAAGTGGGTTACAAGGCGCTACGTGGTCAACTTCTTCCTCCCACCTCAATATTTCTCACGGCTTGGCGATGAGATTAGAGCAAGGATCCAAAGGGAGAAGGAACCCTTTCAAGACTACCTGATCGACATTAAGATTATGATGCAAAGGGCTGGATTGAGCGAGACGGAACAGCTTGACCGGATCTATGACAACATGCTACCTGACTACCGGCTATACACCAAACGCACCGAGGTTGACACCATAGCAGCCTTGACCCGGATGGCTCTGACTTACGAGGAGTTGCGGAGTCTGGAGGATCAACGCGAAAGTAGGCACAACGGAATGGGGCCACATCACATGAATCCGTTTCGTAACCCTCCTACCCCACCCACTACAAAGACGATGCACCGGTCCATCACGAATGCCACGGCGGATCGCATTGACGTCACACGAGCTTGTCGACGGTGCGGAGCAGTTGCCGGGCTCGACCAGTGCTTTTCTGTTGGGAATGCGGAGACAGAGGAATACGAACCGTAGAGTGTTGTCGACGACATCAGCAGGGAAACGGCCAGCGTCTTCAGGGCCAGAGGGACCACCCGGGGGCGGATCAGCCGCTGTCCCAACAATAAACAAGGAATTAAGCATCGTCGCGGGCCGGGTCACCGCCCCAGTTTTGGTGGCCGGATGGCCGATGGACGGAACCATCGACACCGGAGCCACGAGGAGCTTCGTCAGCACCGCGGCAGCAGCATACCTCCGGCCCCAATGCAAGGAGCGGAGGGTATACACGACGATCACACTAGCTGACGGCACCACCAGAGTATTGGATAAGGTAATCCTAGCAGAGATTCACCTAGGCACACTACCGTTACTCGTCCTGCCCACCGAAGTAGATGAGCTGATCTTGGGCCTAGACTACTTGAGAGCGATAGGAGCAACCCTTCAGTGCGGGGACAATAAGCTGAGATTCGGGGAAAAAATAGAGACGGAACCTACCCAAGGAGGAGTCGTGCGCCGTAGCACGCAACCGGAGCCGACTCCAGCCGAGGAGTTAGGAACGGGAACGACAACCGTAGCACGGAGAATGGATTCCACGGATACGTGTCTAACGTCGGCATCAGCGGAACGCAACACGACTGCTGCAGCGGGCCGAATAGACCCAGACATACCCGAAGAGCCTTGCCAGGCTAGTATTCACACGGATCCACTCTCCAATCCACACGTAGTCCGGTTCTTAGAACAAGAGCTAAGGAAGTTTACGGCGTTGCACGGAACCACGTCAATCACCGAACATCGTTTTACGATGCGGGATGACAGGCCCATTAAGCAACGCTACTACCCAAAGAATCCAGCCATGCAGCAAGTTATCAACGACCAAGTGGATGACTTGTTACGCCAAGGATGCATCGAGCCATCTAGGAGCCCCCACAGCGCACCAATCGCTCTCGTGCGCAAGAAAAACAACCAAAGGCGCATGTGTGTGGACTATCGCCAATTGAACGAGCGATCAATCCCCGATGCATATCCACTACCACGAATGAACCATATCTTGGAACGCCTACGGAATACCAAATTCATCTCCACGTTGGATCTCAAGAATGGATACTGGCAAATGGCATAGGACAGGCGGGAATGTACCGCGTTTACGGTACCCGACCGAGGCTTATTTCAATTGAAAGTCATGCCGTTCAGACTTCACTCTGCACCAGCTACGTTTTAAAGGGCACTTGATGGTATCATCGGCCCAGATATGGAACCATTTGCTTTTGCATACCTGGACGACATCGTGGTAGTGGCATCGACGTTGGAAAAACATATGGAAGTTCTCGGAGAAGTGTTCAGGAGGCTACATCGAGCGAACCTACGCCTGAACCCCGAGAAGTGCCTGTTCTTTAGGAGAAGACTCACATACCTGGGGCATGTCATAAGCGAGGCTGGTATTCACACGGACCCAGAGAAGATCGAAGCGATGCAGAATTTGAAGCCACTGTCGACGTTCAAGGAACTAAGACAGTGCATTGGTCTAGCCTCATGGTACCGACAGTTCGTGCCGAACTTCGCAGACATCGTCCAGTCCATGACAATACTTCTCCGGAAGGGTCAGAAGTGGGAATGGGATCAACCGCAACAGCAGGCATTCGAGGAGCTAAAGGCGAAATTAGTACAAGCACCGGTACTAGCATGCCCCGACTTCAACCAGCGTTTCACATTACAGACAGATGCGAGAGACTATGGCCTAGGAGCGGTATTAACACAAGAGATCGATAACCAGGAACGAGTGGTCGCGTACGTGAGCAGGCGGTTAGCCAGGGAAGAGATGAATTACAGCGCAACGGAAAAGGAATGTTAAGCCATCGTCTGGGCCATACGGAAGCTAAGATGTTACCTGAAAGGGTACCATTTCTCCGTTATAACCGACCATTTGGCGCTAAAATGGTTGAATTCCATAGAAAATCCTCCGGGGAGGATCGCCAGGTGGACGCTGGAGCTGCAATAGTACCAGTTCGACGTTCAGTACAGGAGGGGGAAGCAGAACGTGGTCGCGGATGCGCTTTCGCGGCAACCCACGGAAACACTGCACAGTGCACAAGAGGAGACACCCACTTTCCAATGGTGGCAACGATGGATGAAGGCTGTGAAGAAGGACCCGAAGCAGTTCCCGGACTACCTCGTGACCAACAACCAACTCTATCGCCACTTTGGAAGCCGTCCCGCAGAAGAGGAACATACACAGTGGAAACTTTGCGTCCCCAAGGAGCACCGTCTGCGAGTACTTCAGGAATGCCACGATAGACCAACGGCTGGCCATCTCGGCATCCGGAAGACGGTTACCCGAGTAGCTCAGCGCTATTATTGGCCTGGATACTTTCGAGACGTTACCCGTTACGTACGTCGATGCGAGTCTTGCCAGAAATACAAGGCCAGTCAGCTACAGGCAGCCGGAAAGATGTTGACGCGGCAGGTCGACGGACCGTTCCACACGGTGTGCGCAGACTTCGTATTCCCTTTACCAAAGTCGAAGATTGGCAATACCATGCTATTAGTTCTGTTCGACCATTTCAGCAAATGCGTCGAACTCATCCCACTTCGGCGAGCGACATCACCGACCTTGGAAAAGGCGATCAGAGAGAGAATCATTAGTCGGTTTGGTACCCCGAGGCGGATGGTCTGCGACAACGGAACGCAGTTCACCAGCAAAGCATTCCGCAACTTCCTTCAACAGGCGGGAATCGAGGTCCAATACACCGCACCGTACAGCCCGAACCAGAACCCGACAGAACGAGCAAACCGAACTGCGAAGACAATGATCTCGCAATACCTGGATGGACATCAGAACACATGGGACACACTACTTCCGGAGTTTAGCTTGGCCATCAACTCGAGCGTGTCCGACACTACCGGGTATAGCCCCGCGTTCATGGTACAAGGCCGTGAACCACGACTGCCAGGAGCTCTCTTCGAGGAAGTCACCCCAGGGACAGGACAACCGGCTCTATCGATTCAAGAGAAGGCGGATCGGCTACGAGAAACGCTCCAGATAGCCCAGGCAAACGCACAGAGGGCAGCGACGTTTTACGCGTATATTTGTCGACAACCGAGACAGTGGAATCTAGCACGTTTTACGTGCAGATCACCATCGACGACGCACAGTGAGACAACTAGGCAAATTACGGCGTTTTACGCGTATATTTGCCGACATAACGAACAGTGAAATCTAGCGCGTTTTACGCACCATCGACGACGCACAGGGGAACAAAGCCCTTTTTACGGGGCCCTATGTATCATACCGGATTCCTCATCGTTGGTGTGTCAAATAAACTTTTTCCACGCAGTTGTATTTTGCCCTAAAATAGTCACTAATTTCATCGCAGCGTCTATTTAGTCTCGCTCCATGGTTCCAGGTTTTATAAATTTCTTATGAAGAGGACTCCGGTAGACTGAGAAATACCCCAGCCTTAAAACTTCTTTACAACTTTGTCTTCAAATGAATGTGAAATAACAATACTGTACGATAAGAATATATGCCATAAAATCAGCATTGAAGTTTCAAAAGTATTTTATTTCTTGTGGGAAAAGGGGGCGTGGCAGTCAAAAATGTTTGACAATGCAATTATGGCGTCTCTAGGAACCTGCTTACTTAAATTGGTATTCCTAAGTGCCATAGTTACTGAGATATTCGCCTAAAACATCAATTTTTTTCGAGGTGTTTCTAGTTTTTTGCTCATTGTGGGCGAAAGGGGCGTGGCATCGAAAAAAAAAAGATTTTTGTATTGACTGACTTAATATCGAGTCGATAGAGATCAAATTCAAACTTGTAGCTCTTACCATCTCTGAAATCTGTTTGTTCATACGGATAGACAGACGGACAGACGGACAGACATGGCTATATCGACTCGGCTTGTGATGCTGATCAAAAATATATACTTTATGGGGTCGGCCACGCCTCCTGCCTGTTACATCCTTTTTTTTTTACAAACCCAATATACTCTGTCTTGCAGAGACTATAATAAATAAATCAAAAATGCTGAATTTTTGAATTAATTGTTTGTTTACACTTGCTTACAATATAAGATTTAACTCTTCGTTTAGCTACTGCAACTTCAACAAGAAAGAAAAGTACAGTCGAGCACGCCTGACCTTAGAATACTCTGTGCATTTTCTTATATAGTATGTTTGCACGCACATATGAATGTGTGAATAAGTAATACATATACAATTGCACGGCAAGGCCAGCATTCGCGGGCAGCGCTGCCGCTAGCAAGCAGCGAAAACGTTCGCTCACGTGTTTGTATGCTTCTGTCTCGCTTGCACACATGCATTGGCATTGCGTTCAATTATTAACGTTCTTACAAGTCTACCTCTTTTGTTTATAGTCCGATTCGTATGCAACTTTTAGGATAGTTTGATATATTTTGTCTTCAAATGAATGTGAAATAACAATACTGTACGATAAGAACATATGCCTTAAAAGCGGCTTTGAAGTTTGCAAATGATTTTATATCTTGTGGGAAAAGGGGGCGTGGCAGTATACAATTTTTAATGACAATGCATTTATGCCTTCTCTAGAAACCTCCCTACCAAAATTGGTACTCCAAAGTGCCATAGTTACTGAGATATTCGCCTAAAACATCGATTTTTTTTTAGGTGTGTATAGTTTTTTCCTCATTGTGGGCGAACGGGGCGTGGCATCGAAAAAAAAAAACCTTGTATTGTCTGACTTAACATCGAGTCGATAGAGACTAAATTTAAACTTGTAGCTCTTACCATCTCTGAAATCTGTTTGTTCATACGGACAGACGGACAGACAGACAGACAGACAGACGGACAGACGGACATGACTATATCGACTCGGCTACTCATGCTGATCAAGAATATATATACTTTATGGGGTCTGCCACGCCTCCTTCTGCCTGTTACATACATTCCACGAATACAATATACCCTCATCATCCAAACAATAAACGGAATAACCGAACTAAAAAGTTTTGTATCATTAGCACCAAGCAAAATATGTCCAGGACACCAAAAATTGTACATCCACAGTTTTTCAACTATGACATGTTAATAGGAAGGAACTTCCTAGAAGCCTGCAAAGTGCTTAGTAATATAAAGGAACCAAATATGAAACTTCAGCGTTGGAAAATAAAGTTAAACGAATACGATTACAAAATAGAATATCTTCCTGGTAAAGAGAACAATGTAGCTGATGCCCTATCTAGAATAAAGCTAGAAGAAAACTATTTAGGAGAAACAAACAATACAGTAGCAACAATCCATAGTGCACAAGAAGATAATCACAATTATATACCAATTACAGAAAGACATATAAACTATTATAACAGACAAATTGAATTCATAAAAGATAATGAAAATAAAGTAGAAACTACTAACTATTTCCACAAAACTAAAATTAAAATATTTTATAAAGAAATGACCATAACCTTTGCTAAAGACATGATTAAAGAATATCTTTGCAACAAGAAATCAGTTCTCTATTTTCATAATGAGCAAGATTTTCCCATATTTCAAAAAGCTTATGTTGAAATAATACATGCAAATAATTTAACCAAAGCTATGCTGTCCAAAAATAAATTGGAAGACATATTAACCTACTCACAGTTCAAAGAAATAATTTTAAAGAAACATAAAGAACTATTGTATTTAGGAATATAAAAAACTACTAACTGGTTTATAAAGAATTTCTATTATCCTGATTATCAAAAATTAATCAAAAACATTATAAATGAATGTCAAATATGTAACGTAGCAAAAATAGAAAACAGAAATACATAATTAACTTTTGAATTAATTCCCGAAACCTTTCTACATGATAGATAATTTACATTTCCTATCTTGCATTGACATTTATTCGAAATTCTCTTCATTAATAGAAGTAAAATCCCGAGATTGGTTAGAAGCAAAGAGAGGTATAATGAGAGTTTTTAATGAAATGGGAAAACCCATAGAAATCAAAGCAGATAAAGATTCAGCGTTTATATGCGCTACTTTACAAAATTGGTTAAAAGAAGAAAATGTTAAAATAAACATTACCTCCAGTAAAAACGGTATTTCGGATACCGAAAGATTCCACCGAACCGTTAATGAAAAACTTAGAATCATAAATAATGAAAACAACGTAGAAGATAAACTAACTAAATTCGAAACAACTTTATACACATATAATCATAAAATTAAACATAAAACTACTAAGCGAACTCCTGCAGATATTTTCATTTATGCTGGGACACCAGAATACAATAAATCAGAACAAATTGAAAAATTAAATCAAAACCGACACGATTTTGAAATAGATACTAGATATAGACAAGCTCCTCTAGTAAAATAAAAAACCACTAATACTTTGACACGCCCACTTTAGGGCGTTCTATGTGCATACAAAGGTAAAAACAGGTAAAAATAGCATGTTTTAGTATAGAAAACTTTTTTGTTAGCAATGCTATATAAACCGAATTGACACATAAAGTACACGTCTAGGGAGTACATATACTGACCAAGTTTGATCCAAATCGGACAACTATATCGTATAGCTCCCATAGGGACAATCGGTAAAAAATACGCTCCAAATATCAATTTATATGAATAACTTTTGCGTTGGCCAACCAATCGAAGTGAAACTTACACAGAATATATCTTTCAATAATATAAACATATTGACTAAGTTTCATCCAAATCGGACGACTATATCGTATAGCTCCCATAGGGACAATCGGTAAAAAATACGCTCTAAATATGAATTTATGTGAATTTCTTTTGCATTGGCCAAGCAATCGAAGGGAAACTTACACAGATTATATCTGTCAATAATATAAATATGTTGACCAAGTTTCATTCAAATCGGACGACTATATCGTATAGCTCCCATAGGGACGATCGGTCAAAAATACGCTGTAAATATGAATTTGTATGAAAATTTTCTGCGTTTCTCAAGTCATCTGAATTAAAATCAATAGGGTCGTTTACCTAAACGATTGTTACTATTATTAATATAATTAATAATATATTATATTGTTAATAATATAATTAAACTGAGCAACGGAAGACAACGTTGATTCGCAAGGGCAGGGTGTGACTCCAGGTGCGCCGTAGAGACACCACTGTACCCAACGAAACGGGAAAATGACTGGGGATCGGGAGTGGATTGGGAATTTCTGTCACACTTCTGCTTTCTCACATAGGCGCAATAATGGATAACGGCACTTTACTTTTTCTTCATTCGTTTCTTTATTTTATTAACTTTCGCTCTCGCCCTAAAGTCGCACTGGCCCTAACGGCTCTACTTACATTCTTACTCACTTGATCGCTCAACTGTACACGTCTATTCCGTTCCGCTCTCGATCGCAAAGTCGCCCTCCCCTCTTCCTTGTTAATCGGAGTCCCTCCAACACCCTGGTTATCCCCGTCTACAGCGTCTCCGCGAATATTACAAATCTCTTGTAAGATTCGAGCCCTGGGCAGACTGAGATATGTACCCCAGCTAGAGCGCTTCCTTACAGTAGTTAATAATTAATTTATGGTGTAAAGTTTTAAACTTATAGGTTAAGTACAATATTAGGCTTATAATTGTAATTACAAATTATATTATAGTTATAGTTTGGGATATGTTGTTATATTTAGTGTTTTCGAATATTATTTCTTTTGTTTGAATATATGACATTGGTTCAAGCTTTTTAATATTGTTTGTTACATAAATGTTTTGAGTGTAGTCTTAATGCGATTTTATTATGGATATTTCATCTAATTGAAATGAACAATCGTTAATTTTGATTATGTTTTTTCCTTCAATTTCTAGTTCGTTATTAACGCAATCTGGATTTAGTTTAGTTTAAGGCAAATTCCAAGTTACTATTATATTTGGTTCTATGTATGTTGTTTGATAATTTTTATAAGTTTTGGAAAATTTACAAGCTGTTGGAACTTGATTTAAAATACCAATTATACAATTATTTGTTTCAATTCTTTTGGTAATCTTATTGAACAATACATCATTTTCAAAATAATATCTATCGTTTGGATTTTCTGTTAACTTTGTTATCTTGATCTGGGATTGGAAGTATCTCAAAGATTGGGGTTTTTTATTATTTTGCGTGGAATATTTAAAGTAATTAGTATTGTATTTGTGTCGGATTTTACCCAAGTGGAAGTTTCAGTGTTTAGTATTTTCTCACAAGTTACATGTTTTAGAAAGTTATGTTTAAGTAATTTGCGATTGAATATTCCTAACCAGGTGAGTAGCATCCCTAACTCATTATCTTCGATGTATTCTGTTAAATGTTCAAAATTGAATATTAGCAATGCTAATTTTATGGCTTTATCTTTTTTAGACCCCGTACTCTAAAAGGGGTCTATTAAGTTTGTCTGAAGCGAAATGTGCGTAACAGGCAGAAGGAGACATGGCAGACCCCATAAAGTATATATATTTTTGATCAGCTTGACTAGCCGAGTCGATATAGCCATGTCCGTCTGTCCGTCCGTCCGTCTGTCCGTCTGTCCGTCTGTGTGAACAAAAGGATCTCAGAGACTATAAGAGCTAAAAAGGCCCGAGTGGTCGCAAACGAAAGATAAAATGCCCAAGCAAGTTTGCTTCTGTTTTTTGACACGCCCACTTTAGGGCGTTCTATGTGCATACAAAGGTAAAAACAGGTAAAAATAGCATGTTTAAGTATAGAAAACTTTTTTGTTAGCAATGCTATATAAACCAAATTGACACATAAAGTACACGTCTAGGGAGTACATATACTGACCAAGTTTGATCCAAATCGGACGACTATATCGTATAGCGCCCATAGGGACGATCGGTCAAAAATACGCTGTAAATATGAATTTGTATGAAAATTTTCTGTATTTCCCAAGTCATCTGAATTAAAATCAATAGGGTCGATTGATTAAACGATTGTACAATTATTATTATCATATCCCATTGTTAATAATATAATTAAACTGAGTAACGGGTATCCTAAAGTCGCGAGGCGACTATAGCATTCTTTCTTGTTTTCTTGTGTGTTGTATTCTGGTGTCCCAGCATTAATGAAAATATTTGCAGGTGTTCTATTTGTAGTTTTATGTTTAATTTTGTGATTATATGTGTAAAGAATTGTTTCGAATTTAGTTAGTTTGTCTTCTACACTATTTTCATTGTTTATGATTCTAAGTTTTTCATTGACGGTTCGATGGAATCTTTCCATATCCGAAATACCGTTTTTACTGGAGGTGATGTTTATTTTAACATTTTCTTCTTTCATCCAATTTTGTAAGGCAGCGCATATGAATGTTCAATCTTTATCTGCTTTGATTTCTATGGGCTTTCCCATTTCATTAAAAACTCTCATAATTTCTCTTTTTTGCTTCTAACCAATCTCGGGATTTAACATCTATTAATGAAGCGAATTTTGAATAAATGTCAATGGAAGACAAGAATTGTAAGGTTTCTATCATATAAAAATCCATAACGTATTTTTCTCTAACATTGAAAGATTTGGGTGTTAATTCATAAGTTAATTCTCTATTTTCTATTTTCTAATTTTGAAACGTTACATATTTGACATTCATTTATAATGATTTTGATTAATTTTTGATAATTGGATAATAGAAATTCTCTCTGAACCAGTTAGTGGTTTTTTCTATTCTTAAATGCAATAATTCTTTGTTTCTTTAAAATTATTTCTTTAAACTGTGAATAGGTTAATATGTCTTCCAATTTATTTTTGGACAGCATAGTTTTGGTTAAATTATTTGCATGTATTATTTCAATAAAAGCTTTTTGGAATATGGGAAAATCTTGTTCATTGTGAAAATAGAGAACTGTTTTTTTTTTGCTGCAAAGACATTCTTTGATTATGTCTTTTGCAAAGGTTATTGTCATTTCTTTATAGAATATTTTTCTTTAAGTTTTGTGGAAATAGTTAGTAGTGTCTACTTTATTATCAGTATCTTTTACGAATTCAATTTGTCTGTTATAACAGTTTATAGGTCTTTCTGTAATGGGTATATAACTATGATTATCTTCTTGAGCACTGTGGATTGTTGCTACCGTACTGTTTGTTTCTCCTAAATAATTCTCATCTAGTTTTACTCTAGATAGGGCATCAGCTACATTGTTCTCTTTACCAGGGAAATATTTAATTTTATAATCGTATTCGTTTAATTTTCTTTTCCAACGCTGAAGTTTCATATTTGGTTCTTTTATGTTACTGAGCCATACTAATGGTTTATGATCGCTTAAAATCTCAAATTTTTGGCCGAAGAAATAGTAATAGTAGTAATAATGTGACCTAAGAATTCGGTTTCTTTTTTCAATAAAACACGTTGAAACAACATATGTTTGTATGTATTCACATATACATTTGACATTTGAGACTTGACTTCGTCCCCTTTGTTGATTACTGTCCTTGTGGTACAGTAATATAATTCAATAAAGACAAATGACGGCTGTGAGCCGGAGTGCAATTCCAAGTGAATTGTGTCTGCTTTATTCAAAATCAAACTAAAACTAAAGACAAATGCAAAACATAATTCTACTCAGTAAAGACAATGCATCGCGCAGTGCAGAGCACTGAACCTACAATTTGGCGTGTCAGCATTACTCATGTAGTGTTACTTAGTTGCTATGGAACTTATGTGTTAACTTTCACGCACATAAGTATGTGTGTATATGTAATACATATACAATTGGTCGGCACGGCCAACATTCGCGGGCAGCGCTGCCGCTAGCAAGCAGCGAAAACGTTCGTTCACATGTTTGTATGTTTCTGTCCAGTACTCACAGAAGTGCGCATTTTCCATACGAAAAAGAACAAAAGCGAAGTGATTCACATTTTGTATGGCAAAAATTTGAAATAAACTTGCACTGCGTACACTACAGACGGAATTTCATTCCAAATTTGGTGGCTCTAGGTCTTGTAGTTTAGAAGATCCAGGCGTGTTTGTTGGTCATTAGACATTTCGAGGATTGGTGTGTTTTCGTGTCGGTTCGGTAGTGTGGTTTCGTAATTTTCCCTGGAGCTGTTGGCCTGCGGAAAACTCTGGAGTTGGATCGCCTGGATTTGTGTAGTACAAGTTGGAGTTAACTGGAGGAAATGCCCAGAGTTGAGCCTATGAGCGATTCTTCTGATGACCAGGTAACAGTGCCCAAACGAGTCAGTGCATAGGCGATATTAGAAAGTGCAAAAACGAAATTAAATTAAATACAAGAAAAACAAAAGTAAAATATTTGTTTAAATTGTGTACTTTTATTTATTTATATATTTGCCGTTTCTCTTAATTCCGCTATTCGCTAAGATCTGGATATATTCGGTGGTGGGTTTTGACCTTTGCTTCTTACTTTTCGCGTCAGTTCTTGCACATAACCAAATGCGCGGTTAGCAGGTTTACACATACAGTTGGTGGAATTTAACTTGCGTTTTTTTACTTTACTTATTTGTTCATAGTTTTGCTTGCACCAGCGATGCTTATGCTTACACATCAGCGCTAACAGACATACATATGTCGGAGAAATATGTGAATAGTGTTAGTGATGGGCAATATTAATTGCTATATGCTGTGAGTGGCATCTAGGGTTGGCAAAACTCTATATGCTGAGTGTAGTCCGTGTACGGAGTGTTGAGAAGTGGCATTGTATAGAGCTCCCAGATCGAGGAGATTCCAGGTTAGGCTCTCTTGAGCGGTAGAAGCGAAGATGAACACACGTGCACGGAATTCACGGAGTTCCAGCGCAAGTAATAAAATGGCAAATACGAAGATGCTGAATACGAAATAGAAGATGCTGATGACAACAATATACCCGACGACCCGACATCAGAAGTGGGATTGGTCCAGCCTAACAGGAATTAAGAAACACGTTGCGCTCACCTAGAAAATCAGATCAGAGATCTTAAGGAATGGGTCGCACAGTTGAGTGCCCCAATGGGGTTACAAACCAATGCCAGAAAATTGTGCTTGCCAAAATTTAATCCGGATATATCGCACAGGGATGCCTTCTCCTGGCGCACCACCGTTGGATTAATTATTGAAGATAACCTCTTCAAGGCAGCGAGCTCGTCATGACACTTAGTCGAGCTCTGGAAGGCGGTGCTTCTCAGTGGCTGGCACAAATAAGTTACGCTGGTATGACATGGGAGCAATTCCAGGAATTGTTCATTTTGCGCTTCTAAGGTTTGGAAACAACCGCAGGCCCATTGGTGAATCTCTTCAATGGCGCTCCGAAGGAAGACGAAAACTTATGTGTTTACAGCAGTCGTCTTGTCACATCGCTGTTAACTAAGTGGAAGTCTACGGATGTTGAAGAGATTGCAGTTTTCATTGTCCTGTCTCATCTTGTGCAGATCAAAGCGATCAAAACCCGAAGTGAACTTCAACAACAATTGACAGCATTTACGTTTGGAAAACGTAAAGATTGTACAGACAACTCAGGCTCGTTAATTCCGGGAAAGAAGTTCAAACCAGATACGCAGGTGAAATGTCATCATTGTGGAAAAATCGGCCATAAAATCGCTGAATGTCGTTTGAGGAAGAGCAAGGAAGGCGGCCAACCAAAAACAAGTGGTACATCAAGGGATTGATCATCTGTAAAATGCTTCAGCTGTGGAAAACAAGGCCATTTAGCGTCGTCCTGTATCAAAGCCAAGCAGAAGCAAGGAAACGGAGGAATCATTTACAGAAGAGCCCCTAGGCAAATTATGTGTATCTGGTGAGAAAATTCTATTTTGTTTCGATTTTGGTGCCGAATGCACCCTGGTAAAAGAGTCAGTAGCCAAAAAGTTTTCTGGAAAAAGATTTTGCAACATGGTAGTCTTAAAAGGCATTGGAAATAGTTCTATATGTAGTACAAACCAGATTCTATCCATGGTCATGATTGAAGACTTATCAATTGAAATTTTATTTTACGTTGTTGATGACGGACATTTAAAGTATGATGTAATGCTTGGTCAAGAAATTTTAGGCCAGGGATTTGTAATAACAATTGAGCCAAATGAGCTCAAAATGTATAAAGTTAAAACTGTTAACGACATATCTAACGAAGATAATTACGAGACATGTATAAACAATGATTCCGTTTTGTGCAATGCAGACAAAAATCGCCTATTAAAGATCTTGATACAGTATTCTGAGTGGTTTATAGATGGGATTCCAAGTAAGCAAGGAACATCAGGCCAGTTAGAGATTCGGTTGATAGATGCGAACAAAATTGTACAAAGGCGGCCATATAGACTTGGTCCGGAAGAAAAACAATTGGTGCGTTCTAAGATCAATGAGCTGTTGGCAAATAATATAATACGCCCGAGTTGCTCTCCATTTGCCAGTCCAATGTTGCTTGTGCGAAAGAAGAACGGTTCTGACCGTTAATTGCTGACCAGATATCTAGAATGAAGGGTTCGATGTACTTTTCTTGTCTAGATATGGCAAGCGGATTCTACCAAATTCCTGTACATCCAGATTTGATAGAGCGGACTGCTTTTGTAACGCCGGAAGGTCAATACGAGTTTTTGGTGATGCCTTTCGGATTGAAGAATAATTCTCAGAAATAATGAGGCCCCTGTTTCAACTTGTCACTAAAAATATTGTATTTGCATGCACCGAACAACATGAAGAAATCAGGCAACGAATAATAACAATTTTAACCAACAAGCCAGTATTAACAATATTCAACCCGCAACACCCTATTGAAATGCATACAGATGCTAGTTGTGATGGGTATGGTGCAATTTTACTGCACAAAATTGAAAATAAACGGCACGTAGTCGAGTATTTTAGCAAAAGAACTTCTCCTGCTGAGTCGAAGTATCACTCTTACGAGTTGGAGACACTAGCAGTATTCAATGCCGTAAAGCATTTTCGTCATTACTTACTTGGTAATCGTTTCGTCCTGTTCACAGACTGCAATTCCTTAAAGGCGAGCTTTAACAAAGTTAATCTATCGCCAAGAGTCCATAGATGGTGGGTATATTTGCAAGCTTTTCAGTTCGATGTTGAATATCGAAAAGGCTAGCGAATGGCCCACGTAGATTTCTTTTCTCGAAATTTGATTCCGGGTAACATTCAGGTGTGTCACAAGATAATTGAAAAGCAAATCGATCTGACTGAGATATCTAAAAACTGGGTCCTCGCAGAACAACAGCGGGATCAAGAGTTGTCTGCTATTGTAACAAAACTACGTGATGGAGATACTGACATTGAGAAAAATAGATATGAGATAAGAGCAGGTGTTTTGTTCAGAAAAATTCAAAGGAACGGCAGAAATCTATGTTAACCTATAATACCCAGGGCATTTAGATGGTCGGTCATAAACCACGTGCATGAGTCGATAATGCACTTGGGGTGGCAAAAGACGTTAGAGAAAACTTATTGTCATTACTGGTTTGACAAAATGTCTAAGTACGTACGGAAATTTGTCGAAAATTGAATAACCTGCAAATTATCAAAATCAAAGTCTGGCAAAGCTCAATCAGAGTTACATTCAATTCCCAAAATTGAGATTCCAAGGCACACACTGCACATCGATATTACAGGAAAGCTAAGTGGAAAAAGCGATGTTAAGGAATACGTTATTGTCTTAATTGATGCATTCACTTAATATGTTTTATTATATTACACCACACACATTGATACAGAAAACTGTATAAAAGCGATGAAGTTTGCAGTATCACTGTTTGGAGTGCCAAGTCGCTTGATAGCAGATCAGGGTCGATGCTTTACAAGCGCTAACTTTCGCGAGTTTTGCGCCGCCCAGAAAATAAATTTGCATTTAATAGCGACTGGCGCAAGCCAGGCAAATGGGCAAGTGGAGCGCATCATGAGTATGCTGAAAAATATGTTAACAGCAGTTGAAACTAGCCAGCGTTCATGGCAGGATGCCTTGGGAGAAATACAATTAGCTATAAATTGCACAATCAATCGAGTCACTAATTATAGCCCGTTAGAGCTACTAGTGGGTAAGGTTTCTCGACCATTTGGTCTCCTGCCTATTGACAATGAGGAGCAAAATGTAGATTTAGACCAAGCTCGAGCTCGAGCTAAGAATACTATAGAACGCAGTGCTCAGTATAAAAAGACCAGATATGATAAAAATAAGGCTAAGATTGTGAAGTTTAAGCTAGGAGATCATGTTCTACTTAAGGCTCAGGAAAGGCATCAATCCAAGCTAGACCCCAAATATAAAGGTCTGTTTTTAATTGTTGACGTTTTGAAAGGAGACAGGTATACGCTTAAATCACTAACAGGCAATAGAACCTATAAATACGCGCACGACAGTTTGTTAGCCATGCCAACACAACAGGTTCCTGCAGAATTAGATGATAACGAAAGCGTTGAAATAGACGCTAGTCAAAATGCAGACAATGTTGAAATAGACATTAATGGATTGAAAGTTGAAATATACACTAAATGAAAAAAAAAAAAAAAGAGAATTGTTGTTGCTGAAGCACCAGAGAAGTAGATGCTATAAGAATTGTTCTTGCTGGAGCACCAGAGAAGAAGTTGCCAAGAATCAATATTTGCTGAGGCATCAGAGATGTGAATGCAAATAGTTGAATCTCTAAACTGAAAAAAGTTTTTAATATGGCGCACAAATCGGATCCGAATGATACCGTTCTTCTTGGCGAGAGGAAACTTGTCTCAGTGCACGTTTTAGCCAATTATTCGTAAAATTAGAAAAGGTAGAGAGCGACATCGAGAGACAACGGAGTTCACTCGTTAATAAAATTTTGAACCCAAGCAAATTTAAGATTCAGTGCCGGCTAGACATCCTGAATTCGTACATATCTAAAGCCATGGACCTTCAGTCAGAGATCGATGCAATAGATCCTGACAATACTATCCGCGCAATGCTGGAGGAAACGTGTATTCTGGCCCGATCATCTTACATGTCTGCCCTTAGCGCGTACCACGCGTCCGAAAACGTACCTCCAGTATCTCACCATTCTCACCTGCCCAAACTTAAATTGCCTAAATTCAGTGGTAAACATTCAGAATATAGGCAGTTTATCGGTCTTTTTAATAGTTTGGTAGATTCTGATCGCTCGCTATCAAACATTTAAATATTCAACCATTTGATATCGTGCTTATCAGATGAGGCGTTAGGTACCATCAGAGCTTTTCAGGTGTCTGATGCAAACTACCCAAAGGCATTAGAGAGCCTAAGTAGAGTGTACGACAACAAATGTCTGGTATTTTTTGACACCCTCGCCCAGTTGTTCGATATTGAGCCAATGTATAAGCCATCGGCAATCGGAATTCGCTCGATGGTGGACTCTGTATAAGCAATTTTTGATTCCCTAATGGCCGTTGGAAATGAGCAGGACTTCGCTAACGCAATTCTAATACACATAGTCATGTCAATGTAGGTCCTCATACGAAATCGAAGTATAAGGAGCAACTTGACTATAATACATTGGCAAAATGGGTCGATTGTGTCGCGGCTTTGAACAGGCGATATCAGCATTTATCTGCCGAGGAGAGTGCAAAGTCCAGGATGAAGCAGAAATCCGACATGAAACACGCAAAAAAATCGTCATTTGCGTGCACGAATGTCGAGAAGGAAGTTGAACCCCAATGCAATTTTTGCAGTGCCAATCATACAATTGGAAACTGCCAAGGGTTCGCAGCATTGCCAGTTGACGAGAGATTTAATTTCGTAAAATCTAGTCAACTTTGTATTAATTGCTTGCATTCAGGACACAGAGTGTCCAACTTCACAACGTCGAAGCGTAGAGTTTGTTCTCATCCTCATAACACTCTCCTTGACTAATACGCATTAGAAACACTACAAGCATCCGCTCATCCTGCCCATGTGAACCATGTTGCTAGCGAAGTCGACCAAGTAATCCTTGCAACTGCAGTTGTAACAGTTCGAGACAGGTTTGGTCAAAAGCGAAACGCTAGAGCCTTGTTGGATTCAGGCTCGCAGGTGAATTTCATGACGGAAGAGCTCGCTCAAGCTTTGCGCCTACAACGCAAAAATAAGTGCGTGACCATAAAGTCGGTTGGACAGGCTAGACTGACAGCAAAGAGCGAGGTATCGACGATAGTTTCGTCTCGAGCAACGAGACACCAGTTTAGCGCCGATTTTTGGGTGCTAAAATCAATTTGTAGCAGTCAGCCAGACTGTGATCTTCCCATCAATCCGTGGAAGATTCCAGCAAATGTCGAACTGGCTGACCCTGAATTTCATAAGCCCCAGCAAATAGATATGGTTCTGGAAGCAGACTCCTTCTTCGACTTGCTATGTAGTGGACAAATAAGATTGGCGAATAAAGGTCCAGTGCTGCAAAGGACGTTGCTTGGTTGGGTGGCATCAGGGCGGTGCGGGAAAATTCGTACCAAGAGCCCAGTATGCTGCTCAGTGATGCAACATAGACAAGATGTTCGAACTGATGTCTTTGCAGATCGAAGTTGTGAGGTTGAAGCTGTCCCAGAGATAAGTGTTTCGGCAAACTGTTCTGTAGAGCACCTTGTTTGCGAACAAAGCTTTCGGGACAGCATTTGGAAATTGCCGACAGGACATTTTGGAATCAGTGTGTCATTCAAGACTGATCCCAAACTGCTCCAATGTCCCCCAGAAATAGTTAAAAGACAGGTTCTCTCGGTAGAACGTAGAGGTTTTAATGCTAAAATCAATGTTATGTATTTGAGTTTCGCAAACGAGTATCGTGTACTTGGTCGCTTGTCCGTCTCAGATGCAAAAGTTCCACCAGGACCACATTACACCTTTCCACACCAGTGCGTCCTGAGGACTGATAGCAGTTCCACCACGCTTCGAGTGATGCTTGACGCCTCGTGTAGGTCAACATCGTCACACTCTGCTAACGAGTTACTGATGGTGGAACATGCTACTCAGAGGGATCTAATTCGTTTATGTCGTAAGTTCCGTCTGAACCGATATGCCTTAACGGCAAATATTAAACAGGAAAAAAGGCAGGTGCCCGAAATTCTCGTAGTGGGCGAACATCAATTGGCAAAATGTTCCTCAAACCATTTATACGTATTAAAAGAAGGCAGAAATAAGAAACGTTTGATTTCCAATGATGCCGATTCGACACATACGCTTGGCATGAGGAGGACACAAAGGTTAGATACTTTTCAGTATCACTTGGAAGGTAGCTTCGCCAACTTGAGTCCTACCAAGCGAAAAACATTGTTTGATGGGTTTGCGTATATATTAGCCCAAATATACGCGTTGAACCTACATTGAATCGAGAGTGCAAGTTTCTGGAATGATTCAGAAATCGCACTACATTGTATAAAAAGTTCCCCTTTATTATTAGCAACATTCGTAACCAATCGAGTTGCAGGCATTAAAGAGATGACCAATGATGTATCTTGGAGACATGGACCGACGCTGTCAAGAGGGTGTGACGTTCCGAAACTCAAATTTTGTCGAAAACTGGTAACAATGGATCGATTAAGATCAAAGTTCAATATAGAACTACAAACTCTCGAACTCGAGAAGAAACGACATAGATTCGCTTTGCTGATACTGCTGAAGCCAGCTCAGCGCGCAGAGCTCACAGTGGCATTTGATAGGTCAAAAAAGGATAATATCGTGCATCCAAGTTTGCAATCGCTGACCACATTGATTCACAAGTCAGGCGAATGAGGAAGACGAATTACTTTGACTGATTTAGAAGTAGATTTGTGTGGTCCCCCAAATGTGTTGCCAAATATAAGAGGACGAGTTCCGCTTAAAATGTATATTGCAGTGTTTGTTTGTTTTGCTTCGAAGGCTGTTCACCTGGAACTTATAGCAGGCTTATCCACTAATGCCTTTCTCTGTACTTTGAACAGCTTCATCGCGCGACGTGGCATTCCCGGCCAGCCATACATGGGCAATGCGACCAATTTCGTGGGGACGAGCAACCTCCTAAAGGAGCTTCAGGAAACATTCGACCGGCAGCAGGGCAAGCTGCAGCTATTTGCAGCAGAGCGAGGGATGGAGTCGGAGAACTGTGGGAAGCAGCAGGGAAGTCGGCTAAGCATCTGCTAATGCGGCAGATCGGCAGCGCGTCGCTCACCGACGCCGAGGTCCGAAGTCACCTGGCCGACGTGGAGGCGATGGCAAACTCACGGCCGTTGACACCGCTGGGCAGCGACGGAGAGGCGCTCACCCCAGGCCACTTCCTCATCGGAGAGCTGCTTCGTTCGCTGCCGCAAGGGTTCGAGCGGGCAACACAAAGCAACGAAATTTTGTGCTCTCGCAGGTGGCAGCTGTTGTCTACTCCCAGACAGCGCTTCTGGCAAGCGTGGTCAAATCCCACAATCGTCAGCAGCGAGGGAAATAGAAGGAGGCGGTCGGTCGCGTCAAGATTGGGGATCTCGCCGTGGTCCACGAGGACAACACGCCTCCCCAACGGTGGACAATGGGCCGCTTCGTGGACGTAACCACAGGAGACGACGAACGAATCAGGGTCGCCGACGTTAAAACGGGAATTGGCTTGTTCAAGCGCTCAATCGCGAAGCTAGCCAGACTTTCATTAGATTGTAGGCGATCCCTTCAAGGTGGCCGGTGTTGGTTCATATGCATAGTTAGGTAGTTTAAGAAAGCACTGAATTATTAGTAAAAGAAAGTATGATGAATTGTTAGTATAAGAAGTCAAATGGAATTATTGAGTTGTCTAGTTGTGTAAGCAAATATCTTATATTTAAGCTAGCGAGTAAGTTCTTGTTTTCGGCAATGCAGCTGTCGCGAGCGGCTGGCAGTTGATTTTGTACATTTCGCATTACCACACACACACCGCCAGCCTCTCCGCGTTTGCAAGTCCCAATAAATTGTAACGTTAAAGAACTTGCAGTTTGTTTTATTTAACTTAGTTAAATATACTTGTTTTTCGATTTTACAGACAGTTTATCGGTCTTTTTAATAGTTTGGTAGATTCTGATCGGTCGCTATCAAACATTTAAATATTCAACCATTTGATATCGTGCTTATCAGATGAGGCTTAGGTACCATCAGAGCTTTCCAGGTGTCTGATGCGAATTACCCAAAAGCATTAGAGAGCCTAAGTCGAGTATACGACAACAAATGACTGATCTTTTTTTTACACTCTCGCGCAGTTGTTCGCTATTGAGCCAATTTACAAGCCATCGGCAATCGGAATTCGCTCGATGGTGGACCCTGTATAAGCAATTTTTGATTCGCTAATGGCCGTTGTAAATGAGCAGGACATCGCTAACGCAATTCTAATCCACATATTCATGTCAAAGGTAGATCCTTATACGAAATCGAAGTATGAGGATCAGCTTGACTATAACAAATTGCCAAAATGGGTCGATTGTGTCGCGGCTTTGAACAGGCGATATCAGCATTTATCTGCCAAAGTTCAAAGTCCAGGATGAAACAGAAATCCGACTTGAAACACGAAAAAAAAATCGTCATTTGCGTGCACGAATGTCGAGAAAGCAGTTGAACCCCAATCCTATGTTTGCATGCCAATCATACAATTGGAAATTGCCAAGCGCTTGCAGCACTGCCAGTTGACGAAAGGTTCAATTTCATGCAATCCAGTCAACTCTGCATAAATTATTTGCCTTCAGGGTATATAACTGCGCTGCGTCAAAGTGCAGATTATGTTCTCGTCCAGACAACACACTCCTGCACAAGTCAATCATGTGGCTATCGAAGTCGATCAGGTGCTCCTGGCAACTGCACATGTGACAGTGAAAGGCAGGTTCGGTCAGACTCGAAGCGCTAGAGCTTTATAAGATTCAGGTTCTCAAGTGAATTTTATGACAGAAAGTCTGGCTCGAAAATTGCGGCTTCAACGCAAGAGCAAGTCTTTAACCGTTACGTTGGTTGAACAGTCAAGCCTCGTAGCGAAATGCAAAGTACCGTCATGGTGTCTTCTCGTGTCTCAACACATTAGTTCAGCGCCGAGTTTTGGGTGGTGAAATCGAATTCGAGCAGACAGCCTGATCTTCCGATTAGTCGGTGGAAGATTCCCTCAAACATAGAATTGGCTGACCCCGAATTCCATAAACCTCAGCGAATTGATCTGCTGCTGGAAGCAAATTCTTTATTCGATTTGTTGTGGACTGGACAAATTAATTTGACAGAAAATGGTCCATTACTACAAAGACGCTGTTCGGTTGGGTTGCATCCCAGCGATGCAAGAAAATGCGTACCCAAAGCCCTGTATACTGCTAAGTAATGAACCCCAAAGAAGCGAAAAGAACTGGAAGTGATCCCAGAGAAAAATAGATTGATAAAATATTCTCCAGAGCGCCTTTTTAGGACTGTGTACATAATCTACTGACGGGACACTTTGAAGTCAGTTTGCCATTCAAGACTGATCCGCAAGTGCTGGGCTCCTTTTTTGAAACAGCGAAAAGACGGTTTCTCGCGTTAGAGCGTAGAGTTTTATAAACGAGTATCTCGAACTTGGTCACATGTCTCTTATTGGTACAGAAGTTCCACCAGGACCACACTACGTCATTCCACACAAGTGCGTCCTGAGACCTGACAGAAGTTTCATCAAACTTCGAGTAGTGTTTGTGGCATCTTGTAAGACAAAATCGTCACAATCTCTGAACGATTTACTCATGCTGATTTTTATTACAGATTCCTCTTCCACAGACTTAAACCAAGCATTAAATAATTTTGGCTTCCCACGAACTTATCAAATATTTTGTAAACATTTCACTTTTCCTTTGTTAACAAGTAAGAAAGTCTACAGTCGAGCGAGCCGACTGTAAAAGACCCCGTACTCATTCTAGTGCGCGTTTTACCATACATATAAGTTGTTTTCGATCGATTTGTCCTATGGGAGCTATAGGCTATAATTGTCCGATCCGGACCAAACTTGTAATGGTACCATACACATAATGTGTTAGTTTGGTTGCAATCGCTCAACTAAAACTTCATGTCTCCACACAAATTACCCATTTTCGACCGATTTGTCCTATGGGAGCTATGGGCTATAGTTGTCCGATCCGGACCAAATTAGGTGAGGATAGTACGATAGGTACCATACACATAGTGTGTGAATTTGGTCACCCTAGCTCTAGTCGTTTTCAAGTTATGGTGATGTGAAAATAGTTTTTTACAATTTGCGGGGCGGTAAGGGGCGTGGCAAAGATTTGAAATAAACTTGATCTGCTCGCGAAGCAGACGGACTTTCATTCCAAATTTGGTGGCTCTAGCTCTTGTAGTTTAAAAGATCTAGGTGATCATACAGACGGACGGACAGACGGACAAACAGACAGACAGACGGACAGACAGACAGATGGACAGACGGACATGGCTATATCGTCTCGGCTGTTGATGCTGATCAAGAATATATATACTTTATGGGGTCGGAAAAGCCTCCTTCTGCTTGTTACGCACATTTCGCTTCAGACAAACTTAATAGACCCCTATACTCTTTTTTAGAGTACGGGGTCTAAAAAGAATTGCATTGCTGTTGGTTTAGTCCTCCTCTTCTTCGGCAGCAGCAGCGCCACCACCCTGGTTCTTCTTCATGTTCTTCCTCTTAACTCGTCCAGGACCACCGAAGGGTGACTTGAGGGAGAATTCAACGTGCTTCTGCGAGTCCAAACGCACCACGAACGATGGAATGTTGACCACTTGCTTGCGCACACGAATGTGACGCTGACGGATCAACACGCGAGCATGATGTACGGACTTGGCCAATCCAAGCTTGAAGACTTGGGTCTGCAGACGACGCTCCAAGAAATCCTCAATCTTGAGGCCCAGCACGTAATCGAGCTTAATGCGAGACTCATATATCAATACGCCAGCATCGCTATTCCCAACATTGGGGATGAAACTGCGACGTTGCACAATTCCCGGCCGACAGAATTCTCTTAAAGGTCAATCTCTTCAAGATTGAGAGCCCCTTTATTCACATAAGAGTCAAAAGCTCCAAAAGTTTAAAGTCCAATTAATAAAAGCTCACAGCCGAGGTTTGCTAAACGTCTCCCGAACATAGCAAAAAGTAGTCTAGATTTGTAACTGAACTCCGTATATCGTGTTTATATTATATTATTATTATTATTATATTTTTATACTCTCTGCAATCGAGAGTATATTGGGTTTGTGAAAAAAAAAAAAGTATGTAACAGGTAGAAGGAGGCGTGGCAGACCCCATAAAGTATATATATTCTTGATCAGCATCACAAGCCGAGTCGATACAGCCATATCCGTTTGTCCGTCTGTCTGTCTGTCTGTCTGTCTGTCTGTCCGTCTGTCCGTCTGTCTGTCCGTATGAACAAACAGATTTCAGAGATGGTAAGAGCTACAAGTTTGAGTTTGGTCTCTATCGACTCGATATTAAGTCAGTCAATACAATAATCTTTTTTTTTCGATACCACGCCCCTTGCGCCCACAATGAGCAAAAAACTAGAAACACCTCGAAAAAAAATTGATGTTTTAGGGGGAATATCTCAGTAACTATGGCACTTAGGAATACCCATTTCGGTAGGCAGGTTCCTAGAGACGCCATAATTGCATTGTCATCAAAAATTTTGGACTGCCACGCCCCCTTTTCCCACAAGAAATAAAATACTTTTGAAAATTCAATGTCGATTTTATGGCATATGGTCTTATCGTACAGAATTGTTATTTCACATTTATTTGAAGACAAAATATATGAAACTATCTTGAAAGTGGCATCTAAATCGAGCAATAAACAATAGAGCTAGACATAAAAGAAAGTTAATAATTGAACACAATATCAATGCATGTGTGCAAGCGAGACAGAAACATAAAAACATGTGAGCGAACGTTTTCGCTGCTTGCTAGCGGCAGCGCTACCCGCGAATGCTGGCCGTGCCAACCAATTGTGTATGTATAACATATACACACATACATATGTGCGTGCATACATATATTAAATGTATATGTGTGTGTATACATACAATCAGATGTTTTTGTTTCAACGTGTTTTATTGCAAGTACTATCAAATGATATACCCGGTTATCGATTTTATTACAAAGATCGGGAATAAAATGCAGAGAGTATTCTACGGTCGGGCGTGCTCGACTGTACTTTTCTTTCTTGTTTATACTGTACTTTTCTTTCGTGTTATACTCTCTGCAAGAGAGAGTATATTGGGTTTGTGAAAAAAAAGTATGTAAAAGGCATAAGGAGGCGTGGCCGACCCAATAAAGTATATATTCTTGACCAGCGTAACAAGCCAAGTCGATATAGCCATGTTCGTCTGTCTGTCCGTCTGTCCGTATGAACAAACAGATTTCAGAGATAATAAGAGCTAGAAGTTTAAATTTGTTCTCTATCGACTCGATATTAAGTCAGTCAATACAAGAATCTTTTTTTTTTTCGATGCCACGCTCAATTCGCCCACAATGAGCAAAAAACTAGACATACCTCGTAAAAAATTGATGTTTTGGGCGAATATCTCAGTAACTGTGGCACTTAGGAACACCAATTTTGTTATGTAGGTTCCTTGAGACTTCATAAATGCATCGTTATTAAAAATTTTGGACTGCCACGTCCCCTTTCCCACAAGAACCAAAATTATTTTCAAACTTCAATGCCGATATTAAGGCATTTGATCTTATCATACAGTATTGTTATTTCAAATTCATTTGAAGACAAAATATATCAAACTATCCTGAAAGTTGCATAAAAATCGGACTATAAACAAAAGAGCTAGACACGTAACAAAGTTTATAATTTAACGCCATTTCACTGCATGTGTGCAAGCGAGACAGAAGCATACAAATATGTTTGCGAACGTTTTCGCTGCTTGCTAGCGGCAGAGCTGCTCGCAGACGCTGGCCGTGCCGACCAAAATTCTATTTTTACAAAATAGTTATCCAGCTAGGAAGTTAAGCCTCTTTTATATGTATGGTTTTAGGCCGGAAACTTTCAAGTGTCGTGATGGCGTTGCCAGTTAAGTGCTTGATCGGCGAACGCAGAGTCGTGGGTTCGAGTCGCGGTCAATCCTTTAAAAGAATATAATTCAATAGCTCCAAGTGTTGCATGTTTTCATTTAGTAATAAAAAAGTTTTTTTTATCAAAACCCAGTTTAAAAAAATTTTTTCAATTGTTTTTTTATAATTTGTTAATAAACAATTTTTTTTCGATTTAAACAACACAATAAAATATATTATTTTTGATGACGGACCAGGAGTCGAACCCACAACTTCCCGTTCATCGATCGAATACTAATCATCCGCGCCACCGCATCACTTGGAAATATTCGGCCTAAAACCATAGATATCTCTATAAAAGAGGCTTAACTTCCTAGCTGAACGTCTTTCAACGTCTTTTACTGCAAGTACTATCAGTTATGTTCTCGGATACTGATTTTATTAAAATGATCGGGAATAAAAGGCAGAGAGTATTCTACGGTCGGGCGTGTTCGACTGTAATTTTCTTTCTTGTTTTCTAAGTGTATACAAACGTATAAATAGGTTTATAATAGGTTTAAAATGTGTTCATTGATAATTTTTTTATTTTTTTTATTTTAATATATCTGGAGTTTTTAATGTATCTTTATTCAGCTTTTTGAATTTTCATAGAAGAATCTTAATATTTCTTTATTTTATTCTCATTTTTTTTTAAATATATATTTGAAAGTTATTAATTTTTTTTATTAGGTTAATCAGACCTTTTCTTATTCTAACTGTCCTTAATGAAAATGTTATTATTATCTTCTAATTTCTTTACTATATGTGACCTAAATATGCTGGGTCTAATTTGTGTCCTGCTTCATTCCTATCCCCTATATTTAAGTCAAAATCCTTAGTATTTTTATTATAATCTAATTTGCTATAAGCCTTTGCTATTTCTAACATAACTCTAGCTCTTTTGTATGCTTTTCCTAATC
>JAEIGM010000100.1:0-120702 GCA_018903735.1 Drosophila cardini
CAGTTTTATTATTATATTATTAACAGTGGGATATGATACAAATAATAGAACCATCGTTTAGGCAATCGGCCCTAGTGAGTTTAATTCAGATGGCTTGGGGAACACAGAAAATTTTAATACAAATTCATATTTAGAGCATGATTCAGACCGATCATCCTTATGGAAGCTATACGATATAGTCATTCGATTTGATGAAACTTGGTCAGTAAGTTTATATTATTGATAAATATATTCTTTGTGAGTTTCATTAAGATTCCTTGATCAACGCAAAAGTTTTTCTTACTAATTCATATAAAGAGCATATTTTTGACCGATTGTCCCTAAAGAAAAATCCTATACGATATAGTTGTCCGCTTTGGATCAAACTTGGTCAGTATATGTACTCCCTAGACGTGTACTTCTCGTGTAAATTTGGTTTAGATAACATTGCTAACAGAAAAATTTTCTAGACTAAAACAAGCTTTTTTACGTCCTTTTACCTTTGCATGAACATAGAACGACCAAAAGTAGGCGTGTTAAAAAAACAAAAACAAACTTGTACTGCTTGGGCTTTTGACTTATAGTCTCTAGCTCTAGATCGTATTGTCTCCGAAATCCCTTTCTTTATACAGGCCGACGGACGGACAGGCGGACATTGCTATAACGACTTGGCTATCGTTGCTGGTCAAGAATATACTTTATTGGATTTCTTTTTCCCTGTTACATACATTCCAACGATAACAGTATACCCTTGTAGTTTACGAGTAACGGGTATAAAAATCAGCACTCGTTTTTTGTCTATTTTGACAAGTTTGCAATAGCTGACTCTATATTTTCGCAAGTCAGAAGATTTTAGAAGACGCATCCCTTTGATTTATGAATTTGTCGATTTGTATGGTTTCATAAATACTTCGCTGAGAATAAGAGAACGAGCCCCGCTAAAATTGTATATTGCGGTGTTCGTATGATTTGCTTCAAAGTCTTTTCCACTAATTCTATCATTTACACTCCCTCAAATGGGAATCCCCATTTGACGATTCATGGAGAAGGTGACAAATTTCAGGCAGCAGAACACCCTTCCGTTTTCAGCAGAACGGGAGATGGAGTTGAAGTTTATCCATTCGAGAGACCCTCTCTTCAAAGCACGTTCGCAAACGAGAGGTCGGTCATGTGGCAAATTGGCAGCACGTCGCTCGCAGAGAGCGGGCTTGTACGGGCTTGCACGCCCGACCGTAGAATACTCTCTGAATTTTATTCCCGATCATTTTAATAAAATCGGTATCCAAGTATATCAACTGATAGTACTTGCAGTAAAACACGTTGAAACAAAAACATCTGTTTGTATGTATGCACATATACATTCGACATTATTTGTATGTACGTATGTATATGTATGTGTGTATATGTAATACATATACAATTGGTCGGCACGGCCAGCGACCGCGGGCAGCAGTGCTGCAACACAAGCAGCGTAAACGTTCGTTCATATGTTTGAATGTTTCTGTCTCGCTTGCACACATGCATTGCCATTGCGTTCAATTATAAACTTTGTTACGTGTCTAGCTCTTTTGTTTATTGTCCGATTTATATGCATCCTTCAGGATAGTTTAATATAATTTGTCTCCAACCGAATTTTAAAATACAATACTGTATGATAAGAACATATGCCTTAAAAATAAAATTCAAGTTTGAAAATTGTTTTATTTTCTTCGAGAAAACAGGGCGTGGCAGCCCAAATTTTTTAATGACATTGCATTTATGCCGTCTCTAAGAACCTCCCTACCAAAATTGGTACTCCTAAGTGCCATAGTTACTGAGTTATTCGCAAAAACATCGATTTTTTCGAGGTGTGTCTAGTTTTTTGCTCATTGTGGGCGAATGGGGCGTGGCATCGAAAAAAAAAGATTCTTGTATTGACTGACTTAATATCGAGTCGATACTGACCAAACTTATATTTCTTACCATCTCTGAAATCTGTTTGTGCATACGGACGGACCGACGGACATGGCTATATCGACTCGGTTTGTGATGCTGATCAAGAATATATGTACCTTATGGGGTCGGCCACGCCTCATTCTGCCTGTTACATAGTTTTCACAAAACCAATATACTCTCTCTTGCAGAGAGTATAAAAATAATGTATCATTGGTATGACTTACAAAAATGAAATAATTCAATTGTCCAGTACTGTAAGTGAATCTCATCTTTCGTCATTGCTTTTACCACACGCACGCCACTTAATCTTTCTGCCATTTTTCAGTCCCAAAATTGTTCATTATTCGAAATTAACATTTGCTTATTATTTATTTTTTTCGATTTTTCATTTTTTAACTTATCGTTGGAAACCTCTATCGTTCCTACATTATGGAAAGATTTTTACATTATTTCTCTGCATAAAAAACGTTTCTATAAGATATCAAATAGAATTGGCAACAACTCTGCAAGTCTACTGGCTTACAGCTTTAAGCTAACTAGTCCATTGAAAATGTATCATTAAATCGCATGTTATCAGTTGTTGACCTCGGTTTTGTTTTTCATAACATATAAAGTTCCACACATCACAATTGCTAAGTGCTTTGAGGACCCAAGTCTTTGCCTGCCATTTTACACCAACTGTAGGGTCCAGTTAAAAGGGAATACCATTACTATTAAATTCCTTAACTCTGGTAACACTGCGCTAAGCAAAGCATTTTTTTAAACTAGAAATATTTCTATATATAGTATATTGTAAAATATTTAATCTGATTATGTCTACTTTATTTATAACAAGAAAGGAAATTACAGAAAATTACTCTCTGTATTTTATTCCCGATCATTTTAATAAAATCGGCATCTAAAAATATTAATTGATAGTACTTGCAGTAAAACACATTGAAACAAAAATATCTGTTTGTATGTAAGCACATATATTCACATGACATAACAGTATATATGTAATACATACATACATATGTGTGTCTACCTTTTCCATAAAAATAGTACATAGCAGTCTAGACGACGAATGCCACATTAAAAGCTTTTCCTCCAATTATAAACATTCCAAAGCTCCCCCTATAAAAAAAATTGGTTGTTCCCAAAAAAAGAAAGAGGTAGCCCGCCCCCCCCCCCCCCCCCCACCAACAAACGGAAAAACCCCAACAAACAACCAAAAAAAACCCACCCCACACCCCCCCCCCCTTCCCTTGGGGGGATTTTTTAATTAATTGATAAGATGGGCCTTTACCTTATTTTTTTTTTTTTTTTTTTTTTTTTTTTTTTTTATTTTTCCCCCTCTTTTTTTTTTTTTTTTTTTTTTTTTTTTCACAAAAATATTATTAATTTATTTTTATTTAATTCCCTTTTTTTTTTTTTTTATTATCCGGGAGCCCCCCCCCCCCTTTTTTAGGCCCTTCCCCCCCTTTTACCCTGGTGGCTAGGAACCCAGTAGATGTGTACTGATTTGGTCGTATATAGTTCACCTAGTGCTTCTCTGCTCAAATTGACAGTCTTGGAACGGAGAGTGAACGACATCATTGACTTAATGTCTGCTTAACTATCTACCATGAGGTAGCTCTCTTGTTTAAATTCCGATTTATCTGCAAATTTCAGGATAGTTTGATATAATTTGTCTCCATACGAATTTCAAACGAGAAAGAATGCAATAGTCGCCTCGCGACTTTAGGATATCCGTTACTCAGTTTTATTTTGTTATTAACAATGGGACATGATAATAATAATACAATAATCGTTTAGGCAATCGACCCTAGTAAGTTCAATTCAGATGGCTTGGGGAAACACAGAAAATTTTCATACAAATTCATATATACAGTGTATTTTTGACCGATCGTCCCTATGGGAGCTATACTATATAGTCGCCCGATTGGAATGAAACTTAATCAGTATGTTTATATTATTGGCAATATATTCTGTGCAAGTTTCACAAAAGTTAGTCATATAAATTCATATTTACAGCGTATTTTTGACCGATTGTCTCTATGGGAGCTATACGATATAGTCGCCGGTTTGGATTAAACTTGGTCAGTATATGTACTCCCTAAACATGTTCTTCTGTGGAAATTTGGTTTAGATAGTATCGCTAACAAAAAAGTTTTCTATACTAAAACATGCTATTTTTACCTCTTCTTACCATTGTATAAACATAGAACGCCCTAAAGTGGGCATGTCAAAAAACAAAATTGTACTGCTTGGGCATTTTATCTTTCATTTGCGACCTCTCGGGCCTTTCTAGCTCTTATAGTCTCTGAGATCCTTCTGTTAACACAGACAGACAGACGGACATGGCTATATCGACTCGGCTTGTGATACTGATCAAGAATATATATACTTTATGGGGTCGACCACGCCTCCTTCTGCCTGTTACATACTTTTCACAAACCCAATATACTCTTGCAGAGAGCATAAAAGAAAGAACCAGATTGGTTGCTATTTTATGTACATACATGTGTTTATGTAAATGCATACATAATTAGATTTTCTTACATGCCTTGCTTAAAAATGATGTCTTCCGTAAGAATGAACCTCGTATTATAAGTGAAAATTGATATTATTAATTTAAGTTGAAATTTGGACAAAAAATATAAATACAGTCAAGCACACCAACCGTAAAATACTCTATGCATTTCATTCCCGATTATATGATTATAATAATCATCTATATTTGGGTATTGCAATTGCTGCAAGACTCTGTCTCCACACGAATTATAAAGCACAATACTGTACGATAAGAACATATGCCTTAAAAACAGCATTTAATCGAGAACACTGCATTTATGTTAGGGTAAGGGCGCGCAAAAATTTGAAATAAACTTTCAGTGCGTACACCATAGACGGACTTTCATTCCAAATTTGGTGGCTCTAACTCTTGTACAGACAGACGGACATCGCTATATCGTCTCGGCTGCTGATGCTGATCAAGAATATATATACGCTTCTCTTCAGACAAACTTAATAGACCCCTCTACTATATTTTAGAGTACGGGGTGTTAAAAATGTAACTTCTATAGTTCAATTGTTTTACAAAAGATAAATTGTGTAAAAGGAACTACACCATGTCTCTTAGCTAATAATAATATCATCTTATATTGGATAAACAGAAAATGTTGTGATGGAAACAATGAATAACTCCACTTTATTAAATTACCTAAATAATTTTTGTAAGTTATGAGGAAATCAATGTAAAATACAAACATCTGTTAAAGTAGAAAAGTGCCATTGTGTTATAATGTATCTAGAAACACTCAAGGTCGTGTTATTAGTCAGGAAGGCCGTGTCGAAGGAAAGGTTTATTTGCCCATTGTGAAGATTCCAAATTAAAGGCTTAGTCTGACCAAAGTACCTGTGCGAATATTATAACATGTATAACTTAATGCACAACGACAGAGAAAAAGAGACGGACGCAGTTGTTGAGTAAGGTCAGTTCGTAAGGCGCTGACTACATAAGTGCAATTGTAATAGAACAGTGACATGATGAACTAGAAGATCAAAGAAATCATACGAGCGGACAGACGGACAGACGGGTATTGCTATATCGACTTGGTTGTTGATGCTAATTAAGTACATATGTACTTAATAGGGAAGGAAACATACATATACATAAAAAAAAAGAAGGAATGCTATAGTCGTCCACAACTTAAGGATACCCTTTACTCAGTTTTATTATTATATTATTAACAGTGGGATATGATACAAATAATAGAACCATCGTTTAGGCAATCGGCCCTAGTGAGTTTAATTCAGATGGCTTGGGGAACACAGAAAATTTTAATACAAATTCATATTTAGAGCATGATTCAGACCGATCATCCTTATGGAAGCTATACGATATAGTCATTCGATTTGGATGAAACTTGGTCAGTAAGTTTATATTATTGATAAATATATTCTTTGTGAGTTTCATTAAGATTCCTTGATCAACGCAAAAGTTTTTCTTACTAATTCATATAAAGAGCATATTTTTGACCGATTCTAAAGAAAAAATCCTATAGATATAGTCGACCGATTTGAATCAAACTTGGTCAGTATATGAACTCCATAAACATGTACTTCTCGTGTAAATTTGGTTTAGATAACATTGCTAACAGAAAAATTTTCTAGGCTAAAACAAGCTTTTTTACGTCCTTTTACCTTTGCATGAACATAGAACGACCAAAAGTAGGCGTGTTAAAAAAACAAAAACAAACTTGTACTGCTTGGGCTTTTGACTTATAGTCTCTAGCTCTAGATCGTATTGTCTCCGAAATCCCTTTCTTTATACAGGCCGACGGACGGACAGGCGGACATTGCTATAACGACTTGGCTATCGTTGCTGGTCAAGAATATACTTTATTGGATTTCTTTTTCCCTGTTACATACATTCCAACGATAACAGTATACCCTTGTACTTTACGAGTAACGGGTATAAAAATCAGCACACGCTTTTTGTCTGTTTTGACAAGTTTGCAATAGCTGACTCTATATTTTCGCAAGTCAGAAGATTTTAGAAGACGCATCCCTTTGATTTATGAATTTGTCGATTTGTATGGTTTCATAAATACTTCGCTGAGAATAAGAGATCGAGCCCCGCTAAAATTGTATATTGCGGTGTTCGTATGATTTGCTTCAAAGTCTTTTCCACTAATTCTATCATTTACACTCCCTCAAATTGGAATCCCCATTTGGCGATTCATGGAAAAGGTGACAAATTTCGGGCAGCAGAACACCCTTCCGTTTTCAGCAGAACGGGAGATGGAGTTGAAGTTTATCCATCCGAGAGACCCTCTCTTCAAAGCACGTTCGCAAACGAGAGGTCGGTCATGTGGCAAATTGGCAGCACGTCGCTCGCAGAGAGCGGGCTTGTACGGGCTTGCACGCCCGACCGTAGAATACTCTCTGAATTTTATTCCCGATCATTTTAATAAAATCGGTATCCAAGTATATCAACTGATAGTACTTGCAGTAAAACACGTTGAAACAAAAACATCTGTTTGTATGTATGCACATATACATTCGACATTATTTGTATGTACGTATGTATATGTATGTGTGTATATGTAATACATATACAATTGGTCGGCACGGCCAGCGACCGCGGGCAGCAGTGCTGCAACACAAGCAGCGTAAACGTTCGTTCATATGTTTGAATGTTTCTGTCTCGCTTGCACACATGCATTGCCATTGCGTTCAATTATAAACTTTGTTACGTGTCTAGCTCTTTTGTTTATTGTCCGATTTATATGCATCCTTCAGGATAGTTTAATATAATTTGTCTCCAACCGAATTTTAAAATACAATACTGTATGATAAGAACATATGCCTTAAAAATAAAATTCAAGTTTGAAAATTGTTTTATTTTCTTCGAGAAAAGGGGGCGTGGCAGCCCAAATTTTTTAATGACATTGCATTTATGCCGTCTCTAAGAACCTCCCTACCAAAATTGGTACTCCTAAGTGCCATAGTTACTGAGTTATTCGCAAAAACATCGATTTTTTCGAGGTGTGTCTAGTTTTTTGCTCATTGTGGGCGAATGGGGCGTGGCATCGAAAAAAAAAAGATTCTTGTATTGACTGACTTAATATCGAGTCGATACTGACCAAATTCAAACTTATATTTCTTACCATCTCTAAAATCTGTTTGTGCATACGGACGGACCGACGGACATGGCTATATCGACTCGGTTTGTGATGCTGATCAAGAATATATGTACCTTATGGGGTCGGCCACGCCTCATTCTGCCTGTTACATAGTTTTCACAAAACCAATATACTCTCTCTTGCAGAGAGTATAAAAATAATGTATCATTGGTATGACTTACAAAAATGAAATAATTCAATTGTCCAGTACTGTAAGTGAATCTCATCTTTCGTCATTGCTTTTACCACACGCACGCCACTTAATCTTTCTGCCATTTTTCAGTCCCAAAATTGTTCATTATTCGAAATTAACATTTGCTTATTATTTATTTTTTTCGATTTTTCATTTTTTAACTTATCGTTGGAAACCTCTGTCGTTCCTACATTATGGAAAGATTTTTACATTATTTCTCTGCATAAAAAACGTTTCTAAAAGATATCAAATAGAATTGGCAACAACTCTGCAAGTCTACTGGCTTACAGCTTTAAGCTAACTAGTCCATTGAAAATGTATCATTAAATCGCATGTTATCAGTTGTTGACCTCGGTTTTGTTTTTCATAACATATAAAGTTCCACACATCACAATTGCTAAGTGCTTTGAGGACCCAAGTCTTTGCCTGCCATTTTACACCAACTGTAGGGTCCAGTTAAAAGGGAATACCATTACTATTAAATTCCTTAACTCTGGTAACACTGCGCTAAGCAAAGCATTTTTTTAAACTAGAAATATTTCTATATATAGTATATTGTAAAATATTTAATCTGATTATGTCTACTTTATTTATAACAAGAAAGGAAATTACAGAAAATTACTCTCTGTATTTTATTCCCGATCATTTTAATAAAATCGGCATCTAAAAATATTAATTGATAGTACTTGCAGTAAAACACATTGAAACAAAAATATCTGTTTGTATGTAAGCACATATATTCACATGACATAACAGTATATATGTAATACATACATACATATGTGTGTCTACCTTTTCCATAAAAAAAAGTACATAGCAGTCTAGACGACGAATGCCACATTAAAAGCTTTTCCTCCAATTATAAACCCTGGTGGCTAGGAACCCAGTAGATGTGTACTGATTTGGTCGTATATAGTTCACCTAGTGCTTCTCTGCTCAAATTGACAGTCTTGGAACGGAGAGTGAACGACATCATTGACTTAATGTCTGCTTAACTATCTACCATGAGGTAGCTCTCTTGTTTAAATTCCGATTTATCTGCAAGTTTCAGGATAGTTTGATATAATTTGTCTCCATACGAATTTCAAACGAGAAAGAATGCAATAGTCGCCTCGCGACTTTAGGATATCCGTTACTCAGTTTTATTTTGTTATTAACAATGGGACATGATAATAATAATACAACAATCGTTTAGGCAATCGACCCTAGTAAGTTCAATTCAGATGGCTTGGGGAAACACAGAAAATTTTCATACAAATTCATATATACAGTGTATTTTTGACCGATCGTCCCTATGGGAGCTATACTATATAGTCGCCCGATTGGAATGAAACTTAATCAGTATGTTTATATTATTGACGATATATTCTGTGCAAGTTTCACTAAGATTGCTTGGTCAACGCAAAAGTTAGTCATATAAATTCATATTTACAGCGTATTTTTGACCGATTGTCTCTATGGGAGCTATACGATATAGTCGCCGGTTTGGATTAAACGTGGTCAGTATATGTACTCCCTAAACATGTTCTTCTGTGGAAATTTGGTTTAGATAGTATCGCTAACAAAAAAGTTTTCTATACTAAAACATGCTATTTTTACCTCTTCTTACCATTGTATGAACATAGAACGCCCTAAAGTGGGCATGTCAAAAAACAAAATTGTACTGCTTGGGCATTTTATCTTTCATTTGCGACCTCTCGGGCCTTTCTAGCTCTTATAGTCTCTGAGATCCTTCTGTTAACACAGACAGACAGACGGACATGGCTATATCGACTCGGCTTGTGATACTGATCAAGAATATATATACTTTATGGGGTCGACCACGCCTCCTTCTGCCTGTTACATACTTTTCACAAACCCAATATACTCTTGCAGAGAGCATAAAAAGAAAGAACCAGATTGATTGCTATTTTATGTACATACATGTGTTTATGTAAATGCATACATAATTAGATTTTCTTACATGCCTTGCTTAAAAATGATGTCTTCCGTAAGAATGAACCTCGTATTATAAGTGAAAATTGATATTATTAATTTAAGTTGAAATTTGGACAAAAAATATAAGTACAGTCAAGCACACCAACCGTAAAATACTCTATGCATTTCATTCCCGATTATATGATTATAATAATCATCTATATTTGGGTATTGCAATTGCTGCAAGACTCTGTCTCCACACGAATTATAAAGCACAATACTGTACGATAAGAACATATGCCTTAAAAACAGCATTTAATCGAGAACACTGCATTTATGTTAGGGTAAGGGCGCGCAAAAATTTGAAATAAACTTTCAGTGCGTACACCATAGACGGACTTTCATTCCAAATTTGGTGGCTCTAACTCTTGTACAGACAGACGGACATCGCTATATCGTCTCGGCTGCTGATGCTGATCAAGAATATATATACGCTTCTCTTCAGACAAACTTAATAGACCCCTCTACTATATTTTAGAGTACGGGGTGTTAAAAATGTAACTTCTATAGTTCAATTGTTTTACAAAAGATAAATTGTGTAAAAGGAACTACACCATGTCTCTTAGCTAATAATAATATCATCTTATATTGGATAAACAGAAAATGTTGTGATGGAAACAATGAATAACTCCACTTTATTAAATTACCTAAATAATTTTTGTAAGTTATGAGGAAATCAATGTAAAATACAAACATCTGTTAAAGTAGAAAAGTGCCATTGTGTTATAATGTATCTAGAAACACTCAAGGTCGTGTTATTAGTCAGGAAGGCCGTGTCGAAGGAAAGGTTTATTTGCCCATTGTGAAGATTCCAAATTAAAGGCTTAGTCTGACCAAAGTACCTGTGCGAATATTATAACATGTATAACTTAATGCACAACGACAGAGAAAAAGAGACGGACGCAGTTGTTGAGTAAGGTCAGTTCGTAAGGCGCTGACTACATAAGTGCAATTGTAATAGAACAGTGACATGATGAACTAGAAGATCAAAGAAATCATACGAGCGGACAGACGGACAGACGGGTATTGCTATATCGACTTGGTTGTTGATGCTAATTAAGTACATATGTACTTAATAGGGAAGGAAACATACATATACATAAAAAAAAGAAGGAATGCTATAGTCGTCCACAACTTAAGGATACCCTTTACTCAGTTTTATTATTATATTATTAACAGTGGGATATGATACAAATAATAGAACCATCGTTTAGGCAATCGGCCCTAGTGAGTTTAATTCAGATGGCTTGGGGAACACAGAAAATTTTAATACAAATTCATATTTAGAGCATGATTCAGACCGATCATCCTTATGGAAGCTATACGATATAGTCATTCGATTTGGATGAAACTTGGTCAGTAAGTTTATATTATTGATAAATATATTCTTTGTGAGTTTCATTAAGATTCCTTGATCAACGCAAAAGTTTTTCTTACTAATTCATATTAAGAGCATATTTTTGACCGATTCTAAAGAAAAAATCCTATAGATATAGTCGACCGATTTGAATCAAACTTGGTCAGTATATGAACTCCATAAACATGTACTTCTCGTGTAAATTTGGTTTAGATAACATTGCTAACAGAAAAATTTTCTAGGCTAAAACAAGCTTTTTTACGTCCTTTTACCTTTGCATGAACATAGAACGACCAAAAGTAGGCGTGTTAAAAAAACAAAAACAAACTTGTACTGCTTGGGCTTTTGACTTATAGTCTCTAGCTCTAGATCGTATTGTCTCCGAAATCCCTTTCTTTATACAGGCCGACGGACGGACAGGCGGACATTGCTATAACGACTTGGCTATCGTTGCTGGTCAAGAATATACTTTATTGGATTTCTTTTTCCCTGTTACATACATTCCAACGATAACAGTATACCCTTGTACTTTACGAGTAACGGGTATAAAAATCAGCACACGCTTTTTGTCTGTTTTGACAAGTTTGCAATAGCTGACTCTATATTTTCGCAAGTCAGAAGATTTTAGAAGACGCATCCCTTTGATTTATGAATTTGTCGATTTGTATGGTTTCATAAATACTTCGCTGAGAATAAGTCCCGCTAAAATTGTATATTGCGGTGTTCGTATGATTTGCTTCAAAGTCTTTTCCACTAATTCTATCATTTACACTCCCTCAAATTGGAATCCCCATTTGGCGATTCATGGAAAAGGTGACAAATTTCGGGCAGCAGAACACCCTTCCGTTTTCAGCAGAACGGGAGATGGAGTTGAAGTTTATCCATCCGAGAGACCCTCTCTTCAAAGCACGTTCGCAAACGAGAGGTCGGTCATGTGGCAAATTGGCAGCACGTCGCTCGCAGAGAGCGGGCTTGTACGGGCTTGCACGCCCGACCGTAGAATACTCTCTGAATTTTATTCCCGATCATTTTAATAAAATCGGTATCCAAGTATATCAACTGATAGTACTTGCAGTAAAACACGTTGAAACAAAAACATCTGTTTGTATGTATGCACATATACATTCGACATTATTTGTATGTACGTATGTATATGTATGTGTGTATATGTAATACATATACAATTGGTCGGCACGGCCAGCGACCGCGGGCAGCAGTGCTGCAACACAAGCAGCGTAAACGTTCGTTCATATGTTTGAATGTTTCTGTCTCGCTTGCACACATGCATTGCCATTGCGTTCAATTATAAACTTTGTTACGTGTCTAGCTCTTTTGTTTATTGTCCGATTTATATGCATCCTTCAGGATAGTTTAATATAATTTGTCTCCAACCGAATTTTAAAATACAATACTGTATGATAAGAACATATGCCTTAAAAATAAAATTCAAGTTTGAAAATTGTTTTATTTTCTTCGAGAAAAGGGGGCGTGGCAGCCCAAATTTTTTAATGACATTGCATTTATGCCGTCTCTAAGAACCTCCCTACCAAAATTGGTACTCCTAAGTGCCATAGTTACTGAGTTATTCGCAAAAACATCGATTTTTTCGAGGTGTGTCTAGTTTTTTGCTCATTGTGGGCGAATGGGGCGTGGCATCGAAAAAAAAAAAGATTCTTGTATTGACTGACTTAATATCGAGTCGATACTGACCAAATTCAAACTTATATTTCTTACCATCTCTAAAATCTGTTTGTGCATACGGACGGACCGACGGACATGGCTATATCGACTCGGTTTGTGATGCTGATCAAGAATATATGTACCTTATGGGGTCGGCCACGCCTCATTCTGCCTGTTACATAGTTTTCACAAAACCAATATACTCTCTCTTGCAGAGAGTATAAAAATAATGTATCATTGGTATGACTTACAAAAATGAAATAATTCAATTGTCCAGTACTGTAAGTGAATCTCATCTTTCGTCATTGCTTTTACCACACGCACGCCACTTAATCTTTCTGCCATTTTTCAGTCCCAAAATTGTTCATTATTCGAAATTAACATTTGCTTATTATTTATTTTTTTCGATTTTTCATTTTTTAACTTATCGTTGGAAACCTCTGTCGTTCCTACATTATGGAAAGATTTTTACATTATTTCTCTGCATAAAAAACGTTTCTAAAAGATATCAAATAGAATTGGCAACAACTCTGCAAGTCTACTGGCTTACAGCTTTAAGCTAACTAGTCCATTGAAAATGTATCATTAAATCGCATGTTATCAGTTGTTGACCTCGGTTTTGTTTTTCATAACATATAAAGTTCCACACATCACAATTGCTAAGTGCTTTGAGGACCCAAGTCTTTGCCTGCCATTTTACACCAACTGTAGGGTCCAGTTAAAAGGGAATACCATTACTATTAAATTCCTTAACTCTGGTAACACTGCGCTAAGCAAAGCATTTTTTTAAACTAGAAATATTTCTATATATAGTATATTGTAAAATATTTAATCTGATTATGTCTACTTTATTTATAACAAGAAAGGAAATTACAGAAAATTACTCTCTGTATTTTATTCCCGATCATTTTAATAAAATCGGCATCTAAAAATATTAATTGATAGTACTTGCAGTAAAACACATTGAAACAAAAATATCTGTTTGTATGTAAGCACATATATTCACATGACATAACAGTATATATGTAATACATACATACATATGTGTGTCTACCTTTTCCATAAAAAAAAGTACATAGCAGTCTAGACGACGAATGCCACATTAAAAGCTTTTCCTCCAATTATAAACCCTGGTGGCTAGGAACCCAGTAGATGTGTACTGATTTGGTCGTATATAGTTCACCTAGTGCTTCTCTGCTCAAATTGACAGTCTTGGAACGGAGAGTGAACGACATCATTGACTTAATGTCTGCTTAACTATCTACCATGAGGTAGCTCTCTTGTTTAAATTCCGATTTATCTGCAAGTTTCAGGATAGTTTGATATAATTTGTCTCCATACGAATTTCAAACGAGAAAGAATGCAATAGTCGCCTCGCGACTTTAGGATATCCGTTACTCAGTTTTATTTTGTTATTAACAATGGGACATGATAATAATAATACAACAATCGTTTAGGCAATCGACCCTAGTAAGTTCAATTCAGATGGCTTGGGGAAACACAGAAAATTTTCATACAAATTCATATATACAGTGTATTTTTGACCGATCGTCCCTATGGGAGCTATACTATATAGTCGCCCGATTGGAATGAAACTTAATCAGTATGTTTATATTATTGACGATATATTCTGTGCAAGTTTCACTAAGATTGCTTGGTCAACGCAAAAAGTTAGTCATATAAATTCATATTTACAGCGTATTTTTGACCGATTGTCTCTATGGGAGCTATACGATATAGTCGCCGGTTTGGATTAAACTTGGTCAGTATATGTACTCCCTAAACATGTTCTTCTGTGGAAATTTGGTTTAGATAGTATCGCTAACAAAAAAGTTTTCTATACTAAAACATGCTATTTTTACCTCTTCTTACCATTGTATGAACATAGAACGCCCTAAAGTGGGCATGTCAAAAAACAAAATTGTACTGCTTGGGCATTTTATCTTTCATTTGCGACCTCTCGGGCCTTTCTAGCTCTTATAGTCTCTGAGATCCTTCTGTTAACACAGACAGACAGACGGACATGGCTATATCGACTCGGCTTGTGATACTGATCAAGAATATATATACTTTATGGGGTCGACCACGCCTCCTTCTGCCTGTTACATACTTTTCACAAACCCAATATACTCTTGCAGAGAGCATAAAAGAAAGAACCAGATTGATTGCTATTTTATGTACATACATGTGTTTATGTAAATGCATACATAATTAGATTTTCTTACATGCCTTGCTTAAAAATGATGTCTTCCGTAAGAATGAACCTCGTATTATAAGTGAAAATTGATATTATTAATTTAAGTTGAAATTTGGACAAAAAATATAAGTACAGTCAAGCACACCAACCGTAAAATACTCTATGCATTTCATTCCCGATTATATGATTATAATAATCATCTATATTTGGGTATTGCAATTGCTGCAAGACTCTGTCTCCACACGAATTATAAAGCACAATACTGTACGATAAGAACATATGCCTTAAAAACAGCATTTAATCGAGAACACTGCATTTATGTTAGGGTAAGGGCGCGCAAAAATTTGAAATAAACTTTCAGTGCGTACACCATAGACGGACTTTCATTCCAAATTTGGTGGCTCTAACTCTTGTACAGACAGACGGACATCGCTATATCGTCTCGGCTGCTGATGCTGATCAAGAATATATATACGCTTCTCTTCAGACAAACTTAATAGACCCCTCTACTATATTTTAGAGTACGGGGTGTTAAAAATGTAACTTCTATAGTTCAATTGTTTTACAAAAGATAAATTGTGTAAAAGGAACTACACCATGTCTCTTAGCTAATAATAATATCATCTTATATTGGATAAACAGAAAATGTTGTGATGGAAACAATGAATAACTCCACTTTATTAAATTACCTAAATAATTTTTGTAAGTTATGAGGAAATCAATGTAAAATACAAACATCTGTTAAAGTAGAAAAGTGCCATTGTGTTATAATGTATCTAGAAACACTCAAGGTCGTGTTATTAGTCAGGAAGGCCGTGTCGAAGGAAAGGTTTATTTGCCCATTGTGAAGATTCCAAATTAAAGGCTTAGTCTGACCAAAGTACCTGTGCGAATATTATAACATGTATAACTTAATGCACAACGACAGAGAAAAAGAGACGGACGCAGTTGTTGAGTAAGGTCAGTTCGTAAGGCGCTGACTACATAAGTGCAATTGTAATAGAACAGTGACATGATGAACTAGAAGATCAAAGAAATCATACGAGCGGACAGACGGACAGACGGGTATTGCTATATCGACTTGGTTGTTGATGCTAATTAAGTACATATGTACTTAATAGGGAAGGAAACATACATATACATAAAAAAAAGAAGGAATGCTATAGTCGTCCACAACTTAAGGATACCCGTTACTCAGTTTTATTATTATATTATTAACAGTGGGATATGATACAAATAATAGAACCATCGTTTAGGCAATCGGCCCTAGTGAGTTTAATTCAGATGGCTTGGGAAACACAGAAAATTTTAATACAAATTCATATTTAGAGCATGATTCAGACCGATCATCCTTATGGAAGCTATACGATATAGTCATTCGATTTGGATGAAACTTGGTCAGTAAGTTTATATTATTGATAAATATATTCTTTGTGAGTTTCATTAAGATTCCTTGATCAACGCAAAAGTTTTTCTTACTAATTCATATTAAGAGCATATTTTTGACCGATTCTAAAGAAAAAATCCTATAGATATAGTCGACCGATTTGAATCAAACTTGGTCAGTATATGAACTCCATAAACATGTACTTCTCGTGTAAATTTGGTTTAGATAACATTGCTAACAGAAAAATTTTCTAGGCTAAAACAAGCTTTTTTACGTCCTTTTACCTTTGCATGAACATAGAACGACCAAAAGTAGGCGTGTTAAAAAAACAAAAACAAACTTGTACTGCTTGGGCTTTTGACTTATAGTCTCTAGCTCTAGATCGTATTGTCTCCGAAATCCCTTTCTTTATACAGGCCGACGGACGGACAGGCGGACATTGCTATAACGACTTGGCTATCGTTGCTGGTCAAGAATATACTTTATTGGATTTCTTTTTCCCTGTTACATACATTCCAACGATAACAGTATACCCTTGTACTTTACGAGTAACGGGTATAAAAATCAGCACTCGCTTTTGTCTATTTTGACAAGTTTGCAATAGCTGACTCTATATTTTCGCAAGTCAGAAGATTTTAGAAGACGCATCCCTTTGATTTATGAATTTGTCGATTTGTATGGTTTCATAAATACTTCGCTGAGAATAAGTCCCGCTAAAATTGTATATTGCGGTGTTCGTATGATTTGCTTCAAAGTCTTTTCCACTAATTCTATCATTTACACTCCCTCAAATTGGAATCCCCATTTGGCGATTCATGGAAAAGGTGACAAATTTCGGGCAGCAGAACACCCTTCCGTTTTCAGCAGAACGGGAGATGGAGTTGAAGTTTATCCATCCGAGAGACCCTCTCTTCAAAGCACGTTCGCAAACGAGAGGTCGGTCATGTGGCAAATTGGCAGCACGTCGCTCGCAGAGAGCGGGCTTGTACGGGCTTGCACGCCCGACCGTAGAATACTCTCTGAATTTTATTCCCGATCATTTTAATAAAATCGGTATCCAAGTATATCAACTGATAGTACTTGCAGTAAAACACGTTGAAACAAAAACATCTGTTTGTATGTATGCACATATACATTCGACATTATTTGTATGTACGTATGTATATGTATGTGTGTATATGTAATACATATACAATTGGTCGGCACGGCCAGCGACCGCGGGCAGCAGTGCTGCAACACAAGCAGCGTAAACGTTCGTTCATATGTTTGAATGTTTCTGTCTCGCTTGCACACATGCATTGCCATTGTCTAGCTCTTTTGTTTATTGTCCGATTTATATGCATCCTTCAGGATAGTTTAATATAATTTGTCTCCAACCGAATTTTAAAATACAATGCTGTATGATAAGAACATATGCCTTAAAAATAAAATTTAAGTTTGAAAATTGTTTTATTTTCTTCGAGAAAAGGGGGCGTGGCAGCCCAAATTTTTTAATGACATTGCATTTATGCCGTCTCTAAGAACCTCCCTACCAAAATTGGTACTCCTAAGTGCCATAGTTACTGAGCTATTCGCAAAAACATCGATTTTTTCGAGGTGTGTCTAGTTTTTTGCTCATTGTGGGCGAATGGGGCGTGGCATCGAAAAAAAAGATTCTTGTATTGACTGACTTAATATCGAGTCGATACTGACCAAATTCAAACTTATATTTCTTACCATCTCTAAAATCTGTTTGTGCATACGGACGGACCGACGGACATGGCTATATCGACTCGGTTTGTGATGCTGATCAAGAATATATGTACCTTATGGGGTCGGCCACGCCTCATTCTGCCTGTTACATAGTTTTCACAAAACCAATATACTCTCTCTTGCAGAGAGTATAAAAATAATGTATCATTGGTATGACTTACAAAAATGAAATAATTCAATTGTCCAGTACTGTAAGTGAATCTCATCTTTCGTCATTGCTTTTACCACACGCACGCCACTTAATCTTTCTGCCATTTTTCAGTCCCAAAATTGTTCATTATTCGAAATTAACATTTGCTTATTATTTATTTTTTTCGATTTTTCATTTTTTAACTTATCGTTGGAAACCTCTGTCGTTCCTACATTATGGAAAGATTTTTACATTATTTCTCTGCACAAAAAACGTTTCTAAAAGATATCAAATAGAATTGGCAACAACTCTGCAAGTCTACTGGCTTACAGCTTTAAGCTAACTAGTCCATTGAAAATGTATCATTAAATCGCATGTTATCAGTTGTTGACCTCGGTTTTGTTTTTCATAACATATAAAGTTCCACACATCACAATTGCTAAGTGCTTTGAGGACCCAAGTCTTTGCCTGCCATTTTACACCAACTGTAGGGTCCAGTTAAAAGGGAATACCATTACTATTAAATTCCTTAACTCTGGTAACACTGCGCTAAGCAAAGCATTTTTTTAAACTAGAAATATTTCTATATATAGTATATTGTAAAATATTTAATCTGATTATGTCTACTTTATTTATAACAAGAAAGGAAATTACAGAAAATTACTCTCTGTATTTTATTCCCGATCATTTTAATAAAATCGGCATCTAAAAATATTAATTGATAGTACTTGCAGTAAAACACATTGAAACAAAAATATCTGTTTGTATGTAAGCACATATATTCACATGACATAACAGTATATATGTAATACATACATACATATGTGTGTCTACCTTTTCCATAAAAATAGTACATAGCAGTCTAGACGACGAATGCCACATTAAAAGCTTTTCCTCCAATTATAAACATTCCAAAGCTGCACTTGTAAACAAATTCGGTAGTCGCAAACAAAGAGAAGGTTAGCCGGCGCATCTCCCCCATTCGGTCAGCAACGATCGGAAAACGCGAATTAGTGACCTGTGAGAATCCCAGCTAACAGCCTGCAGTCTTTCCTGGGGGGTGCTGGAATTATTGGCTAAGATGGGCGTTGACCTCATTGCACATGGTTTTGATTATTTTACATGTATTGATGTTTCGCCATCTTTATTTTTTTGCTCATTGGTTCTCTTCACAAGGTTACTGTGAAGTGATCTTAGTGAGATTGCCAGTCGTTCTGTTCTATTATCCGGTAGGGCTACGCCTGCCTTTGCTAGGGTGTCTGACTCCTCGTTTCCTGGTATACCCTGGTGGCTAGGAACCCAGTAGATGTGTACTGATTTGGTCGTACATAGTTCACCTAGTGCTTCTCTGCTCAAATTGACAGTCTTGGAACGGAGAGTGAACGACATCATTGAATTAATGTCTGCTTAACTATCTACCATGAGGTTGATGTTGTGGTAGTTCTCGCCAAAGTATGATGCGGTCTATGCTGCTTTACCAATTGCTAAGACTTCTTCTTGGAAAATGCAGCAGTGATCCGGTAGCTTAAATGAGATTATTATGTTAGGGTTTTCGCAGTAAACAGCAGCCCCTACTCCTCCTGATATTTTGGAGCCGTCTAAATAGATGTTGAGGTACCCCACCTGTCTGCTGGGGCAGGTTAAGCAATCTTCGGACTCTAGTGCTGTGAGGCGTTGGGCTGACTTGGCTGCCACTAACTTCGCTTGTAGATCCGGGTTGGGTAGTTCAGTCAGAAACTCTAGTGCCTTCGTTGGAGTGGTTCGAAGAGCGCCTTTGATGCAAATTAGTGCTTTACGCTAAACCTTTTGTTTAAAGGCGGGATATGTTTTCTTATCTGTTGATTGCCACCATACAAAAACTAAGTAAAGCAATGTCGGATGTATAACAGAGATGTAGATCTTCTTGAATGCATATCGCGCCATGGTGACCATCTTCACCCTTTCCTCCACATTGGCAAGACAGCTTTCTGTCCAACACCGTTGCCAGGTATTTTATGAGGGTGCTCAGCTTGAGTCGTTTTTTATTAAGTAGAGATGGGGAAATTCTCTTAATAATTATGTCTATGACATCTGCATGTGCATGTGGTCATTAATTCCTTGCGGAGTACATCTGTTTGCGCCAGAAACCTAGGAGATTTTTTATCCACTTGGTGATTGTTGGATGAGTGTTGATTGCTGTCAGTCGATCGATTATGACATTGAAGCCAACGTTATTAAATGCTCATAAGTTGTCCACGAGGGCACCCAGAGCATACTCTTGGTTGTGTAGGGCCTGTTTTATGAACTCCAATAGTGAGTGTAGAGCCGTTTTAACAGACTTTCCCTTAGTGTAGGCATGCTGATGGGTTGACATCCGTTCCTCTACATCACTTCTGATGCAGAGATCCAGCAGCTTCTTCATTGTTTTTAGCATAAGGGATGTAAGACTTATTGGCCTATAGTCCTTTGGATTGTTATGACCAAATTTGCCCGCTTTGAGAAGGAATGCAACCTCTGCGGCCACTTTTGAGGCAGGCTTCATATGATTTGACCAGCCACGAGCTCCTTATGTTCGAGAAAATGTTGATGACTCACAGTATCTTATGCGAAGTGAACGAATAGCTCTCTGCGGAGTGCTTATTCTTGTTGCATGACGTCGTGTCGCTCGTTCAATTCGGGTGGCGTTGAAAATCCTGGAAAGTGGTTGGATAATAGGGGATCTAAAGTTTCCCCGCTGCTCTCTGTCCACGTTCCGTATTCCAGTTTTAGTAGACTTTGGATTGTTCGCTGCTTTAACAGGAGCTTTCTAAGCCTTGGTTGCATTCTTCATTAGACTTTCCATAGTGAAGTAATTCTCCGGCTCATTTTTCAGAGAGCCATACCTAGAGTTTTATGCCTGCCGCCAGGCTAACCTCTAGCGATGACTTATGTTCGGCATTCTTGACATGCCCCGGCATTCCGAGATACCGGACCGCGTCTGAATTAGGCATTGCCTAGGAGGGCAAAAGACAGTGCATCATCTGGTGCTTAGAGACAATGTTCAGCTAGAATATTTTTGCCAGTCGCCCTTATTGCTAGCATTTCTTTTTCTTTCGCTCCATAGTTTTCTTCGGTTTTTTAGAGTGAAATAATATAATTGGTCGAGACTTTTGCTTTAATACTGCGCCAATGGCAAAGTTGGAACCGTCAGTGATCAAATGTAAATCTTTAGTTAAGTTTAGGTATGATAAGATAACGTCGCTTACGCTTTTTTAATGTTATTGAAATGTTATTATTATTTTAACTATGTTATTGTTATTATAAGAAAGCAATATCGACAAACTATGATAGATAGTTTTGGTAAACAGTCCGTATCTCCAGAAGATGAGCTGTTACTTATGCTTTCTTGATTTTTATTTTTTGCTGAAAGTTCAGCTATTTCCATTCGTATGCTTCATAACTAAAACCAATGCAATCGAGTCTAGAAAGTGCACATTTTAAAGCGTGCTAATGGTGCTCTCAGCGATGCAATTATATATACAGTAAATCAAATTATATTTTGATTTATCTAAGCTTATTTCGCGATATAATAAATTCGTTTATTGAAAAAAAAAAATCGATTATTATGTATCGTGCCATCACTAATCCCTAGGATTCCTTGAACCGTTTCAAGGGTCGGCAGTAGGAAAAAAATTGTATGGGAATGTGTCAATAAGCAACTTAAGATTAGGCCCATTTTTTGTAACGCATTTGAAATATGGCAACAATAACCTGCTTAACCTAATAAGTGGACATCTGAAGCATTGACTGGGTTTGTCTCCTGCTTTTGCAATTCATTTTTGGCACTTTGCTAGTATAGACCGATTACTTCGTCTACCGCGGGATCCTCATAATAAACCCGCTCTTCGGGGCTTAAGTAGTATAAGCCACTTTATTCTGTTTCTTCGCGGGTGTGATCGGATGTTCCTGAAGCAATATGAAATTGTCTTTGGTACTTGGGTTGTGGCATATTTGGCGAAGAAAGTCATCTTCCTACGAGATTGTTAAGTTGGGGCCAATTCATGTAGCTATTACAATCACAGTTTAGGGATCTATCTACTTCCATGGGCACCGATCTAGCCTCTGATATCGGAGCTACAGGACGCGGTGGTGGAGGCATTGGTCTTCTATATTAATCTTGAAGTATGCCATATGGGCCTATATTGGTTTTCCAGAATAGAAGCGAAGGTCGTAAGATTTTCTATTGCTAGCTGACTTGCCCGTTGGTCATTCAAGGGTTGGATTGTAGAAAAGCCCGGGGTCAAAATCTCGCACGATTGTTATCTGTTCGGTAAGCTGAAATTTTTGTAACACAAATCTAACAGCGGTAGCGAAAGATTGCGTGGTGGCACTGTTCATGGAATTTGCCTTAAATTTTTGGGTAATACATTTTTTGCTCCTGATTCTCCACCAACTCGCATCGGTGCAAGGCGTGGCTGAGGTCTCGAGGCTCGTTGATTGACATTTTATTCGTGTACGAAAGTATACACAGATTTCTTACTGTCAACCGTGAACATTAGTCTGGTTCAGAATCAGCGAAAGCTGATAGTAAACTACCTGATTGGATTCGCAAATGAACAGCTTTCCTTGGGATAGTGAAAAAACTTGAAAACAAAGAATTTTCTAATCAACTTTGTCAAGTCTGACGATTTCTCCGGCTCTCCCGAGCGAGGAGCTATGACTGGTACTCCAGCAAAAGGTTCTGTCTTAGCCTTGAGACCCTGATTTTTTTTGTCGGCTACCCATATTTAAGGAGGCCGACTTATCATCCATTATAAAATAAGATCGGACTACTGAGCAATTAGAAACTTTTAGAAAAATAACTTTTTTGGTTTACAGAAATTTCGGGTCGCCAATAGTTCATAAGATTATGGTTTAGTTGTTTCTAGAAAATTTGTTAGGTTAATTAATTTATGCTGTGTGATTACGTAGTGATTACGAAAGAAAGGTGAAAGTCGAGCGAGCCGACTGTAAAAGACCCCGTATCTATAGTAGTGCTCATTTTTTCATATTAAAAAAAATGAAGAAGAACCAGATTGATTTCTATTTTGTATACATATGTACATACACATATATACATACATATATGTATGTATGTATATAAATATATACATAATAAGATCTTCTTACATTTTTAGAAACATGTTTTGCGTACAAAGAAACTGTGTATTATAATTCGAAATTAATATTTTCAATTTAAATTGGAATTAAAAAAAAAAAAAAAGAATAGATCACTGACTGGGCTGCGACACAACCCTAGCAGTTGCATCACGACCTGTTTTCGAGGAAACTGCGACTATACATGTAATAATTGTTGCTATATAACAAAAACAAGAAAGAATGCTATAGTCGCCTCGCGACTTTAGGATACCCGTTACTCAGTTTAATTATATTATTAACAATATAATATATTATTAATAATATTAATAATAGTACAATCGTTTAGGTAATCGACCCTATTGATTTTAATTCAGATGACTTGAGAAACGCAGAAAACTTTCATACAAAATCATATTTACAGCGTATTTTTGACCGATCGTCCCTATGGGAGCTATACGATATAGTCGTCCGATTTGAATGAAACTTGGTCAACATATTTATATACACACCTGTACCAGGTGTTGCGTTCAACTCCAAAACCGTACATAGGCTACTTTAAAAATTCTTACTCTATTGATACAAGCAAACAAGGTATCGGCTTGCTTGTCAAGCGATCGCTACCACATGAATATATTCAATTAACTTCAAACATAATTGCTGAAACTCTTTTGATCAATGTCATCCCGAAGCTAACAATAATTAACATGTATATTCCGCCCACACAATATTTTGCCTCAGCTGACATTCTGGGAATTATACACAACTTAAAAACTCCATTAACACTTCTGGGCTACGTTAACTCATGGAGCCCTTTCTGGGGGCCACCAAGAACTCAAGAGGAATAAAATGAGAAAATGTAATCAATCACACAAACCTAATAGTCCTCAACGACGGCTCTCTCACTCACTTTTCTACACACAACACCTTTGCACACACAGACATTACATTTGCTTCAACCCAACTCTGTCACAAATGTCAATAGTCAATATCCTCCAGTTTACATGGCAGTGACCACTTTCCCATAACCACTGTAATTACAACAAATATGAGTACCCACAAAACAAAAACCCTCTCCTAAATACAAAACAGACAACGCCGGCTGGAAAAAATTTCAATCTATGACCCTTAGCATTTAAATGTGTTTGTCGCCCAATAATATTAACCATAAGAAAGCACTCCTAACGTTCAATCCCGCAAACTAAAAATATCCGTCATAAAAAAACAGTATATTGGTGGAATAGGGACCTAAATCGTCCAAGGGAAATTAAGCAGCTCCACTGGCGAATATACATATAAAAATAATTTGACAATAGAAAACCCCGTTGCATACCAAAAAGCCAATTTTTGACAATAATAATCTCTTATCTGACCCAACCCAAATAGCAGTAAAGTTTGGTATACAATGGTCCAATTACTCAGCAGACCAAAACTTCTCCAATGAGTATATCACACAGAAAAATCAGTGCCTGTTCGCATTTCATGCTCCGATGCGGATACAATAGCTAGCTAAACAGCTTCAGTACCCAATAACAATAATAAAACTTGAAGCCACCCACCACCACGCCAAAGGTAGAACTCCAGGTGCTGACAGGATATCGTATCCTATGCTTCAAAATCTTCTGCCCAAAACCAAACTTCAACTAATAGAAAAATTCAATGATATTCTAGTCAACGGTATCTACACCCACACCTGGAAAATAGCTGTAATAATACCAATTTCTAAACCTAATAAACCTGCTTATCATATTCACAGTTACCGCCCTGTTCCCCTTATTTCCTGCATCAGCAAAACTTTTGAAAAAAATAATAGCTAGTCGGCTCGTCTGGTTTCTCGAGAGAAACAAACTGATTTCCCAGAATCAAGTTGCGTTCAAAAAAAAATCAAAGCACGATCGATGCACTACTATAAATCCACGGTTACGTGTCTCGACGCGAAATCACGTCACTATTTTGGGGACTGATTTCGAGAAGGCATTTGATCGCGTTGGCATACATGCAGTTCTTGAACAGCTTGTACTTTGGAGGGTCGGCCCGAAGATTTTCCACGCAGTTAAAGCCTTCATGACCCGGCGCTTTTTCCGCGTCCTAGTTAATAACTCATACTCTCCCACATATCAACTATAAAATGGCATCCCACAAGGCTCCCCATTATCAGGCATTCTCTTTAATATTGCATTTGAAAAACTTAGCAAAATATTATTATCCCAAAAGCATATAAATTTCTCTGTCTACGCTGATGACGCAATTATATATACAAAAATAAAAAATTCAAACAAAATAAACCAGTCATTATCAAAAGTACTAAGAGATATTTAAAGACAGGGAACCCTGTCGGGCGCCACGTTATCAATAGATAAATGCAAAATCTCACATGTATGCAGAAAACACAGATGTAGTACGCCTATCCTAATTTTTGACAACAGGTCCATCAGTTATATACATGAATCAAATATCCTTGGAATAATTTTTGACGATAAGTCTAATTTTACGAGTCAGTGTGTAGATCTCAGGCACAAACTAAACAATAGGCTAAATATAATTAAATTTCTCGCATCAAAACACTCACACATAGATACGAGCTCTTTAGTAAATGTCACAAGGGCTCTGATACTATTAAAGCTGGAATATGGACTTCCTATATACGGATGGAGTGCCAACGCCAACCTGAGAAGACTTCAGGCGCCTTATCACGCAGCATTTTGCCGTTCAATCAACGCATTTTCAGCATCGCCCATCAAGTGCATTCTGGCAGAGTCAGGCGTACTCTCCATTCCAGATAGAGTATTGGAAGCTACTCTTAAGCTTATTCCCAAGCTCTCCTACACGCCAAACAGACTTTTTCATTAGCTCTAAATAGACGCCGTGAAAGCCAAAACAACCTTCAAAAGGATTTCTACAATTCGTCGTGTCGCTGCCCTCGCAAAAGAAAATCACTTGGTACATCAGCCACCCAGGTTACGAGTCAACTATCCTTCATATCAACTCCGGGAATCAACCTTCAACACAAAGCTTCACTACTACAAAAAATATGAAACCTCTAAAGCCATCTTTAAGCAACTGTACCTGGAAGAAAGTCACAAGGACGGAGATCGGAAATGGCTCTTTACTGATGACTCCTCCTGGAATAGCATAACAGCTTTTGCAGTGGTAGACTCCAACAACACAACCATGGCACGAGCAATCCTGCCCGACGGTTCAACAGTTTTCGAAGCCGAAGCTCACGCTAATCTAAATGCATGCAAAATTGGAGGGAGCGCATCTAATGCAGAAAATCAAAGAACTTTTAAAAGTTCACAAATTAGAAAATTGGACTACATTCAATCACTGGTACAGGAAATTTAACAACAACTGCGAAGCCATTAAAATACCTCCAAGCGTACCCAAATTTAGATGGACAACTTTTATTTGAGTCCGTATAGGGCATACCTACCTCACACACAAACATCTGCTGGAAAACACCGACGCTCCAGTCTGCCCCTGTGGATCCGACATTACAACCGATGTTTCCTAATTCTTGCTCTAGTAGGATGTGGTTCTTGGTCTGGGCTTTGTAGTTGAGCACTAGTTGTTTTCGGAGATTCTTCCAGGTGTTTAGATTGTTTGTGGCAAGAGATAGCATAACGTCGGCAGTGATGCACCGTTCCACAAGTCCAAAAATAATTGATTGTTGGCGTGCATCGATGGTGGTGTTCAGGGCCAGTTTGTAGTCGATTCGGTTGACAAACGTATATAAAGTGTTCTTTTTGTCTCAATTGAATTTTTGTAATTGTCGAAAATCAAGTTTGCGGAAAATTATCTTCAGCGATATAATGATTTTGGCTCCTCTGCTTCATCTTTATTCTAAGCAACTGGACACGTCTCGCGGGTTGAGGTATTCTTGGCCTGAATAAGCAGCCGAGCCGCATCTGTATTGAATCCCTAATCGGAAACCAGTAATACAACTGGCCAGTGAAGCACCCTACGGTTCCATTTTTTGCCGGGCCATAGTGGGTCCACTGCTTTTCATATGTCCTCTATACTCGATATCAAACCCATCCCGAATAGCGGAATCAATCCTGCTGAAGCAGCAGAACCAGATCCTTCTTGGATCTTAAACCTTAAGCCAACACTCAACCTGGCCAGCGACGTACCCCACGGTTCCACTTTTGGGCTAAGCCGTAGTCCTGCTCACTCACATTGCTCACATTGGCCATCGGCCGTTTTCGCTTGTGACGTAGCTTCTATAAGCACTGGCGGTTGTAACGCTAAATCACGAAAGCCCCCGAGGTTTTCGTTGTTCTTCTCGACACACAATACACACAAACCCCACTCATATCAAACACAGCTTCCACACAACACCCATACACACATATGCACACAGTTCTGGAAGGCCTTCTTGGAAAATTCTGATGAGTTGGACATCCATATTTAGTGTTCACTGTAACTGGCGCTCGCCCATAAAAGCTTTCCGAGGCTTTTATCTGAAAGGGATTAAAGCTTCGAACGAATTTGAGCTTGTGGTAGCACAGAGATCAGTGTTTGCAATTGCTTGTGATTGTGTCAATAACAGCTGTGTAAAACTTTTATACCCTACACGTATAAATATAAACAAATATATTAATATAAACAAAACAATAGTAAAAGCAGATACATTTCCAGCTATTATTATCCCTTTCGAAAAGATAAATAAAACAAGGAAAAAAAGTACAGTCGACCTCGCCCGACTGTATAATGCATTTAATTCCCGATTATATGGTTATATAATTAAAATCGGAATCCGGTTATTGCAAAACAGCAAAGTATAATCAAACTCGCCCAATTACTTGTACAGTACGCCGCACACTGGGGCAGCGGGCCGAAAAGCGTGGCAAAAATCATTTTTGTGATGGTAGCGTTCGACAAAAAGAAAAATGAGGTTTGGTTAAGAAATGATTAAAACTGGTAAATCCAAAATTTTTTGGAAATCAATTGAAAATTGTGGGTGCTAGAGCCCCTCAAAGTTGACATATTTTTTTAAATGTGCCAAACTGCATGCATTTCTGTCGCAAAGTATGAACTTTAAAATTGAATTTTGGGCGAACTAATTCATCAATCTTAATGTTCTTATTTTTATAATAAAAGTATATTAATTCTTAATACAGTTTAGTAATAATTTTAATTTTCGCTTAATAACTGATTGTTCCAGAAAAGATTAAAAAATAGACTATTTTTGGGCCATTTTTTTGACCCCGTACTCTAAAAAAGAGTATAGGGGTCTATTAAGTTTGTCTGAAGCGAAATGTGCGTAACAGGCAGAAGGAGGCGTGGCCGACCCCATAAAGTATATATATTCTTGATCAGCATCAACTGCCGAGTCGATATAGCGATGTCCGTCTGTCTGTCTGTCTGTCTGTCTGTCCGTCCGTATGAACACCTGGATCTTCTAAACTACAAGAGCTAGAGCAGCCAAATTTGGAATGAAAGTCCGTCTATATGTCAGGCAGGTTAAGTTTATTTCAAATTTTTGCCACGCCCCCTACCGCCCCCGCAAATTGTAAAAAACTATTTTCACATGACCATAACTTGAAAACGACTAGAGCTAGAGAGACCAAATTCACACATTATGTGTATGGTACCAATATAACTATCCTCACCAAGTTTAATTCGGATCGGACAACTATAGCCTATAGCTCCCATAGGACAAATCGCTCAAAAATAAAAAATTTGTATGAAGACATGTAATGTTAGTTGGCCGATTGCAACCAAACTTACAGAGAATGTGTGTATAATTATTAAAAGTATCGTCACCAAATTTGGTCCAAATCGGACAACAACAACATATAAAACAAATTAATCAAAAATGCTGAGTTTTATGAATAAATTGTTTGTTTACACTTGCTTGCAATAAAAGACTTAACTCTACGTTTAGCTACTGCAACTTTAATAAGGAGCGTAGTCTAGGTAGTAGAGATGCGCGCTTCGTACGTGTTTGTTAGACCGGGATCCCGGGTTCGAATCCAGTCAGTGAAATATGTTTTTTGTTTACTTTTTAAATTTTAATTATTTACATAAACTTCAAAGCGGAGTGTGGTCTAAGTAGTAAAGATGCCTGATCTAATTCTTTGCACTTGTATGTTAACCCGGGATCATGGGTTCGAGCGCCGTCAGGGACATTTTATTAATTTTTGTTATATAACAAAATAACAGAAAAATATTACATGTAAATGCAGATAGTCGAGCACTTTTAATAGAGGGGCGTGGTGCAGCTGTTAGGGCTCTGACGCGTGAGCATGAAGTCCGAGGTTCAAATCCCGTCAGTGAATTATTTTGGTTATTATTATTTTTTTATTTCAATTTAAATTTAAAATAATAATTTCGAATTGTAAAATAATAATTTCAAATTGTAAGACATGGCTTATTTTTAAAATAAGCCAAGTATGGAAATTGTGCATTTAATTGTGTATATATTTACATACATTTGTATGTAAATATGTATGTATACAAAATGTGAATCACTCCGTTTTTCTTGTTTCGAATGGAAAATGCGCACTTCTGTGAGTACGGGGTCTTTTACAGTCGGCTCGCTCGACTGTAGCCTTTCTTACTTGTTTTAACTTAAGTTGGACTTAACTTCTAAAGTTCATCCAAGGTCAAAATGAAACTATATACATATGATAGAGGGATCCTTCCTCTAATATGTCTATATAGTCTCCTTTACAAGAGTCAAAAAACTAACTCAACCTCGCGGTAAAAATGTGTGGCTTAGGTATGGAAGAAGAAGAGCGCAAGCAAATAGGGTAATTTCCGTCATGTGTGTTTGACTAAAAAAGTTGCGTAAAATCATTTTGTAAATTATACCAGACATAGTAACTCTTAACAGAGGTTATTTTGTAAGGATTTTACACATCCTTAGTCATTTAGGCAACAGATAGCTGAAGAAATTGTGTTTTTAAGTAAACAAAAAAATAATTTCAATTTGGATGATTCCATGAGGTAGAAACACAGCTATGAGTATGGGCTTTCTCAGCTGCATTGTAAAATGAAGTACACAAAATTTATTTTGAAACTATTCTATTTGATTCCAAGAGATTTCTCCTGAAACAAAAACGCATCTCGTCCATTGTATCGATTATACACGTGCGATCCCAAGAGAATTGAAAGAAAATAGTTGTAGCCCTGATAAGTCAGCACTATTAGATATTCTTATGTTGATGGTTATTTAAAAAAAAATCTATTATGCAATGTTTTTTAGCAAAAATGCATTAAAGAAATTCCTAACTTGACCTTGATTTTCTTTTTCCATTCCCCGCTTTTAAGGGGTGAGGTATCAATTGTTTTATGGCTCTGTTTTGATTGGGCATAATAGGGAAGGCAGATTCGTAAACTCAATTTAAAGTAATGCTTGCTCAATGAAGTGTATATATTCTCCTCAATATCTTATGTTAAATTTGAGAGTTTAATTCCTGCAAAAAATTACGATTTACATTGAAAAAAGTAGACTTTGTTTGCAAGCAAGCAGCATCATCAGATCCACCCATTTAAAAAGGATTTCGAAGAGAATAGTTTCAGTTCCAAAAAAACTAAGTCTATTAGGTATTACAATAAATGTAAATGTATGTATGTTTTAAAGAAAAATGTCAGTAAAAAGAAATAAAGAAAAATAACCTCAAAATAATACAACCAAAAAGGTTGGCATCAACATTAAGTAAATTTGTTCAGAAATTTGTCTTAAGCATATTAAAATGTGGTACCAATATCAAAATAAGATTGAAAACAATAGTTTGTGATAAAAAATTGTATTTTTAATATTTATTTTATATGTCTAATAAAAAGCAGAAACATTAGTGTACTGTGACCTTAAATTTTGAAATACCTGTTGACCGAACACTTTGTTCAAACATTCATTTTATAGCTTAATAAGTTTTTTAATAACTGCCTTTTAAATTTTTCAAATATCTTTATTGGTTCAAAAGATATGATTTTTGCAAAGTTTTTTGGCTTGCTGCCCCACTGTGAGCCGCTCGAGTTTGTTGCCGGTTATTTAAACTTAAGTCGGTATCCACGGAACACCACGTGGAGGTCATTGCGATGCAATCAGGTCTTTGGAATAGATCTTCGTGTCTACTTGAAATAAGCAATTTTTAGAAAATTACGAATTTCATTGTTCCCAACGCGAAAAAATAGAGACATAAAAATTTTCCGACCTATCAACTTACAGTCCTGGAATAAATACGGAAATCGCGTCGTGAATGCTATGCACGTTGTGGACATTTTCAAATCTAAAAGCGGTCAAAATCCCTTCCTAACCAAACTTTCATAAGATTCCCTAGCCTGAGTGAGACCGCGTAACAATAAATTAAAATCTCCTAAAATTACTGCTTCACTACCTTAAATTTCTCGACATTCTTCAAATAAATCCTCAAATGCACGTCTTAATTTGGGTAACAAGTAATGGGGGCTCTTTTAAACTTTAGACCTATTGACTTTAATTTTAAAACTGCGTATTCAAATACTTGCGTAACATCAAAATTGCGACCTGTAAAACAAAGACTAACACTCTTAAACAGTTTGTTTCTGACGAAAACAAGAATGTCTCTTTGTGATCGAGTCCTACCTTCTTGTAAACAATCTAAACGAACAGCAATTCTTTACCCCGGGACTTCATAAGTCTCATTTGGGAAAGTCGAGCCTTCAACAAAACAAAGCATATATGCATGGTGCATTAGCTTATCAAACTGGACACTTTTAATATGACAGTGCAGACTTCGGACTTTGTGAAAAATTATTTTAAAATTAGAACTGTTAACCAAATAATCAAAATGAGTACTAAGTGGCTTAATGGAGCGTAATTTTTCTAATTTTTCTGAACTACACTTCGACCTTGGAGAGGCCTCGGGGGGTAGAAATTGCCTAATTTAAACAGTCCCGCTTTACTGGTCGCTCTACTACAGCCTATATATAAAGTTGCTCGATCTAAACCATCGGATACGTGGACCACCACTTTCTTAAAGGTTGTACCCTGACCTTAATGAATGGTGATACCTTCTGCAGGTACGATCGAAAACTGTTTGCGATCCATCGTAACATTTTCATTTTTCCTGTACTGAAAACTTCTAACAGTTTTAGCTATTGGGGTCCACAATGGATTGGGTAGATTTAAATACTTTAAACTTTATTATTTTCCTATTCTTTCCTCATTAAAATCTACCCATAGATGAATGGGATGACTGTTTGAGTTTAGATATATTTCCCTTAGTATTCTGTTGCTCCATTAACTAAGCCATCTGAAGTGTCTATGTTAACAGTCATCGTATATATTGATTTTGTCTTTTAACAAAGAGTTCCACACAAACCATCGGTTTCTGAAATTTTGAATATTTAACGCATTCAAGAATGCGGGCCTCGTTTGCCTCATCTAAATTACTACCCTTTATAAAATCCTCAACAATAGAACAATATTGAATGGTCGCAATTTAATTCAGTTTTAAAATGTTGTATGAATTTGTTTCTGCGTTGAAGTTGAAAAGATGAATAGCATCTCCTGATAAAATATCTACCCCTACAATTCTTAATCTAATGAGCTCGATGTCTGAACTCGTCATATGAGCAGATGACATATTATTAAGGGCTACAGCAAATGGCCGGTAATCTCGTTGACGCATTATTTCCGTCAACTCGAGAAACTGAAACTAAATTAAGTTACTATCCCACAGTGTATCATGTTATTCACTGTAGTCATGCCTAGAGGGTTGCTGGAAAATCCACTTATCGCCAACAGATCTCAGTTGTCTGAGATCGCCGAAAACAATGACAGGCATTCCTCCAGAAAAGTGATAACTTTTGAAAATTTTCTGTAGCCTCAGGTTAATAAAGCCAAATATTTTGGCTCCTACCATTGAAATTTCGTCAATAATTAATAGTTTGAGATCGATCACTCTCGAATTTAGCGTAATAATTAGAATCCGGATAAGGTCCCAATTCGATCGGACCGATTTACAGAAAGGCTGAACATTGAATGGAGTGTACAATCTCCCATTCCGAATGCTGCCTTCCCTGTTGGAGTGGACAAAAAACAAATAACGTATTACCCGTGGACAACGCCTTTCTCTAACATATCCGCTTCCATTGCGAAGAGGACAAACTTCGGTTGTTCTGAATCCTGGATTTTCGACGTCATCCTGCTATTCTTGGTGATTCTGCAATTCTATTGAAAGTATAAAATGCTGCAAAATCTGCTAATCATAAACTATTAAGATTATCTGGACGTTGAACATTATGATCTAATAGGCCTACTTCGAAAATATCTTCTGAGTCTTCAGGCAATCTTCTGAGTTGTGCCCTCAACTTGAGCAATTGACTCGTTTGTCAGGCAATCTAGTATTTATGAAGACTTCTTCATTACTGCTCTCTGACGACATCCCGAAACAGCAATCAGCTGCCTCCTGTGCACATATTTCTGAGCCATTTATGCCCTATGTGCTGCAGTTACTGCCTAATACTAAAATTTCCTGACTTATTTATGTAATAGATTACATAGCTGCAGTACTCATATGGATCTAATATAAATTGAATTTCTTTGTTGGCTCTCTGCATTGACAAAATATGCGTGTTGTACGCATTCACCATAATGGCGTCGAACTTCTCTATAAAAATATTTTTGGTCTGTTTAAAATGGATCTAATTGCAGGAATATAATCCTCATAACTAAGACCAATTTGAGGTTGCGAGAGAAAATTGTTTAAATCGTTAAGAGATTCCTTAATTTCACTATCAACTGGAGAACTCATGACATTGTTTATTTCCTCGAACACGGTATACCAAAACGACAGATTTGTTTATTTCTAATGCTACGCTGGCATGACGGAGCATGCTTATTCGTTTGGTATAAAATAAAAGGTGTTTTCCGTCGTAACAAATTGATCAACAAACTGACAATAAGAGGAATTGCTAGCATCAAACAAAGGGGCATCTTTCAACCAGAACATTCCATGAATGTGTGGTGAGCCACGATGTTGAAACTCTACTCGCCAATAAGACTTAATAATACTCTGCCGAAAATGCCTCAATCCTTTTTTATAACTTTAAAAAGCTGCCTATACCTATAAGCACATGTAACCAAGTTTGACCTAATATATAATAATAACTTCAGACCTTTGTAAGCTAGCTGGCTCTTCATCTGTTAGAACTACCTTACTGACAGTTTTCTATAAAATAGTTATCAGTTCTAACCACTTACTGTCTGCAGCAGATAACGTTATGTAGAATGAAGGTATGCTAAATTGCCGAATCATGGAAATAACCTTCTTCTTCTCTGCTTCCCAATCATCAAACTGAACTAACCCATCTATTTCTTCATCATTAAGGGCAGTCCTCGAGGTAATGCCGCTGAAAGCGCAGTGCTTTCTCAAGCAAATGGAATATTTATTCCACATGTTTATTAGTTGCATTTTTTTGAGATTATAAAAAAGCTCATTTACTTAACAAGCCCTTCTATCGTAATTCCTAAGCTCTGATCTAATAATTTGTGTAACTTTCTACATAATTTCTTTGCACTACTGCATAAATCGTGGGAAAAAAACAAAATTGTCCATTAGGGTTTCCTCACCTCCAGGATTTAGTTCTTGCTCTTCTACTAGAGCATTCTCTTCTATATTTGGGTTTGCAGCTCTATCACCAATTTCTCTAACTATATCTTCTGTTGACGCAATAAGTGGAACGACTTTAGATGTATGAGAAGCCAACCATTCCTCATTAATACTAATTTCATGCTTTTTGTAAAGCTCAGTGCCTACTTAATGCCTTATTGCATCAACAACATGAGATGGCGATATAGTTTCCATCATAAAGCTGTGACGATATCCTAATCGGCGTTTGGAGCTAAATAATCTCTGCATCACTGAAGGCCCTTGGAAGGGAAGTTACGATATTCAAATTGAATTGGCACATTAACTACAGCTCCTTTGATGCTATTTTGACGATCATAGAATAAAGATTTAATAATCATTAACGAAAGCAGTGGCGAACAAGATTGAATTGTCTAGATGTGTAAGCAAATCTCTTATATTTAAGCTAGCGAGTAAGTTCTTGTTTTCGGCAATGCAGCTGTCGCGAGCGGCTGGCAGTTGATATTGTACGTTTCGCATAACCACACGCACGCCGCCAGCCTCTCCGCTTTTGCCAGTTTCCAATAAATTGTCATTTTACGAAATTGCAATTTGTTTTTTTTCAACGTAGTTAAATCTTTTGTTTTTCGATTTTTCACATTTATTATTAATAATTTTCATATTATTACCAATAATAATAATAATAATAATACTTACATTTTAATCTGAAAAGATCTGCAAAGTTGAGCGATTGTGCTTGAGACGCAATTGCAGAACTCGAATTTACCCAGCCGTGGCAGACGCTGATATAAAAATAAAAAAAAATACAGTATTTTTCAAAATATTTGTATTTCTCAAAGAAGTACAGGGTAGGCCATTTAAAGCGGGCCCATCTGGCAACCCTATAACTTTTGACAGCGCTGCAATAATGACTCTTGACATGCCGTGTTTGAAACGTCAGTCGAAGGCAATTTGTATAATGGAGCATTACACTCCGAAAGAACGCGCTGAAATAATTCAGCTTTACATCCAAAATAACATTTCAATTGTGAAAACTCAACGTGCGTTTAAAAAAAAGAAATAAAGTTAAAAGTCCGCCATTCAAAAGCAAAATTGTCACTTCTACGCTGCCGAAAATCCCCTATTAGTTGAAGAGCAGCCTCTCTTCCATCAGAAAGTGACTGTGTGGTGCGGTGTTTGTGCGGAAATGGTCATCGGACCGTTCTTTTTCGAAAATGAAAATGGAGCCCCTGTCACCATCAATGGAGAGCGTTATCGTGTCATGATACGCGATTTTGTTATGCCAATCATCAAAGAAAATTACATGGAAGGCTACTGGCTCTAACAGGACGGGGCTACATGCCACACTTCACGCGCTACAATCGATTTTTTGAAGCCATTGTTCCCTGGAAGGTTGATTTCGAAAAATGGTGATTTTCCGTGGAAACCGAGATCACCAGATTTACCGCCACCGGACTTTTAATTGTGGGGTTATCTGAAATCCAAGGTATACATCAACAAGCCAACGACTCTAACTCAACTTAAAAACGATATCCGACGCGAAATCACCGCCATACCGGCCGAAATATTAGCCAAAACAATGGAAAACGCCGAAAAAAGGACACATTTGGCCATCAAGGCCAGAGGCAAACATTTGAAGGATATCATTTTCAAAAACTAGCTGGAACAAACCTCCTTGAATCAAAATAAATGATTTTTCACATAAACACAAAAAAAAAATGTATTTTTCAATGTTTTTCTTCAGAAACAAATGGGCCCGCTTTACATGGCCTACCCTATACTTTAAGCGAATGTAACTAAGACAAGAAAGTAAAGTACAGTCGAGCACGCCCGACCGTAGAATACTCTCTGCATTTTATTCCCGATCATTTCAATAAAGTCGGTATACTTGGATACCAGTTGATAATACTTGCAATAAAAAACGTTGAAACAAAAACATCTGTTTGTATGTATTCACATACACATTTGACATTTTATGTATGCACGCACATAAGTATGTGTGTATATGTAATACATATACAATTGGACGGTACGGCCAGCATTCGCGGGCAGCGCTGCCGCTATACAAGCAGCGAAAACGTTCGTTCACATGTTTGTAAGTTTCTATCTCGCTTGCACACATGCAGTGACATAGCGTTTAATTATAAACTTTGTTACATGTCTAGCTCTTTTGTTTATTGTCCGATTTATATGCAACTTTCAGAATAGCTTAATAGAGTTTGACTCCAAGCGAATTTCGAATTACAATACTGTACGATAAGAACATATGCCCAAAAAATGACATTCAAGTTTGAAAATTGTTTTATTTCTTTTCAGAGAAGATGGCGTGGCAGCCAAAATTTTTAAATGACAATGCATTTATGCCGTCCTCAGAAACCTGCATACCAAAATTGGTGTTCCTAAGTGCCATAGTTACTGAGATATTCGCCTAAAACATCAATTTTTTACGAGGTGTTTCTAGTTTTTTGCTCATTGTGGGCGAACGGGCGTGGCATCGAAAAAAAAAAAAGATTCTTGTATTGACTGACTTAATTTCGAGTTGATACTGACCAAATTCAAACTTGTATATACTTTATGGGGTCTGCCACGCCTCCTTCTGCCTGTTACATACTTTTCACAAACCCAATATACTCTCTCTTGCAGAGAGTATAACAAACGTATTATTTGATTATTTGCTTAAAACTTACCTCTTTATATTTTTCATAAAATTTTCAAAAAATATATAAGTAAGGTTGCCGATTTTCGATAGTCAGCCTACCTCACTTATCGGCAATTGGTATCATGGACTTGTAAAAAATTCTATTTAACAATTTAGAATGTAATGTTTTATATATTTATAAAGAAATTTAAACAAGAAAGAAAAGTACAGTCGAGCACGCCCGACCGTAGAATACTCTCTGCAATTTATTCCCGATCATTTAATAAAATCGGTATCCAAGTATATCAATTGATACTTGCAACAAAACACCTTGAAACAAAAACATCTGATTGTATGTCTACACACACATATACATTTGACATTATATATAATACTTATAAGTATGCACGCACATATGTATGTGTGTATATGTAATACATACACAATTGGTTGGCACAGCCAGCATTCGCGGGCAGCGCTGCCGCTAGAAAGCAGCGAAAACATTCGCTCACATGTTTGTATGTTTCTGTCTCGCTTGCACACATGCAGTGACATAACGTTTAATTATAAACTTTGTTACATGTCTAGCTCTTTTGTTTATTGTCCGATTTATATGCAACTTTCAGGATAGTTTGATATCTATTGTCTTCAAACGAGTGTGAAATTACAATACTGTACGATAAGAACATATGCCATAAAATCGGCATTGAAGTTTCAAAATTATTTTATTTCTTGTGGGAAAAAGGGGCGTGACAGTCCAAAAATTTTAATGGCAATGCATTTATGCCGCCTCTTTAAACCTCCCTACCAAAATTGGTGTTCCTAAGTGCCATAGTTACTGAGATATTCGCCCAAAACATCAATTTTTTACGAGGTGTTTCTAGTTTTTTGCTCATTGTGGGCGAACGGGGCGTGGCATCGAAAAAAAAAAGATTCTTGTATTGACTGACTTAATATCGAGTCGATAGAGACCAAATTCAAACTTGTAGCTTTTACCATCTCTGAAATCTGTTTGTTCATACGGACAGACAGACGGACAGACAGACAGACGGACAGACAGACAGACGGACATGGCTATATCGACTCGGCTTGTGATGCTGATCAAGAATATATAAACTTTATGGGGTCTGCCACGCCTCCTTCTGCCTGTTACATAGTTTTTTTTTTGCACAAACCCAATATACTCTCTCTTGCAGAGAGTATAAAAATGTTGTAGCTCCTCAAATACTTAATAGCAGTTCCCCGAAAATAATAATTCGGAATATAATTCAAATTGCAATTTTAATATATATAAATAAATAATATTTATTGTTATTTTAATAAAGAGCTTAAAAAAATCTTTAATATGCGCAAACATATTTTTTATGTTAATATCAGAGAGAGAGATATTTTTAGCTGTGCCGGTCGCGTTTTTTCATCGCTCCGTTTATTTAATTATTTTTGCTTAAACTTGTGAACTTTAATTGAATTTTATTCATCTGTAAATTTTTACTAAGTGATACCCTAAATCTGGTTAGTGCAAAGTTGGTTTTAGTGTGCATTTTAGTAATATATCAATAATTTTATTAATTCACGTTGCTCAGCTGAGCTAAGTTTGTGTGTCGCTCGCTTGCACTCAATTCTCTTTTGCGCTTGCGTCCACGCATTGCCTTTGTTGTTTAACTGTGTCGTTTGCACTTTTTGCGAATTCTGTTTTCGAGCATATTTGTTTACATCAAAGCAAACTTTTCACTCACATTCATTTCGTTTTAATTCCAAGTTGTTTGAAAGTATTTTAAGTGTAATGGCCTGCTGTAAGAAAAATTGCTCATATGTCCCGAGATGGGGGACAGTGACCAACCAAATTATGTGCACTGTTGGCTGTGCTATAATATTATGCACATTAAATGTGCAGGTCTCACCGGGCGTGAATATGAAAAATTCATTTCCTCTGCCAAATTAGGTAGTGGTGGATTGAAATGGTCATGCCCAGTTTGTATTGAGTTGCAATGCGATTTTTCACGTATGTACAATACTGTGAAAAAACAATTCCTCAAACTGCGCTCACTCACTATTCAGCTTAGCACTGATTTTGATGTTAGTGCTGACTTGCTTAGTGACTATAAATTTGAGACTCCGCCTGACAAGATGTTGAGCTCTATTCAACATCTTTCATTACCTCTTCCGCCTAGTTCTCTCAGTACATCACCGTTGCATAGTGGGCCTCCCCTTTTGTCTTTTTCTCCTTCTCCCTGTAACTCCTTACCTCCCAATTCATCCATTCCTCCTGCTACTTCCCCAGTACCCGACCGGCACTTATGCAACCATACTTCCCCGGCTATGCCTGCCCCTCTCGTAGTCGCCCCATCACCAGTGATCAAATCTGTGGCTGCTAATGGTGCAGTGGCTACGAGTAATAACTCGAAGAGTCCCCCTATCCGGCGTAACAGTGGCTCTGTTGCCGCCCCCACAGCTCCCCCTTCACCCCCTAATAATTCGGTGTTACCTGCAATCAACTCAAATGTTACAAGTAAAAACACCAAAAGCCCTCCAAGTCGACGTAATAGTCACCCCGTTGCTACTCCCATAGCAGTTCAGCCTCCCCTGCTTACGGTCGTGGCTCCACGTAATCTATCTAGACTATCTGCAGATACGACTATTGAGTCTATTGCAGCTTTTATCGCTACCAAAACTCCAGGTAGCGTTAAAATTTCTAAATTCAATTTCTCTGAGCCAAGAGAAATTTCATCATTTAAGATTAGTGTGTCCCCTGATCTTTTCCCTATCATATGTGATCCAAAGTTTTGGCCTCCCCATATGATTGTTCACGAGCTCAAACAGAAAAATAGAACTCGTTTAACACCTGTCATCCTTCCGACTGGCGGTTCGACTCAAGCGGCCCCAGTCATAACCTCAAAAAACTACGCTCTGACCAACTAATCATTCTGTATCAGAATGTTAGGGGTCTTGGGTCAAAGCTAAAACAGTTATATAATAATAGTTTTTCTTTAGATTCTGATATTATTGCATTTTCAGAAACTTGGCTTAATTCTAGCATATCTGATAATGAAATTATGTCGTCTAATTATAACATCTTCAGGTGCGATCGTCCTAATCGACGTGGTGGTGGAGTTCTTATTTCAGTAAAATCCTTCCTTAATGCTGAAATAATAGATGTTTCACCACTGGACGAAATTGAATTTGTTGCCGTTAAGGTTACTTTTTCGTCATTTGCCCTTTATGTAACTTGCTCTTACATTCCTCCTTCCTCAGAAATGTCAGTTTATTTACAGCATTTCAATTTCATCAAAGAAATATTTAGTCACATTCGTGATTGTGATTTCTTTGTGATACTAGGAGATTGGGAGGAAAGGGGGAAAGTACACAAGGCAAAGCTCCTGATTGCGTCCAACTTGGTGGGCGCCAGTGTGATCCTTGTCCCTGCTCTCTTCAAGTCGACTCACTACCTCCACGTGGTTTCTCCTGGATTGTAACTTAGCACCCGCTGAGTTATAAACCAAAGTGTGCGGCGGGATCCTAATCCTTAAATTAGGTTGTGGCGTAGGACTTGATATCCACCCATGGAAAAAAGCAACTTCAGTGAAGGATGTAAGAGGAGCCTCGGATAGATACCCGAATAACGTTGACGACCACGGCAAATACAATAAGGACAATGATTTGAGAGTATGCACTTGGAATGTACGGACACTGTACAGACCCGGTGCCACCCAACAACTGGTGGATACTCTCAGGAACTTGAAGGCTGACATTACAGCTATTCAGGAAATGCGATGGAAAGGAAAGGGATGCAGGAAGAACAAGGATTGTGACATTTACTACAGCTGTCATACAGATAGGCATGAGTTTGGTTGTGGATTCGTCGTAGGAGTCAGGTTACGGCACCGAGTCTCACAGTTTACACCTGTGAACGAGAGACTTGCGACGATCCGAGTAGCTGCCAAATTCTTCAACATCAGCCTTATCTGTGCGCACGCCCCGACGGAGGAGAAGGACGACGCTACCAAGGATGCTTTCTATACAGAGCTAGACCGAGCGTATAGCCGCTGCCCGTCACATGACGTTAAGATCCTCCTTGGAGATTTTAATGCCAAAATCGGGCGTGAGGGCATCTTTGGAGCAACCGTCGGACAGCATAGCTTACATGAGTCTACCTCGGAAAACGGGCTTAGACTTATAGGCTTTGCTGCTGCGCACAATATGATAGTTAGTAGTTCAAGATTCCGTCATCTCGACATCCACAAAGCAACCTGGCTGTCACCTGATCGTCTGACTTGCAACCAGATTGATCATGTTGTGATCGATGCAAGGCATGCGTCTAGCATCCTTGATGTGAGATCGTGTCGGGGTCCTAACATCGACTCCGACCACTACCTTGTCGCAGCCAAGGTTCGCGCACGACTGTGTGTCGCGAAAATCTCACGTCAAGGTTTGCAAAGAAAGCTTGACATCGGAAAGCTGCAATCACAACAGCACAGGGATGCCTTCTCCACTCGACTCTCAGGCCGCCTCGGCCAGCTCTCTCCAACTCCTATAAATAGTTCAGATATGTGGACGTGCATATCTACTGCCATCAACACTTCTGCTGTGGAAACCCTTGGATTCCTACGTCCTCCAAAACGGAATCCATGGTATGACCAGGAGTGTCGGGAAGCGACTGCTGCAAAAGACGCCGCATACAGACGAACGCTGCAAGCAGGAGCCACACGAGCAGTGGTAGATATTTATAGGATGCGGAGACGAGAAGAGAAGCGCCTTTTCAGGAAGAAGAAACAGGAGATGGAAAGGCTTGAGAGTGAGAAGTTGGAGAACAGCAGGAGCAGGAATGATGCCCGTGATTTCTACCGGAGAGTCAAACGCATGACTCAAGGGTATAAGTCTGGATCTCTTGCCTGCAGGAATGATGATGGAAATCTTGTCACAGATGCAGGGATCGTACTGAGGTTATGGAGGGATCACTTTGAAGGTCTTTTGGCTGGAGACAACCAGGAGTCCGACGAAGAAGATCCACTAACCCCAATCAGAGATGATGGTGTTGAAGTTCCCATCCCTAGCTATACGGAAGTCGAGGTCGCCATTAAGCGCCTTAAAAACAATAAAGCCGCGGGAGCGGACGGTCTCCCGGCTGAGTTGTTTAAGACTGGAGGCGATGAGTTGGTAGGGTGCATGCACCAGCTCATTTGCAACGTATGGCTAGCGGAAAGTATGCCCAATGATTGGAACCTCAGTATGATCTGCCCCATTCTGAAGAGGGGTGATGCGACACAACGCACCAACTATCGTGGCATCAGCCTTCTTCCCGTCGCATACAAGGTTCTCACGAGCGTAATGTGTGAGAGACTTAAGCCGCATGCTGAAGCATTGATCGGACCATATCAATGCGGCTTTCGCCCTGGTCGGTCCACAGTTGACCAGATCTTCACACTGCGCCAAATCCTGGAAAAAGCGTACGAGAACCAAATCGACACCTACCATCTGTTTGTCGATTTCAAAGCTGCTTTTGATAGCCCGCGGCGAGGGCGCCTGTTCGCCACCATGTCTGAGCTTGGTATTCCTGCAAAGCTAGTACGGCTTTGTAGTATGACATTGAGCAACACCATCAGCTCTGTAAAGGTAGGAAGTGACCATTCCGAAACCTTTAATACCAAGCGGGGTCTCAGACAAGGCGACTCGCTGTCTTGTGTGCTCTTCAATCTGCTGATGGAGAGTATCATAAGAAAGGCTGAAGTACATCGGATGGGCACAATTCTGGGAAACAAATGTGTCCAGCTCCTTGGCTACGCTGATGATATTGATATCATTGGTCGAACCAAGCGTGATGTTACTGCGGCTTTTGGAGCTAGAGTTGGACTAGCAGTGAATATGGGCAAAACAAAGTTTATGGTGTGCAGTAATAGAGAGTCGCGGCGTCTTGACTCACATCTTACTGCTGGAGACTATGACTTTGAGTCCGTCAAGGACTTTGTCTACCTAGGAACTGCAGTGACCAGCAAAAACGATGTCAGCCTGGAGATCAAGCGGAGGATCACACTTGCTAACAGGAGCTACTTTGGGCTCAGTAGGCAAATGAACAACAGAGCTCTCTCTCGAAAGACGAAGATCACACTATACAAGGCACTCATCATTCCAGTGCTTCTTTATGGTGCGGAAGCCTGGACAGTGACGCAGTCGGATGCAGCTGCTCTTGGTGTCTTCGAGAGAAAGATCCTACGCAAGATCTTCGGACCTGTTTGCGTTGGCGGAACGTACCGTATTAGATGGAACGACGAGCTGTATGAGCTATACGGGGATGTGGACATAGCTACGCGAGTTAACATTCAGCGTCTTCGCTGGCTTGGTCACATTGCCCGTATGGAGGATACAACTCCAGCTCGATCAGTTTTCGATACGGTGGTTGGCGGACAACGTAGAAGAGGAAGACCACGCGCACGTTGGAGGGATCAGGTGGAGACCATTCTGGCGACATACGGTGTCACCAACTGGCGGAGTCGCGCACAGGACAGAGGAGCGTGGAGGCAAATTGTCCATCAGGCTATACCCCGTTAGCGGTGTTTATGCCAATTATATATATATATACTAGGAGATTTTAACTTGCCAAACGTTTCCTGGACGTTTTTCGACAAGTTTGATTACATACCCACACCCAATAACGACTTTTTAGATAGTTTAATTGATCTTCCTTTTTTTCAAATCAATCATATATCTAATCGTCTGAACCGGATCTTATCTTCGGATCTTATCTTCGTTAATGATTCATCCAGTGCCATTGTCACTAGATCTTCTCCTGTAGTTGCTCCTGAAGATTCTTTTCATCCTACTCTAGAGCTTTCCCTGTCTATCCCCAACTTCATCCGTTCACCTCCTTCATCCTCTTCCAAGTCGCGCCGTTGCTTTCGCAAAGGAAATTTTTATTTGCTAAATCAACTGATTTTTGCTACTGACTGGTCTATACTATACAGCACGAATGATATTAACATAGCTGTCGAGTATTTTTACAATATATTAAATACAATCTTTGATGTCTGTATTCCATATAGAGTTGTTAAGTCCGTTTCACATAAATCTCCTTGGTTCTCACCAAGACTATCTAACTTAAAAAATAAAAAATCAAAGTATTTTAAAAAGTTTAAGCAGACAGGTTCTAGCTTAGACTTTTTAAATTATTCTAAAGCAAAAGCAGCCTTTACCCTTCTTTATTCTCAATGCTATGAAAATTATCTCGTTCGTTGCAAGAATCGATTTGCGCGCGATCCGAAACAATTCTATAACTTTGTTAACTCTAAACGCAAATCTTCTACTTTACCCAATTCTTTTTTCTTCAATACCACTAAAGTAAGTGACGACTCGGCTGCTTCCGATCTCTTTGCTAACTTTTTTTAATCTACGTATTCCCCTCGTTTGCCTACTAACTTCTTTTACCGCTTTAAACTCCCATCCTCTAATTCCGTTTTTTTTTTTCCTTATATCTCTGATAGTTGTCTGCTTTCGTCCATTAGCAACTTAAAATCTTCCTTCTCTCCTGGGCCTGACAACATTCCTAGTTGCGTGCTTAAGGAGTGCTGTTCTTCTATAAATAAACCTCTTTCAATTCTTTTTAACCTCTCTTTGGAATCTTCTGTCTTTCCTTCCCTTTGGAAAGAATCTTACATTATCCCTCTGCATAAAAAAGGTTGCAAGTCGGATATATCCAACTACAGGGGAATTGCGAAGTTGTCCGCAATCCCTAAGCTCTTCGAAAAAATAACTACTTCGACTTTGCAACACCTCTGCAGGTCAATTATCTCCCCTGCCCAACAAGGTTTTGTTAAGAGTCGGTCGACTTCGACCAATCTATTGGAATTTACCTCTTTTGTAAATGAGGCATTCCTTAATAGAATGCAAACTGATGTCATCTATACTGATTTCAGTAAAGCGTTTGACTCTGTTAATCATAACCTCCTTCTGCATAAACTAAGCATTTTAGGCTTCCCACCTTCCCTTCTTCTGTGGATATCATCATATCTTACAGGTAGGACCCAAAGGGTTATGCTTGATCAGCCATATCTAAATCTGTCTTCGTTACTTCTGGAGTTCCCCAGGGTAGTCACCTAGGCCCACTATTTTTTAATCTTTTTATAAATGACCTTTCTTCTTCACTAGCCCATTGTCGTATACTTATGGATGCCGATGACGTGAAATTATTATTGTCTGAAAAGGATCCCCCAGATCATACGCTTCTTCAAGATGATTTAAATTCTATGCACAACTGGTGCATAACTAATCACTTGAACCTAAATTTTTCTAAATGCCTGTTTATGACGTTTAACAGGCTGACTCCTTACTTAACCAACTATCACATTGACAATATACCTTTAAAACGTATATTGTCAGTCGTTGACCTCGGTGTTCTTTTTGATAATAAATTAAGTTTCACACATCATATTTCCACTGTAGTTAATAAAGCTAAGGGAACTCTTGGATTTATTAAACGCTGGTCTAAGGAATTTAATGATCCATTCGTCACCAAACTTCTTTACACATCCCTAGTCCGTCCCATTCTTGAGTATTGTTCATGTGTCTGGTCTCCTCAACATGCTCATAGTCAAGCTTTAATTGAGTCAGTGCAGAAGCAGTTTTTACTTTTCGCGCTTCGTGGACTTAATTGGGACCCTAATCTTCGCCTTCCATCTTATACTAACAGACTCTTGCTGCTGAATCTTCCATCCCTTACTAATCGGAGAAGAGTTCTTGGAGTAATCTTCCTCCATAAATTAATAATTGGTGATATCTGCTCCCCATCTCTTTTAGAACGCCTTAAATTTAATATTCCCTCCAGGACCACTAGGTACTACATCCCTTTATCTCTACCAACGTGCACAAATGACTATGCTTTGCACAATCGTTTTCGGGTATTATGCGCTAATTATAATGAACACTATAGATTGAATGATACATCTCTCTCTCTCCCATCTTCAAGCTTCTCTTTACAGCCAACTCCGTTATATCTCTGATTTCAAAGGGCAGTAAGAATGGAGTCTCTGCCATTTATTCTTCCCCTTAAATCAGAGATCTTTCGAGCTAATTTTGGCAATTTTTTTTTTTTTGATTTGATTGGGTTTTTCTGGGTTTTTCCCAGCCCTTGCAACAAATGTTGGATCAATTTGTTTGTTTGTATTCCCAGATTAATGGTCTAATTATTATCTTTTTTTTTATTTTCAGTTTAATTTAAATTTAAAATTTTTAATAATTACTTTTAATACTATCTAAATTTAAATAATATATCTATACACTACGTAATCATATAATTAAATTAAATACTCGCGACTGCTTTTAGTCTGCGTTAATAAATAATAAATAAATAAAAATAAATAAAATAAATAATGTATAATTACTTTAATAATTTTATTAATCATAAAATATAAGAATTGTTCTAAGCAGAAAATTTTATACCCATGGCGGTGAAAATGTCTACAAGATTTGCGGATAAAGATATTGACAGTCAGTGGGTTTTTGCCACTAGGCGTCAAACAATTCTAAGCAGCAAATCTAATAGACAAGTATATAAAAATGGCAATGGGATGTACGAGTTTATCTGCTTCTTGTCAGCGGGTATTTCTTTCCGCGCATCAAAATAATTCCAAGCAGCAAAACCAATAGACGAAGTCACAAACAGTCTCTGAAAACTGATCTAAACAAGCGGATCAGAGCAGCGGGTAATTCCCATTGCCAAAACGTAAAATTCTTACTGAAAAATTCCCTTAGGCAATGGGATGTTTTCCCTAAAACAGACTCCAATGTTGCAATCAATCACTCTTCCCATCACTCAACCAACGTGTACCGCGGCGGTACAGATTTTTTCCACAGCTGACATAAATTCCTAGTGGGTCATTACAGTGAATATTCGCAAATATGAACGATACTGTGATCGAAGTGAATGTTGCTGGCCGCGCTCCCTTGCCACCAAGCGATCTTGACTTTCTTAAAGCAAAATCCACCGGAATTAGGCGGCAACTCAGAGCGCTCAACACATTTCTAGTGAAAGAAATGGATTCCTTTGATGAATCAGATCTAATTGTCCGTCTGGAGACGGTAGAGAGTATGAAAGCTGATTTTGAAACCTCTCAATCCAAACTGGAGAACTTCTCCCAGAGAATTTTTCCCAGCTATACCGGGAGTCCAAGTCAATGATATCACAGAGATTGGAAATGATCGGAAAGTCCCGGTCTAGCTGTGCAAATTCCACAGCACTTTCAGATCCTCATCTCAACACAACTCAAACACATTTCCGCAGACCGCGATTTCCTGAGCTTCAATTGCCTAAGTTCAGCAGTTGCTATAAGGATTGGCCGGACTTCTACGCTATGTTCAGCACTGTGGTCGGCAACGATTAGGATCTCAGTTAGATTGAAAAATTCCAGCACCTGCGTGCTTGTCTGGAAGGTGCTGCTCTGAACACGGTAAAATGGTTGGAGCCCTCTAATGCAAATTATGAAAGGGCGTTAGAGCTTCTTGTTAAAAGATTTGATAGTAAATTACTACATTTCCAGGCACTCATTAAGGCTATTTTTCGGTTATCAGATGTGGAAAAGGGACCAGCATTAAGTCTGCGTGAATTGAGCGACGGAATCAATTCACATCTTTGGGCAATTGCTACAATGGCATCAACGTCGGAGCTTGCGGATGGATTGCTCATTCACATCATCGGCCACAAGCTGGCCGAGGAGTCTCTCCATACGAAAAAACTCCCCAAATGGGTAGATATGGACAAATTTCTGGAAAAGCGATGCCGCATGCTGGAAAACTTGTACATGCAGAAATGTGTCGCCACCGAAAGATATACGCACAGGTACTATGGTCAGACTAAGCCTTTATTTTGGAATCTATACAATAGGCAAATAAACCTGTTCTGCGACGCAGCCCTCCTGACAAATAACACGTCTTTGTGTGTTTCTAGATACATTATAACACAATGGCACTTTTTCAATTTAACAGATGTTTGTATTTCACATTGATTTTCTCTTAACTTACTAAAAATAATTCAGATAATTTTATAAAGAAAATGTTGGCTCTTCTGGTGGCAACAAATTAATAATAAAAAGCGAGTGCGATTGCAAGGTGTAAGCAAGCAAATTTTGCAAGTTTTGTTAACTAAAATACATTTTCAATTTTAAACAATGGGAAAACCATCTTCATTTCAAGGCTTACAAATCATGTCGCCATCCATCAGAATAATAATCATGATCGAATGGGCACGTTCTAATCAAATATCGATAAATTACAATTGCTATCGCAAGGGTTGAATTTTAAAATTTATCGCTTAAATTTAATATTCGTTAGGAATTCATATGCAAATTATAGTTCTTTAACATCAGCTGGCACGAGATTCCCCACTCAAGTCTAGAACTGCCAACTTAGATGCTGGTTTCCAGAACTCGTCTTAACTGTTGCGCAGCAAACTTGATTATCCTTTGCCATTTGAATTTTAATAATACGCCCGCGGTCCCAGTGGCCTCTTCTCTAGTCTATCCCATATTATAACAATGTCACCTAATTTTATCGGTTTCACACTGTAATGCCATTCCGTCCTTCTGGTCAGTTCTAGGGATACTCTAAAACCTAGCGTTTCCAAAAAGTCTGCTTTCTTATACAAATCCTTTCATCTTTAACTGGTGTTTGTATTGAACTCGAGAACCCAATTAGAAAATGATATGGCGTGACCGGCTCTGCTTCATAATACTCAATCGGTACATGAGTGAGCGGTCACAGATTTATATGATTTTCGGCCTCTATCAATACTGCTTGAAGCGTTTCCACCTGTGGAACTTTCACTTTTAATGTAAAAGCTGGAGCTGCCTTGACGCTACGCACCATACGCTCACAAGCTCCATCAGCAGATGGACTGCCTGGTGAAGTAAACAGCCATTCAATGCCCAGCCTACTACACTCCACAGCCATGTCATAAACAGACCGAATTCACTCTTCTTTACTGGCGCCTATGAAGTTTGTCCCTTGGTCTTTTCTGATCCTTTGAGAACTCCTTTACGATTTACAAAATTATTAGGTAATTGTCCATTAAACGGGCCTCAACCCAAAAAATTATGAAAAAAAATCCTCGATGGACTTTTGCAGATGAACCTCATCAAAAACTCTTGGGGGTCTCTAATGGTTTACCCAAAAACGCGGTTTAAAAGTTCTTGAAATTACAATTTTTTTTAATCTGGTTACCTTTTGAAATTATGTCATATCATTTTAAATCAAGTACTCCTTGTGTTGTCTGTCAAAAAATACAATATTAATCTAGTATTCATAGTGAAATATGCTAAAATCTATAGTTTTCATCTAGTATTCTATGCACTACATGACAAAAAAAAAAAATTAATCTAGTAGTCAATGCCAAGATGACTGAGTGCACTTTATACTGCATTTATCGAAGAAGTGCACTCGCGAAATGCATTTGCAATAAAGTTCATATTTTACAAAGCCTTCTCGATTAAACAATTTTTTTTATTTTTGTTTCGAGTAGATAATACATTTTTACTTTCCTACCACACCTCCGCCTCCACCACCTCCTCCTCCTTCTCATCCAGCTTCTTTTTCACCATCTTCACCGCCTTCCCCACCACCGCCAACACTGCTGCCTGCAACTCTAACCGAAGAATCGGCAACATCTTTCAAGGGCTGCACTTCTCTTTAACCATCACAAAGCTTATTTGAACCCCCGATCCAAATTCTATTTTCCAATACGCACAAGCGGTGAACTCTTCTTCACAAGCATCAACAAAGACATGGAACTTTATACTGCTTTAAGGATCAAGGAATTGAGAATCATAACATCGTGGAATTTTTATTCTCTCTGCAAGAGAGAGTATATTGGGTTTGTGGAAAGTATGTAACAGACAGTAGAAGACGTGGCAGACCCCATAAAGCATATTCTTGATCAGCATCACAAGCCGAGTCGATATAACCATGTCCGTCTGTCTGTCTGCCCGTATGAACCCAACTTTGACTGATCATAACTCAGCCAAATGAAGCGATATCTTAAAAAGTCATACCTTTTAATTTTCTGGACAACTAGCAGAATTAATCGCAATAAAAATCTAAAATTCTCAAAATCGACCCATTTTTTTCAAATTTCGATGCCAAAGTTCTCAGATATGTGGTCCACAGCTCAATATTTAAAATTCACAATTTTCCCAACTTTGACTGATCATAACTCAGTCAAATGAATCGATATCGTAAAAAGTCATGAATTTTTATACTCTGGACAACTTGCAGAATCAATCGCAATCAAAATCTAAAATTCTTAAAAACGAACCCATTTTGACAAATTTTGGATGCCAGAGTCGTCAGATATGTAGTCCGCAGCTCAATATTAAAAATTTACAATTTTCCCAACTTTGACTGATTATAACTCAGCCAAATAAAGCGATATCTTAAAAAGTCATGAATTTTTATAGTCTGGACAACTAGCAGAATCAATCGCAAATCGCAATCAAATCCAAAATTCTAAAAATCGAAACCATTTTGACAAATTGTATGATGAGACTTGACCTTTGAAATTTTGTGAAATATTGACAAATATACCAATACCGATTTTCTTAACATAACCATATAATCGGAAATAAAATGCAGAGAGTATTATACTGTCGGGCGTGCCCGACTGTACATTTCTTTCTTGTTATCCTCTCTGCCTGTGATAATCTGTCGCGCCATTCATACCAAATTTTATGTAATGTTTCGGGTATAGGTTCGTCCCAACCTGTTTTCAATCTTCATAGCTCTTGTATGATTATCTTAGCTTTTATAACAAGTTGTGCTTGAAAGCCAAAATGATCAAAAATCGACATTAACATATACATAACCTATCTTTTGGTTGGAATAAAGCTTGCTTCCATTACTGATCTTCACAGTCCGTTAAATTTAAGTTCATACCAAAACTCATATGTTGCGTTATCCCAATATAATCTCAAGACTTTCTCTTTGTTCAATTGAACTCTTTGTGACTGCAAAGGATTTGATTTTCATTTCTCTGCTTTTGGTTATATTTCTTTCAAGATTACATCCGAGTTTAACATGAATCCACGAAGCTCAAATTGTTCACCTGCATGAATTTGGATAACCTTTTTGACTACTGATGTCGCTTCATTATGGGTTGCGAAACTGTCCACATAATCATGCACGTAGTGTCTTTGTGTGATTACTTTTACTGCTCTTGGATGTTCCTCTTTGTAGGCTTCGGAGTTTAAATTTTTTAAATATTATGCTGAGTACGGCGAGCTCGTGGATCCAAAAATCATGACATTCATAAAATATTCCTCTGGCGGTCTCTTCGGGTTGTAGTCTCTCCATAAAAATCTTTGTGTAACCTATATGATGGAACATTTCTTTTATGTCACCGAAAATTCCAAATTTCCCTTGTCGCAATTTCAGTAATATGGACAGCAAACGTAAAGGTTGATATTCGTCAGGTCCTTTCATCAATAAAGAGTTCAAAGACAATAAAGTTACGCAGGATATGACATCAGAGACTAGACGCGACTTGTTTCCTTTCTTGATGTTACATACGCTAAAATGTGGTATATACCAAGTTCTTTTTCCTTTATTATACTCTCTGCAAGAGAGAGTATATTGGGTTTGTGAAAAGTATGTAACAGGCAGAAGGAGGCGTGGCAGACCCCATAAAGTATATATATTCTTGATCAGCATCACAAGCCGAGTCGATATAGCCATGTCCGTCTGTCCGTCTGTCTGTCTGTCTGTCCGTCCGTATGAACAAACAGATTTCAGAGATGGTAAGAGCTACAAGTTTAAATTTAGTCGCTATCGACTCGATATTCAGTCAGTCAATACAAGAATCTTTTTTTTTCGATGCCACGCCCAATCGCCCACAATGAGCAAAAAACTAGACATACCTCGTAAGAAATTGATGTTTTAGGAGAATATCTCAGTAACTGTGGCACTTAGGAATACCAATTTCGGTAGGCAGGTTCCTAGAGACGCCATAATTGCATTGTCATCAAAAATTTTGGACTGCCACGCCCCCTTTTCCCACAAGAAATAAAATAATTTTCAAACTTCAATGTCGATTTTAAGGCATATGTTCTTATCGTACAGTATAGTTATTTCGCATTCGTTTGAAGACAAAATATATCAAACTATCCTGAAAGTTGCATATAAATCGGTCAAGAAACAAAAGAGCTAGACACGTAACAAAGTTTATAATTTAACGCCATTTCACTGCATGTGTGCAAGCGAGACAGAAATATACAAACATGTGAGCGAACGTTTTCGCTGCTTGCCAGCGGCAGCGCTGCCCGCGAATGCTAGCTGTGCCAACCAATTGTGTATGTATTACATATACATAATTGTATGTATTACATATACATATACGTGCATACATATAATGTCAAATATATATGTATGTGTGTGTATACATACAAACAGATGTTTTTGTTTCAACGTGTTTAAATTGCAAGTGTCAATTGATATACTTGGATACCGATTTTATTAAATGATCGGGAATAAATTGCAGAGAGTATTTTACGGTCGGGCGTGATCGACTGTACTTTTCTTTCTTGTTTTTTTATTCGTTAAGCAATAATTTTGGGGCATATCCTTTATTTATATATAAATTTATTTTTTCGGTATACCAAATTTTTCAATTTTCATTTTTCAATATCTTCTTCTCTATCACCTCCAAGCGGCGCATTGCTGCTGGATAACTGTCAGGCATTTCTAAATTGTTCTTCTTCCACAAAAGCCCAGTTTTGTATTGTTTTTCATTTTGTTTAGTAGTGCTGCAAAGAACTTGCTTAGATCTGATATCTACCTCTGATATAACTGGATCCGTTGGCTAAATGGCAAAATGATCTAATTCAAAGTATTCGTTCATCATGTCACGCATTACATCAAGACTACTTTTAGATTTTTCGATATAATATACGTGGCCCTTTACTTCTCTTTCGTTGGAACCAAAAATAATTCAGCCCAGTTTGGATTTATTGGCAGTGAATTGATCACTCCAGTTTATTATTTCCTCCGGTCTTATTAAATACGCATGAGGCATTCCAATCAACATTTTTGGCATAGCTTTTATATAATCTTCAACTGGTTTCTCACGTAATATCGGGAAATGTTTACGGAACTTTTGTAGGTTTAATGTTTGTTGTGCTAGCACCAAGTGCTTCACTGTCCTTAGAATTTGGATTTCATAAGTACAGGAATTGTTCAGTATATTTGCTACTTCTATTTATATTCGTTGAGACAATTGAGTCAGTAGATTCTCAATCCCATTTGCTCCCACTGTTTTTTCAACTTCTTCCTCAACTAATGATATTATGGATCCTTCGTCAATAAAAGCAACTACTTGCACGGTTCATTTTGGAATAGTGATTTTAACGGGTAAACATTTAAGAAGAGTTTTATTAGGCAACCTCTCTGTTATAACCATGTTATAACCAATACGCGTGTTCTCTTTATTTTACGGCGCCTATTTTGATGATTCATGCAGTAAACGATTATGCTGCTAGCTGCAACTAGCATTCTCTAGCATTTGAACAGTTTTGAACTGAATGTCCTCGGCCTACGCAACACAAGCATAATCGGTTTATTTTTACGAAATTCTATCGCTCAGAAGCTTTTGTTGGAATGACTCGCTTTTTTAGATTTGATGCTCCGCTTTGCAAAAAAAGCATTTCCTGTGTGCTTCATACATCGTGTATGTGGTGTTCTGTTTTTTTTTTTATTATAATTTCCATTTCGATGATGTGCAGTTTCTTTTACTACGGAAGCCATTTAAAAACTTTCATAGACATATGTATATGGCCCACTCTTCTTTATTGGCAAAAGGTAATTTTCCAACCAACTCGTCGAACAAAGTATGATTATTCAAATGGGGCTTCGCATCGCTACCATCCAAAAATGACGTCAAATTGGCTGTTGGATCACTAAAATCCATGAGTTCTTTGAATTTATTATATCTTATGGGTTGAATGGCTCTAACTTTAGCTATCTGAATCCGTATTAAGAGTTCGGGCGACCATAGTAAAGCGCAAATGTTTCCACAACGTCGTTCACATTGTTGGGGTATATTTTAACGCTGAAAACAAATTCTTTGCTGGACCTTTCAAGGTCTTTTGTAAACGCGTTAAGTTCTCTAAGTTTGTTTATCTATGTATATGCGTTTGTTGTTTGCTTGTTGGCAACAGAAAACATCGGCCATTGTTCCGGCTACCCTGTAAACTCGGGCAGATCCTGTAATTTCCAACTATATATCGGAGACTGTATCATTTGCTGCTGGTGCTGCAGACCTGGATACGTACTTATAGGTGGCTGAAAATAATTGTGAGTATTTGATTCGGGGCTCTGTAGCTGTGAGTAGTATTCCGGCTGTGAAGTTGGTGGTAGTGAATGTTGATTTAAATATGGTTCTTATGACGTGGTTCCTGTCAACTGCTGGGCGTTGAAAGGAAAGGGCTGAAAGTGTCTTGGTATAGGATTTTGTTACATACCAAAGGAAAAAGTGGATAATTGTTGTAACAGTTAGGGGTGCGCATTAACAAATTTAATGTAACATATACAAATTATTTGTTTAGTATGCATTATTTAGAACGCGACTGTTTCATGGTAGTAACAGCTGTAATGATCAAGTATTACTTTCTACAAAAGGTATGTGAATTGACCAGTTTTAGACTCGCGTCTTATAAGTTCCCTTGTTGGTGTAGGATTAAAGTGTCTGCCTCCACAAGCGAGAATAAAGGTACTGGCGACGAGCGCTTGCAAAGACGCTTTAGCCAACACGGCACAAGTTCCGTCGCAGTATAAACGGTTTGTGTGTGACACACCTGTACCGGCGACGAACGTCGCGCACACATTTTTTGTGTCGGCGACGAATGTTGCGCGCACTCATCATCTGGTTGGAGACACGGCTGTCCGCATAGGAGCGTGCAGACAACGACTGCTGTCCGCACAAGCGCGTGCAGCCAACGAGCAGCCGCCGACGCCATTGTGAAGCTTCCGGGAGAGCTATTTTTTGTGTATAAAGAGAGTAGTTCTGCAAATTGAACTGAGCACTCGGCGCTCTCTTCTGCGATCCGCAATAAATCACCGTAAGGACTGGTAGTCATAATTGTATAACCACATCGTCAACAAGAAAGAAAAGCACAGTCGAGCTGGCCCGACCGTCATACTCTCTGCATTTTATTCCCGATCATTTTAATAAAATCTTTATCCGAGAATATCAACTGATAGTACTTGCAGTAAAAGACGTTGAAAAAAAACATCTTCTTGTATGTATGCACATATACATTTGACGTTACATGTATGCACGCACATATGTTTGTGTGTATATGTAATACATACACAATTGCTCAGCACGGCCAAGAGAGAGTATATTGGGTTTGTGAAAAGTATGTAACAGGCAGAAGGAGGCGTTGCAGACCCCATAAAGTATATATATTCTTGATCAGCATCACAAGCTGAGTCTATATAGCCATGACCGTCTGTCCGTCCGTATGAACAAACAGATTTCAGAGATGGTAAGAGCTTGAATTTAAACAGTATCGACTCGATATTTAATCAGTCAATACAAGAATTTTTTTTTTCGATGCCACGCCCCATTTGCCCACAATGAGCCATAAACAAGACACTCCCCGGAAAAAATCTGTGTTTTTGGTGAATATTTCAACAAATAGGGCTCTTAGGAATACCAATTTTAGTACGCACGTTCATAGTAATCTCATAAATCTAATGACGCAAAAAATGTAGGCTGCCATGCCCCTTTTTCTCAAAAGAACTAATATATAATTAAGATTTGCAGGCCGTTTTTGGGGCATTTCTTCTTTTCGTACAGTATTGTTATTTGTTCATATTTGTTTGAAGACAAAATATATCAAGCTATTCTGGAAGTTTCATATAAATGGGACTATAAACTAAAGAGCTAGACGCGTAACAAAGTTTAAATTTGAACGCAATGCCAATGCATGTGTGCAAGCGAGACAGAAACATACAAAAATATGAACGAACGTTTACGTTTCATGCGTGTCGGCAGCGCTGACCGCAGACGCTGGCAGTGCCGACCAATAGTATATGTATTACATATACATACATACATATGTACGTGCATATATATAATGCCGAATGTATATGTGTGTGTATACATACAGTTCACTCCACAGGATGAACAAGATGAGTGAGGGGCGGATTTCCGACTTTGAGGATGACGGCCACACCAAACAGAGTGACTGGCATTACATTGTGAAGCGCCATTACTTACAATACCTGAATTCCGTCGCCAAGTATATTTCAACCCGTTCACCCGCCGTTCGCGAATGAATTAATAAATAACATTAAATATAAATTCAATAAACGCAGTACCGCGCATTTTATTTTTACTACAATCCCGCTTCACCTCCCGCAGCAGCAGCATCAGCAGATATTGGCACCCGCCAATTTGGTCAGCTTTCGCCCTCCCAGCTTCAGCTTGCATCGGTGGAAAATCTGATAAGTACTCCTTTTGTATTGCCATTCTTCCTGTATATACACATTACAAAGTGCAAGGTTTCCCGGTCTTCCACAGTGACTTGTGCATTTTGCAATATCTGTATGTTTTCCAATACCTTACCTGTCTCACAGGCTCCCAAGGTATATTCCAATCTATCCTGTGTTGGTTTTCTGTAATTGTTTGTAACAAATTGTAGCTTAAATTCCACCAAGGTACATTTTATTCCGCAAAATTCATACATACATACGATCTGCAAATAAGTGTCGTTGAATCGCGAGTCTGCGTTAAAAGTGATAAAGAATATATTTTTGATCGTTATTGTGCAAAATAATATTTCCACAATTATTTTGCGCGGATTTAAAGCCACCAAGCTTCCACATAAGCACAAGCACATATGTGTGTAAGTACACCTACATTTATGTAAATACACTTACATGTATGTACATACACTTACATGTGTGTAAATACTAATTTGTGCAAAACGATCTCTTCTCCATCATTCTCCAACACTGGCAGAACAGCTGAGTCACTGTTAAGGTTGTCGCTCCAGCTTCTTTAAGTGACACTACTCGTGACTGAGTCACGGGGGAATTCCTCGATTAATTCCCTGATCGACTTATTTTAATATAAAAATCCGTATAAATTGCTGCGATATTCATATCATCCCCGCTCGATATTCGATTGTGCCAATCGATAGCATTCATTTATAATCGATATATCGATAACTAGTCCTTTTTATCCAAAAAGTCAGGACAATACAAAGAGGAACAAACACTGTAAGGAAGCGTTCTAGCTTGGGTACAGATCTCAGTCTGTCCAGGGCTCGAATCTAACAAGAATATTGGCGAAGACGCTGTAGACGGGGATGACCAGGTTGGAGGGTCTCAGACTAACGAGGAAGAGGGGGGGGGGGAGGTTGGGTCGACTCGAGATTGAAGCGGGGGGTACCGCCGCTGCTCTCTACGAGTGGCCAAGCTGCTCCGCGAGATCAAAACGAGGCGCCGAGGTACTCGGGCGGTCGCCGTTGTTCCCGAACGGGAGCGCTGGGTGGAAGGGGGGTACTGCGGATGCGAGATCTAAACGGGGGGCGCCACCGTTGTTCTCAGCGAATCACTGCACAAAGAAGGAAGGGGAGAGTCTTGCGAAAGTGGGATCGTGGCTCTGGAGCGCCAAGAGATCACGAACACTTTCAGCGGAAGACAACGTTGATTCGCGAGGGCAGGATGTGACTTCAGGTGCGCCGTGGAGATACCACTGTACCCAAGCGAAACGGAATTGACTAGGAATCGGGAGAGGATTTGGAATGTTCGTGGCGCTTCTACTTTTCTTGCATCTACTCAGCAATGGATAACAGCATTTTCTTTCTGTTCATTCGTTTCTTTTATTCTTCCATTCTCGCCCTAAACGGTCCTACTTACATTTGTACTCGCTTAGTCGCTCAAGCGCACACGTCTGTCCTCTTTCGCTCCCGATCGCAAAATGCTGATGCAACTCCACCACGAAAGCTCACACTTCACCACAGAGTTTTCGTGCAAAGTTGCACCCGACCGCTCCCCGCGCTCCCGATAGAGGGCGCTGCCAGCCTTACTAACTCTTATCGATATTTATATTCGATTACAAAATTCCTTAATTCACATAATACTTCAATTTAAATGCTTAATACTACAACATGTTCTTAATGCTAACAGATCTCCTTATTGCTTCAAGAATGTAAGACGGGGTCTGGATTCCGCCTTACAACATTACATTATCAATTTGGTTTTATATTATTAATTAATAGTTTTAAGAATGGAATATTGTTTAATATTTAAGTTTGTTTTCGCACCACTGAAGGCGATAGTTGTATAGCAGTTAGCATTTAGACTTTGTATTAAGGACGCGGCGCCCTCTATCGGCAGCGCGGGGAGCGGTCGGGTGCAACTCTGCACGAAAGCTCGGTGGTGAAGAGAGAGCTTTCGTGGTGGAGTTGTGTTGCGACAGCTTCCGCGTTGTTTGATCGAGAGCGTCGCGTCACACTTTTCGATCGAGCCTGGAAGTGAGCAGACTTCGCGAGTTGGCGCGTCTGCCAATAGCAAATAAGTTGGCGGCCACGTGCCGATAGGATTCCGTTAGGCGGTGCAGCAGGGCACCGTAGGGAACAGTTGTAACAATTAGCATAAGAATAAAGGATTGTATTGAAGATAACTGGAGTGCTTTCTTTCTGCTCTCTCTACTAACTCTAACCACTTTCCGAGGCGAGGGTTTCTTCCCGTCTGCCGTGGGACTATCCCGGCGCATTGAACTCTATTTTCCTTGTAGATAGGCGAGGGTCTCTTCCCGCCTGCCGTGGGACTATCCCGGCGCATTGAACTCTATTTTCCTGGTAGATAGGCGAGGGTCTCTTCCCGCCTGCCGTGGGACTATCCCGGCACGTTGCCCATCCAATTGTCCCTAGCAGCATCCTATTCTGCAGTTGCTCTTGCCCTTTCCCACATTTCCCGCACCCGAACTGCAGCGTCATTGCATTAAATAAATTTTCTTGCAAAGAGCGACCCTGGGCAACTACGACAAATTAATAAAATACTTACAATCTAGTCATCATTTCTTTATAATTGTATATTTGAATATTTACTTTGACGAAATATTTATTATTATACTCTCTGCAAGAGAGAGTATATTGGGTTTGTGCAAAAAAAAAAGTATGTAACAGGCAGAAGGAGGCGTGGCAGATCCCATAAAGTATATATATTCTTGATTAGCATCACAAGCCGAGTCGATATAGGCATGTCCGTCTGTCCGTCTGTCTGTCCGTCTGTCCGTATGAACAAACAGATTTCAGAGATGGTAAGAGCTACAAGTTTGAATTTGCTCTCTATCGACTCGATATTAAGTCAGTCAATACAAGAATCTTTTTTTTTTTCGATGCCACGCCCCGTTCGCCCACAATGAGCAAAAAACTAGAAACACCTCGTAAAAAAATGATGTTTTAGGCGAATATCTCAGTAACTATGGCACCTAGGAACACCCATTTTGGTACGCAGGTTCCTAGAGACGGCATAATTGTATTGCATACCGCACTGCTCGGTACGAAAATGATTGCTCTAGCCCAATTCCTGAGGAATGAAGTGCGACTTCAGAAGAATCCTTCCTTAAAAGCCCAGTATGATGAGAAGCTCCAGGTACACGCCAAATTGGGCCACATGATTCGGGTAACTCCACCCTCCGACTGCCAGCACTTCCACCTTCCTCATCACGCTGTCTTTAAGCCTGACAGTACTACCACCAAGGTTCGTGTCGTCTTCAACGCCTCAAGTCCTTCCACTAGAGGTATCAGCCTGAATAACGCATTGTGTACCGGGCCAACTCTATAGGCCGACCTTACGCTGCAGGTACTTAAATGGCAATTTTTCCAGTTTGTCTTTAATGCTGACATTACCCATAAGGGTATTTGTCTAATATACGGGTAATTGTCTAAAATCGCGCGATTTTTAGAAAAAAAAAATTTTTTTGATTGCGGTGCTCTTCTCTTTTCTCACCTCACCTCGCGGTTCTGACAGCAACGCATTTCTCAACCCCACAGAGTTCCGACGAAGAGTAGGAGGAGGCTCTGGACCAGTTAGTCGCTTACGATGTGATTTATGTAAAAAACTATTACAATTCGCTGATCAATAGATAGATAGAATCGTTTTTGTCTTTTCCGCAGCACTCCGAGAAGGTGGAGGAGGTGGTTGAGGCGGAGGTGGGGGAGGCGGCGAAGATGGTGAATAGGAAGCTGGATGAGAAGGAGGTGGTGGCGGTAGAGGTGTGGGAGGAAGGTAAAAATTTATTATCTACTCTAAACAAAAATAAAAAATAAATTTTAAATCTAGAAGGCTTTGTAAAATATGAACTTTATTGCAAATGCATTTCGCGAGTGCACTTCTTCGATAAATGCAGTATAAAGTGCACTCAGTCATCTTGGCATTGACTACTAGATTAATTTTTTTTTTTTGTCATGTAGTGCATAGAATACTAGATGAAAACTATAGATTTTAGCATATTTCACTATGAATACTAGATTAATATTGTATTTTTTGACAGACAACACAAGGAGTACTTGATTTAAAATGATATTACGACATAATTTCAAAAGGTAACTAGATTAAAAAAATTGTAATTTCAAGAACTTTTCTACCGCGTTTTTGGGTAAACCATAAGAGACCCCCAAGAGTTTTTGATGAGGTTCATCTGCAAAAGTCCTTCGAGAATTTTTTTTCATAATTTTTGGGGTTGAGGCCCGTATATTAGACATTTACCCCCAAAAGTATCGACAGATCTTGGTCGACTCCAAGAACACTCCGTTCCTGCGTATCCTTCATGGAGACAGCAGCGGTAATCTCCAGGACTCCGGCCTTCAAACTGTCATTTTCGGCGTGAACTGTATGTCCTTCCTAGCCATCAGAGTCCTTTTGCAGTTGGCGCACGACGTGCAGCACATGTATCCGAGGGCAAGTGAAATCCTCCGTCACTGCATGTATGTAGATGGCGTCCTCGCCGGTGTCCACACCATGAAAGACGCCTTCGACGCCATCCAAGAACTCAAGGCTGCCCTCCATTCAGCTATATTCCCACTGAGAAAATGGGCAGCGAACAAGAAAAAACTACTCCAGGCTCTTCCGAAAGAGCATTTGTTGCACGAGGATTTGGATTTGGAGCATACCTGTATGTGCGGGTCCGTCATCAAGACCATGTTAGTGTCCATCTATTAATGGTTAAGACGCGAGTGGCCCCAGGCAAGACTGATTCGCTACCCCGAATAGAGCTTTGCGGTGCGGTCCTGCTCGCTGATTTGTACGCGACCTTAATTCCGGAGCTCCCAATCCAACCGTCATCTTCCCATTTCTAGACTGATTCTACCATAGTGTTTGCTTGGCTTCACAAGCCCCCCTGCAGCTGGTCCACATTCGTTGCCAACCAGTCTCCAGTATATCCAAGAGCGCCAGCTTCCACAACGGGTCTCATGTTCGGTCGGACGACAATCCAGCGGATCCCGCGAATCGCGGCATACCCACTACCGATTTAGCGGCCAGCAGTCTGTGGTGGCACGGGCCGGAATGGCTCCAGCAACACCCGAACTCTGGCCGGCTTCTCTGGGCGATGTTCCAGACACCCAACATGAGCAGCGGGTCCACTGTCACACTGCCACTGAACGCTGAGGGTCACCGCTTACATTCAGCCCATCCCGCTTTTCAGCTCTTTGCTTAATTTAAATTCTTTCCTGGACAAGCACAGCGTCCTGCGTTCCTGCGGGCGACTACGAGCAGCTGAGTGCCTCAGCTACGAAGAGCATCACCCAATCCTTCTCCCTTACCACGCATACTTATCACGCTCGCACACCGCATAACACTGCACGGTAACAGCCAGCTAATGGTGCGGTAATAGAGTACGAAGTTTTGGATCCCCAAAATCAAAAACTTGGTTACGGCTCACGTGGAAGGATGTAAGACCTGCGTCATTTATCGACACCGTCCGCAGAGACAGATGATGGGAGATCTTCCACGAGAACGTATAAAATTCTCCAGGCCGTTTCGCAGGTCGTTCATTACAAAGGGTAACGTCTGATTTTTCGTGTGCTTAAGCACTAAGGCAATCCATCTGAAGGCTATGTCTGATCTCACCACAGAGAAGGCTCTGGCGGCCTTCTCACACACTCGGAAGGGACTTCCTGGCTGCTACGAAACACTGCATCGTAGACTCTTTTCGCCAGCACATTCACGATTTGCACTTCATTCCAAACAGCGCGCCCAATATCGATGGATTATGGTAGCCGGGGTGAAGAGTCTTAAGGCCTTATTCTACAAGTCCTTTTCTAATATTAAGTACACGTGCGAGGAACTGTCCACTCTCCTATGCCGAATCGAAGCGTGCCTTTACTCTCGACCCATCTCTCCCATGAGTGAGGACCCAACGGATCTCTTGGCGTTGAGCCCCGGACATTTCCTAAACGGAGATCCCCTCAATCATTGCAGAGCCTGAGATCCTCGCCGAGCCCATGTCTGTGATAAACAGATGGCAGCGGCTTGGTTTGTCAAGTGTCCAATGCAGCTTCATTTAAGAATGAGACAAAATAAGTGACAATTGAAGAAGTCAATAGTACAGCATCAATATACTTGGATCCGATGGGTCATATAGAAGTTATAACATCATCACTCCTTTAAGTGCGCGTTTTTTCAAATTTACAAATTACCAATCTTCGAGCGATTTGTACTGTGGGAGCTATAGGCTGTAGTTGTCCGATCCAAACCAAACTTGATGAGGATAGTTATAATGGTACCACACACATAATGTGTTAGTTTGGTTTCAATCGCTCAACGAAAATTGCATGTCTCCATACAAATTATCAATTTTCGACTGATTTGTCCAATGGGAGCTATAGGCTATAGGGGTTTGATCCGAATCAAACTTGGTGGGGAGAGTAATATTAGTACCATCCACATAATGTGTGAATTTGGTATCTCTAGCTCTACCCGTTTTCAAGCTATTGTGATGTGAAAAAAGTTTTTTACAATTTGCGGGGGCGGTGGGGGCGTGGCAAAGATTTGAAATAAACTTGCACTGTAAACACTATAGACGGACTTTCATTCCAAATTTGGTGACTCTAGCTCTTGTAGTTTAGAAGATCCAGGTGTTTATACAGACCGACGGACGGACATCGCTATTTCGTCTCGGCTGTTGATGCTGATCAAGAATATATATACCTTATGGGGTCAGAAAAGCCTCCTTCTAAATGTTACGCACATCTCGCTTCAGACAAACTTAATAAACCCCTATACTCTTTTTTAGAATACGGGGTCTATATAGCATATTTTAGTATTGAAATTTTTTTTGTTAGCAATGCTGTCTAAACCAAATTTACACAGGGAGTACATGTCTGGGGAGTTCATGTACTGACCATGTTCGATCCAAATCGGTTAACTATATCTATCGGATTTTTTACAGTCGGCTTGCACTGCTGTTGCCCTTCTTTCTTGTTAAACCTGTTACTCGTATATAAAAGAGGTATTATGTAATCTTTGGAATGTATGGAACAGAGATAGGCTATATTCTTCAGAATCGGTCAGAAATACGCTCTAAATATAAGTTAGTATGAAAAACTTTTTGGTTTACCAAGCAATCTTGGTGAAACTCACACAGAATATATTTGTCAATATAAAAATACTGACTAAGTTTTATTAAAATCGGACGACTATATCATATATCTCTTATAGGGTCGATCGGTCTAAAATACTCTCCAAATATGGAATTTTAATGAAACTCACAGAATATTTTTGTCAAAAATATAAACATACTAACCAAGGTTTATTCACATCGGGCGACTATATCGTATAGCCTCCATAGGGATGATAGGTTTTTTTTCGATGCAAAATTGATAATTTAAGCGAATATCTCAGTAACTATTGCTCTTAGGAACACCAATTTAAGTATGCAGGTTCCTAGAGACGGCATAAATGCATTGTCATTTAAATTGTCAAAATTTGGACTGCCACGCCCCCTTTTCCCACAAGAATAAAAATAATTTTTAAACTTTAATGCCGATTTTAAGGCATATGTTCTTATCGTACAGTATTGTAATTTTAAGTTCTTATTATTTATTTTTATTATTTTTTATTATATTTATTTTAAGCATTTCATTCCTAAAAACTTTAAAACACAGTTGAGCCAAACAGAGAGGGAAAAAAGTTCCCAGTTGCCCGAGTACCAAAGAGGGTATAAACCATGCAAAATGTAATAAATATGGAATCTGTAGGCTATAGTTGCCCGATCCGGACCAAACTTGGTGGGGATGGTTATAATGGTACCATACACGTAATGTGTGAATTTGGTCTCTAGCTTAGTCGTTTAAAGTTATGATGATGTACAACAAAGATTTTTACGAAATTTGGTGGCTCAAGCTCTTGTTGTTGTTTACAAGATCGTACAAACACCTGTACGGACGGCAGAAGGACATTGCTTTATTGCTATATATATATATATATATATATATATATATTTTTTTTTCCGAGTTTATTAAAGTAAGGGAAAGAAATAGAGTAGGCATAGGTTACAGTGGGTATATGTACAGGATAAGAAAATAAGCGAGAATAAGCGTGCTCACGAAGGCCGGGACTGCGGGACTGACGTGAGGTATTGCTTCGCAGGCCCGGCTTATGGCTAAAAAGCCCCTCTACTACGGATGTGTTCTTCTAAGCGATTCCTCCGCTCTTAGGGTGACCATGACATCTTTAGCAAAAGTATTGACTGCAGTCCATATGACAGGGTTACTTATCATATGAGAAATTATGGTGTTGACTTCAATTGGGCCCCCGATTTCGCGTTCGACGCGACTTCTCTCAGTAGCGAACCGCCTGCATGAGATAAGGACGTGCTCTGCGTCTTCCACGACATCGCACGTGGGGCACCTATCGCTTCTGTCGTGTCCAAATCTGTGCAGGTAAGCTCTAAAGCACCCGTGGCCGCTCAAAATTTGCGTTAGGTGGAAGTTTACTTCTCAGTGCTTGCGGTGTATCCAATCGTCTATATGGTGGATGAGCCGTGCGGTCCAGCGTCCGGAATCTGCTCTCTCCCATCTGGTCTGCCACAAAATAAAGCTTGATCCCCGTGCATCAGATTTGATTTGTCTGGGCGACCTTGACTCGTTCGCGTTTCTCTTGGCCTCGTAGATATCCTTGGACTCTAGAATTAGAATGTTAAGAGGGATCATACCTGCTATTACTAGGACTGCCTCCCCAGAAATCGTTCGGAAAGCGCTGGAGACTCTGAGCGCGCAGAGTCTGTAGGACGATTCGATACCCCTCATGTATGACCTTTTCTCAGTCGCCTTGGCCCATACCGGCGCCGCATACAGTATAGTGGATTTTAAGACGCTGCTTAGCAGTCGCCTTATACTGTGTCTGGGCCCTCCATGGTTTGACATCATTCGGGACAGACTTTGGGTGATCCCCGTCGAACGTTTGTGGGTTTGCAGAAAGTGTTCTCTGAAGGATAGACGCGTATCAATATGCACCCCGAGGTATCTGATTGATCTTTTCGACTGTATTGTCGCTCCGTCCAATCTGAGAGTTGCCGTCTCGACTATTTTCCTGCTACTAATAAGCACAGATTCGGTCTTGTGTGTCACAATCTGAAGTCCCATCGTATTCAGCCAAGCTGTCGCGCGCCTGACGGAGTCCTCGCCGAGTGCTTCAGCTTCTTGAAAGTCTTTTGCGGTGACTACTAACGCAATGTCGTCGGCGAAGCCCACTATTTGCACGTTGTCTTGCAGATCCAGCCTTAGTATTCCATCGTTCATAATGTTCCACAAGGTCGGGCCTAGAATCGAGCCTTGGGGTACCCCTGCCGTAACTTTATAGTTTGCGATGCCGTCCTCCGTATCAAACATGAGGGTTCGATTGTTGAGATAGTCGTAGACGATGTTGGTCAGGTATTGTGGGATGTCGAAGTTTCTGAGTGCGTCAATTATGCAGCTCCATTTGGCCGAGTTGAATGCGTTTTTGACGTCCAGTGTGATGACTAGGCAGTATTTTTTGGCTCCTCCTTTCCATCTCGTCCCTTCTATTGCAGCAGATGCTAACTGTGTCAGCAACATTATGGCGTCAACTGTAGACTGCTCCTTGCGAAAGCCGAACTGTCTATGCGATAGGTCTCCCCCTCTATGAATTGCTTCCGTCAGTCTCTTAGAGATGATGCTTTCAAAAAGTTAGCCCACAGAATCCAACAAGCATAGCGGTCTGTACGCTGAGGCGTCATCGGGCTTTTTGCCGGGCTTTGGGATCAGGCACAGAGTTTGAGACTTCCAGCATGTCGGGAAGACGCCTTCACGCAGGCATGTTGTGAAAAGATGGGCAAAGACATTTGGGTGCAGTGCAGCTGCGAGCTTGACGGCCCTATTCGGAATCCCATCTGGTCCTGGAGCTTTGAAATTCGGCAACTTTTTCCCCGCATCGATAACCTCTTCTGATGATACGGCTGAGAAGGTACCGCTTGCCCGAATCGCAGGATCGGGACCTGCTACTCTCTCCTGCTGAGGCGGGAAAAGGATCTGTACTATGGCGTCCAGTTTGGCTCGATCTGTGGGAGCGTAGTTTTTAAGGCCTTGCATCTTCTTCATTACTATTTTATACGCCCTTCCCCATGGGTCCTGGTCTGCCTCTTCGCACAGTGCATTGAAGCAACTGGCTTTGCTTGCACGGATTGCTTTGCTCAGTGCTCTTCGCTTGGACTTGAACTCGCTCTGCAAGGCTTCGCAGGGTGCGCTCCTACGGGAGGCCCGCGTGTACCTCCTTCTGGCTGCGTTACATTCGCGCCTAATCTCCGCTATCTCCATTGTCCACCAGAACACGGGTTTATGTCGTCTGGATGACCGTCCACTGGCCATACTGGCGTCGCATGCTTGTTTAATTGTCCTCATGATGGATGCCGTCATTTCCTCAGCGTGACCAGTTCCACTAATTCCTCTTAGGCCCTCAGCGAATAGTGAAGGGATCATAGTGTCCGGCCTGTACCGCCTGCTAGACTGCCTGTAAGTCTGAGAAATGTGCCTTTTGAGGGCGAATAAAATAGCCATATGGTCGCTGGCCGTATACAGGTCGCTAGCTTGCCAGGTAGCTACCCTCGCCAGTTGGGGCGAAGCAAATGTCAGGTCCACTATCGAGCTAAGTCTCCCTCACCTGAACGTTTCTTTGCTGCCTTCATTTAGCAGCACCAGATTGAGGCTGCCAAGAGATTCCAGCAGCAACTTCCCTCTCGCGTTGGTAGACTGGGATTGCCACTCAGTCGCCCAAGCGTTGAAATCGCCTTTGCTATTAACATTGGCGTGCGGGTGCGCGCATCTTCCACCAGCCCCTCCAAAGCGGCCCCAAATTTTTCAAGGTTTCCAGGGGGGGGAGGTAGAAGAAATAAAATCAAAAACTTTTTACAAAGGGCCTTAAAAAAGGGAACCCCAGGAGAGGATGTTCAAAAAAAAAGGGTGGTTAAAAAAAAAAGCCAAAGCGGGAAGAGGGGGTGGGTTGTTTTCGTTGTTTGAAATTTTTTTGGAATTTTAAAGGGTTTGTTTATTAAAAATATATATGTTTTGTGCTTGTTTGTTTTTTGTGAGAAAATAATATGCTGTTCTGTTGTGGTTTTGTTTGTTTTTTTTAAATTATTAAAAAAAATATTTTGAGGGAAGGTTGAGAAAAAGGGGAGGGAATGGAGGGTTTTTGGGGGAGGGAGTGTTGTATTTTGTTTTTCTTAATAAAAAAAAAAAAAAAAAGGCATAGAAAAAAAAGTTTAGGAAAAGGGGGCCCCGGACCCAAAAAAAAAAAAAGAAGAAAAGAAGGGGGGGTGGGGCTTCTGGGAACGAGGACAAGATTTTTAGTGAACCAGTGGTGACTCTTTCTCACTAGAGTGCGGGAATTTCTTTCTCCTGTAACCGCCTAATGAGTTTTGCTACCATTCGATATCGAGCAGATCACTGGGTATTAGAAGGCTGAAGGCGGGCGTGCACTTATAAACCGGCTCCATAGGAGGATAGCTCGACGGATGGGGTGGGGTTCTTGCCTCGTCTTCTGATACGTCACAAAAAAAAAAGAAAGAGAAGTGCACTGTCGGATATACTACTAGGATATGAAACAAAATATATGAAATAAAAATATCTTCCCCACAAAAAAACAACAACTCCAGACTCTTGTATAAAAAGATTTGGGAAATGCTTTGCTGTTGGACGCATTTCCCTTCTTTACCCTCCCTACCTAGGCAGTATACATAATGGTCTGACATTACTGCCCCTATACAAGGCCTAAAATCAAGAGTTACTGTGGATTAAGGATGGACATTATGTAGGTGACGACTTAAATTATTTATTTACAAATCCATGATTACTCGAACAATTTTTCCAAATATAAATATTTCATTTTAAATTCAAAAACAAAGATTCTCATGAAAATTTCCTATAATTCTCGACAAAATTCATTTTAGCAAGATTCCACGACACAAAATTAACAATAATAATTTCTTTCTATTGGGGCTTGCAAAACCACCAACCATTTTTCATTTAAATACAAAAAAAGGATATACGTTTTTAATTCAACATCTTACTCAGACAGTTTCCTTGTGCTGCTTCCGAAGGGCCCGACGAATGCGTAGTAGCTGTTGGGTTATGTTGAAATCATTTACCTAGATTAAGAAATATTTTAGTATTGTTTCACAAAATCTTGCTTAAATGGCACAAAGTTAAACTAAAGAATATATTTTAAATTTCATTATTTTAAAAACTACAATTTATAAAATTCATTTTATTTGTGCGCTAGACGCACTACAAACCGGCTTGCGGAATTGTATTTCGCATGCTCTTTATCGATGTAGCTACTGACGATGCAGTTACAACAACAGATGTGCAGCGACGACGATCCGAAAAGTTGACAAATTTAAAGATTGGGCTTGGCACAAGTTTATAGATCCATAATTCCTTCCAAAATCTAGCGAAAGGCTGAATATATTTGTTTAAGGGTGTGCGTTGGCGGAATGCTTCAGATCAGGCTTCACGCGAGGTTAGGTGCACTTGGTGTATATTAAACCAAGGTGGGCGACAGTCCAGACATTAATTTTTCCTGGTACGAAAATTTAAAGCAGCGCTTTAAAACCATTGTGGACTTAACTTTTGACAGAGCCTCCGATCTGCGAGCTGGCCGCTACGCAAAATAGAATCGGGGCTCTGTAAATCGGATTCTGTTTAAAACAAACTAATTAGTTCACGTATCTTCCTTAAACACAAAAAAATATCACCTTTTCCAATAAAAATTAGTAAACGAATAATTAATTCGTTTGCACGAACTGAATTCCACTTTTTTCTTATTTTTTTATTTTTATTCTCCGTTAAAATTATTTTTAAGTTAGTTGCCACTTTACGTTTTCACTGTGGACTTTTCGTTTTTCTCTAGTCCAGTGTGTGGACTTTAACTACAAACTTTATTGTGAACACTTAAGTCGCTCATGCAATTGCACTGTACCCAAAAAGAAGAAAGCTTTTAAGCCGCTGTTCTATTTATAGCCCAGCTTTATGCGCACGACACCAATTATCTTTCAGCATAACTGCATTGTCGTATGATTTTGCGCATAAGCATGACATATCTGAATGTGCGTGAGCGAGATGTCAATGCAGTTCATCTATTATCTAGACCTAGCTGTAATGTATCTTGCCTGTTCTATTATCTTAAGCGAGGTCACTTAACCCAGATCACTAAGAGCTTTCGGTCAGCGCGTAAAAGCTCACTACTGTTCTCACTTAGCCGAGTCTCGATCCCAATTTAAAGCTACACCTAAGTCAAGACTCAAACCAAGTTTAAAGTTGTACTCAAAATTCGACTGCACACTACACCACAGTTCATGCAGCAAGGTATATTCTTATAGCGAGACGTCTTGAACTGAAGAAAGTGCAGTATTAAAGTTGTACTTGAATATCTTTTAAATGATAAATTCCTAAGGTTTTCTTGTCATCTGCTAATTCATAATACGAGGGACTCAATTTGCGAACAACTCTAGCTTTAACGAACACTGGTGCTAATTTGGCGTTAAACTTCTTAGCTGCGTTGCTTTGTGCAAAGTTGCGAGCGTAAACTGTATCTCCAACACTAAGATGAATCACTCTACTTCGTAGATTATAGACTCGAGCATTGTTTTCATGTGCCACAGCTATATTATCTTTCGCTTGCCGACGCGCAATCTGCAAAATATCTGCCTGCTTCAAAGTTGTGTCATCAGTAAACGACTGTAATTTCCGGAGCAACTCGTAGTCTTGTCCGTTTTGCATCATATTTTGACCGAATGTCAAGAAATACGGTGTAAATCCTGTACTCCGATGAACACTTGCTCTTAAAGCTCCACTAATCTCCGATAAATTTTGATCCCAGTTAGCATGATCTTTTCCAATATACGCACGAATTGCAGCTAAAACCGATCTGTTCAAACGTTCGCTAGCATTTGCCTGAGGTGAATAAATCGCGGTGCATACATGCGATACGCCAAAGCGCGTTAGAAAAGATTCAAATGCGCCGGATTTAAATTGGGAACCGTTGTCGGTGAGAATGACTTCGGGTACACCAAACGTGTAAAACAAATGTTCTTGTAAATACTCAATAATTCGATTTGACGTAAACTTCTTTAAAGGGTACAAGAAATGAAACTTTGTATAATGATCGACTATTATTAACACACCTATGTTTCCTTTTCTCGATCTTGGATATGGGCCTAAAAGATCCATGTAAAGTTTTTGAAATGGTCTTTCTGAAACCATAGGTTTACCCATTGGAGGACGTAAAACTGTGTTTGGGCTTTTTGTTGACTTGCAAGTCGAACATTTAGATATATACTTTCTGATTTGTGTTACCATTCCTGGCCAAAAGAAATATTGTTTTAACTTGGATACCGTCTTGCTTGTACCAAAATGTGCTGAATCTGCAGCGTCATGCGCACGACACACTAACTCATTTGTTAAAGCTGTCGGAATCCAAAGTTTCCAAGCATCAGATTCTTGTATATTACCTTCACTGGAATGTTCTGTTCTTTTATAAACAAAATTATCGATTACGCATAAGTCTGGTAGTCTGGACTGATTCTGCTGTATGTTCTGAATTAAATCGAGATATTCTTGGGACTCAAATTCTTTCGACTTTAAATCTACCAGGGGACCTATATCATGTAACTCTTGCACAGTTGGTTCAGCTAATCGAGATAAGGTATCTGCTACAACGTTTTTAGAACCACTTCGATGTTTAATAGCAAAAGTGAAACCTTGCAATTTGATAGCCCATCGAGCTAATCGTCCAAACAAATCCTTTTGTCTCATCAGCCATTGCAATGCTGCATGATCCGTAATTACAGTGAACTCCTGTCCTTCGACATATGCTCTAAATTTCTTAATGCCTTTGATAACAGCTAAACATTCCAATTCCGTAACGGAATAGTTACGCTGTGCTTTTGTCAGTTTTTCTGACATGTATGAAATTGGCATTTCTACACCTTCTTCATTCTCCTGTGCCAATACGCAGCCTATTCCATATGAACTAGCATCACACAGAAGAACGAAAGGTTTTGTAAAGTCCGGTGTTTTCAAAATTGGAGCGGACGTTAGCTTAGATTTAAGATTATCAAATGCCTCGTTAGCTTCTTTGTTCCATTCGAGGGATTTGTTCTTTTTCAAAAGTTCTGTCAGGGCAAAGCTGATCGACGCATAGTTGTCTACGAATCGACGATACCATCCCGTAAGACCTAAAAATCTCCTAAGCTGTTTGACCGTTTTTGGGATTGGAAAATTATTAATTGCCAAAATTTTTGATGGATCAGTACTAATAGTACCATTTCCTATAATGAATCCTAAATATTTTATTTCCTTCATACAAAATTTTGATTTGCCTACATTTATGGTGAGATTAGCTTTGCGCAAATACAAAGCCACTTCTTCCAAGAGAGACATATGCGATTCAAAATCGTCTGACATAATTAGAAGGTCATCTAAATAGACAAATACTCGAGTTCTCAAATGCGCTGGTATTACTTGATCCATAAGTCTGCAAAGCGTCTGTGGTGCATTACAGAGCCCAAAAGGCATTACTCGATACTGATAAAGTGGTCGGTTGGGGATAGTAAAAGCGGTACATTCTCTAGACTTTTCCTCAAGAGGTATCTGCCAGAACGCGTGCTTCATATCCAGACCGGTTATATAACGAGCTGGGGTTAATCTACTCAATATGCCATCAATGTGCGGTAAGGGGTATGCATCTTTACGAGTGTAGCTGTTGACGATTCGAGAATCAAGACAAAGTCGACATTTGTCTCCTTTTCTAACCAATACACAGTTACTACTCCAAGGACTCTTTGATTCTTCAATTATACCTAACGCTAACATTTTGTCTACTTCCGCGAACATTAAAGCTTCAACAGCTGGCGATACAGACCAATGACGTTGTTTCACAGGTTTCGCATCTCCAACGTCGATAGAATGTTCTACTAAATGAGTACGGCCAAGGCCTTCTTTTTCGTATGCAGGAAGTCTGCTACTAACAATGTTTAGTTTCTGTTGCTGATCCTGTGTTAGGCTGTGCATTTTAAAGTTTTCTGCTTCTTCCTCATCGGTTCTTAATTCAGAGACGGTGTCGCACGGCTTCAAAAGATTCCTCAACAAACCAAAATCATTCCAAAAATCTAGTCCTAAATATACATCTTGCGATAAACCAGGCACAATATAGAAGGTTACTAATTTTGTTGTTTCACGAAATGTGATCGGAGAAGATATTTTTCCTATTACTATACAAGGTGAGTTACTAGCTGTTTTTACGTTTCCGGCACATTTCCTGAAATTTGGATGTTTCTTAAAAATCGAAGCTGCTTTGCCTCCTATGCAACTAATACTAGCGCCAGAGTCTAATAAAGCTACATAATTATTATTTTCTATACTTATATCTACATACAATCTATTGTCTTGACTTAAAATTATGGTCGAAATAAGTTTTTTCCGTTCTACTCGGATTGATTTCCAAAAGTTTCTCAAACGAATTGTGGAACGCTTGGGTTTCATATCTGTATCCAAGCCGTCTACATCTCCAAAAATGCGTTTACGAGCTGACATATATTTTGAAACTTTTATGTGAAAGGGTAAATTTTGAATACGAAGATTACTACTTGGATCTTTCTCCTCCTTACTATGAGAATTCTGATCTGACGGATCATATGGATCTGTCTGAGTATGTGTACTGACTGTTAATCTTGCGGATGAGCTTGAGTTGTCAGAGGTCGGTAGTTCTGCACATCCGCCTTTCGGTTTTCCGACGGATTACATGCTTGACATTTGGGTTTATAGGTATTCTTAGCTCCGCAACCATAACAAAATAAATTAGGAGGCTCTAGACAATTGTCAAAACGATGTCCAGGCTTACTACAATTCCAACATATTAACCGATTTCGAACTACTTCAGAAATATCACCACTCGCCTGATCTTCAGTGATAAGCTCTGCCACTTGTGTACGAGGCATAAACTTGTTCTTAAATGAGTGAACTTTAGTTTGCTTATAAAACTGTTCGTGAGTGCGTACTTCTGTTCGGAGTCGAGCTATTGAAAGAATATTAAGATGCATAAGCTCAAATCTCAAGGACACCTTTGCGTTACGAATTAGCAGGCGAACTAAAGTTTCCTCAGTAATTGGATCTCGCAAACGACCTATTAATTTTTCAATTGCAAATTGGAATTCTTCAAAGGGTTCGTGTTCTTCTTGTCTACGTGTATTAATCAACTCCCATATATCTAAATCAGAATCTGTATCTTCAAATTTCTTTAAGAATTCCTCACAAAATGATTCCCAAGTCACCAGAGGATTGGCACGATGGAATTTCCAATACCATTCACTCGCTTTATCTGTGAACAACATATGTAGATGATCACACAAAAGTTGAAAATCTCCTTTTAGGTTTTGTTTGGTTAAAGCTCGAACGCGATACAAGAAGGATTCCGCCTGCATACCGTTTCGAGAGCCATCAAACTTAAGACGCCAGCTTTGGATAACACTAGCTGCCTTGTCATATGGAATTGAACCGTACACCCTGTGTTCATTTTCATGATTAGGTGTCTGATTACTACTGAAATTGCCAGATTGAGATGATTGCTGACGCGATACATCTAAAGCCCTATTGGACACATTTGACCTATGCTCAGGTGAACTGTGTACATTTCGAACTGGGTCTAATAAGACTAACTGGTCTTGAATGGATTTTTGTATTATCGTCGTTAATGAAGCTGTAATCTGATGCATCATCTGTTGTTGTTGCATTTGAACTGCTGTTTGTATAATATCCTCCATTTGTGCTCTATCTACAGAATCAACATGAGGCTTAGATAATTGTTGTCTCTCACTATTTGGAACAGTGGATACTTGAGGACGAACTTGTTGTGGCCGTTGCATTGACCTAGTCGAAACTCCTGTAGTGGCTACTTTTCCTCTACCTCTTATTGGTTTTCTTGTCGGATGTGAACTAGGAGGTGTTCTACGACGCAATTCTTCAGACTGACCTATTGCCGATTGAACAGACGCTTGTGTTGCAAAGCTTGCCTCCAGTATTTCTGTTTCTAAATTGACATTCGTGTATTTTAATTGATTTCTCATACAACTTACATTACAAACTGGACAAGCTGTTGAGGTTTGCAAAAACTCTGTTATACAGCGCTGATGAAACTGATGTTTACATGGGGCTTCGCCAATAACGTCGTTTGCATTAAGGATTTCATTGCAAATATTGCAAAAAGGTTCTACTGATCTCATAGTTTCAACAATATTTTCATTACTGTGTCGAACTGACATTTTACTGATATTTTTTTTTTTTTTATTTTGATAAATTGGTTAAATAATCGTTTAATCGTCACCTTACATTTCTATCCACACTTAATCCACGTTAATTGTTTATATATATATCTATTGTCGCTAGTAAGAACTATTGTTAATTTAATTTAAATAACTTTGTCTGCATTGGTCAAGTCGCCAAAATTATTCTAGCAGCTTGCATGTCCAATAAACTGACAACGGATTCAAACCAAATTCCAACCTAATTATTTCTTTTAGTTATATGGTACTACTTCCCGATTCAAGGTTTGTTTTGGTCGACTTGACCCAACTGGTCAACTGTCGCAATATCCAAGTACAAATTCCACGAATCTGTTATACTCGCTATGTCACTAAAAGATACAATTATTTTTGAAAAATAAAATTTTGAAATTTAATGGATGTTTATAATAGAGAATTAAATTCGGGTATCTGTCATACAAAAGATTGAAGTGTAAGTCGTGTCTTTCCCTAAATCGACCCACAACTCCTGAGATTACTGTAGAGTTTCGCAAACTGTTTTCCTCTGTCTGCGCTAACTTCCTTTCGCTATCATTCTTTCGAAAACTGCCATTCTATGTAATCTTTCTTTCGCTAACTGCCCCACGTTTGGGCTGCCTTTTCTTATGTAGACTGCCCCACGTTTGGGCGCCATTTCTTTTCTTATGTAGTGAACCAGTGGTGACTCTTTCTCACTAGAGTGCGGGAATTTCTTTCTCCTGTAACCGCCTAATGAGTTTTGCTACCATTCGATATCGAGCAGATCACTGGGTATTAGAAGGATGAAGGCGGGCGTGCACTTATAAACCGGCTCCATAGGAGGATAGCTCGACGGATGGGGTGGGGTTCTTGCCTCGTCTTCTGATACGTCACAAACAAAAAAAGAAAGAGAAGTGCACTGTCGGATATACTACTAGGATATGAAACAAAATATATGAAATAAAAATATCTTCCCCACAAAAACAACAACTCCAGACTCTTGTATAAAAAGATTTGGGAAATGCTTTGCTGTTGGACGCATTTCCCTTCTTTACCCTCCCTACCTAGGCAGTATACATAATGGTCTGACATTACTGCCCCTATACAAGGCCTAAGATCAAGAGTTACTGTGGATTAAGGATGGACATTATGTAGGTGACGACTTAAATTATTTATTTACAAATCCATGATTACTCGAACAATTTTTCCAAATATAAATATTTCATTTTAAATTCAAAAACAAAGATTCTCATGAAAATTTCCTATAATTCTCGACAAAATTCATTTTAGCAAGATTCCACGACACAAAAATAACAATAATAATTTCTTTCTATTGGGGCTTGCAAAACCACCAACCATTTTTCATTTAAATACAAAAAAAAGGATATACGTTTTTAATTCAACATCTTACTCAGACAGTTTCCTTGTGCTGCTTCCGAAGGGCCCGACGAATGCGTAGTAGCTGTTGGGTTATGTTGAAATCATTTACCTAGATTAAGAAATATTTTAGTATTGTTTCACAAAATCTTGCTTAAATGGCACAAAGTTAAACTAAAGAATATATTTTAAATTTCATTATTTTAAAAACTACAATTTATAAAATTCATTTTATTTGTGCGCTAGACGCACTACAAACCGGCTTGCGGAATTGTATTTCGCATGCTCTTTATCGATGTAGCTACTGACGATGCAGTTACAACAACAGATGTGCAGCGACGACGATCCGAAAAGTTGACAAATTTAAAGATTGGGCTTGGCACAAGTTTATAGATCCATAATTCCTTCCAAAATCTAGCGAAAGGCTGAATATATTTGTTTAAGGGTGTGCGTTGGCGGAATGCTTCAGATCAGGCTTCACGCGAGGTTAGGTGCACTTGGTGTATATTAAACCAAGGTGGGCGACAGTCCAGACATTAATTTTTCCTGGTACGAAAATTTAAAGCAGCGCTTTAAAACCATTGTGGACTTAACTTTTGACAGAGCCTCCGATCTGCGAGCTGGCCGCTACGCAAAATAGAATCGGGGCTCTGTAAATCGGATTCTGTTTAAAACAAACTAATTAGTTCACGTATCTTCCTTAACCACAAAAAAATATCACCTTTTCCAATAAAAATTAGTAAACGAATAATTAATTCGTTTGCACGAACTGAATTCCACTTTTTTCTTAATTTTTATTTTTATTCTTTTTTTTTTTTTTTTTTTCTCAGTTAAAATAACTTTTTAGTTGCCACTTTTCGTTTTCACTGTGGACTTTTCGTTTTTCTCTTGTCCAGTGTGTGGACTTTAACTACAAACTTTAATGTGAACACTTAAGTCGCTCATGCAATTGCACTGTACCCAAAAAGAAGAAAGCTTTTAAGCCGCTGTTCTATTTATAGCCCAGCTTTATGCGCACGACACCAATTATCTTTCAGCATAACTGCATTGTCGTATGATTTTGCGCATAAGCATGACATATCTGAATGTGCGTGAGCGAGATGTCAATGCAGTTCATCTATTATCTAGACCTAGCTGTAATGTATCTTGCCTGTTCTATTATCTTAAGCGAGGTCACTTAACCCAGATCACTAAGAGCTTTCGGTCAGCGCGTAAAAGCTCACTACTGTTCTCACTTAGCCGAGTCTCGATCCCAATTTAAAGCTACACCTAAGTCAAGACTCAAACCAAGTTTAAAGTTGTACTCAAAATTCGACTGCTGAGCTATTGAATTGTTGCAGTGAGCTGTTTCTCTGGAGCTCATTCAACACTTCGCCGTACGCTTCCTTGTCTTTGCAGCGGATCAGGACAGCATCGGGGCGGCTTCTGCGAGCATGTTGCGTTTTGAAAAGTTTTTCAACCTTTTTCCATTCTGTTGGTTCTGGGCGGACTTGTTGAGGCAGTGGTACATCTTTCTTGTTAGCTATGCCTGACTCCTGTACTACATTATTTTTTGTTCCCTGTGATAAAGACTGCGGCCCTCTTGTCACCGTCCCATATGTGGGATTTGGGCTGTTCTTAGCTCCGCTACAGCGTTGGCATCTCGTGGTGATTTGGCTCTCGTGTGGACTCTTAAGTTGTTCACTTACTTCCTCCTGGATGGCTTGTATGCGTTTGAGCTTCTTCTTCATGATCAGGTTGACATGCCTGACCGCTTTATCCTCCAATCTAAATAGAATGTCGCTGACTAGGCTACCAAGCTCGTTCATAAGATCGCTTGGCGTCAGCTTTGCCTTTTTCGGCGGAGTTATCCGTTGAGGGCTCAGCGTATTCTCCTTGTCTCTCATTCTCTTGGGCGTATCGGCTTCGTTGTTGGCCGAAAAGACAAACACCTTTTCAGCCAGTATGGGTGGCGCTGACCTACATGCCGTAACTGGCGGCGATCTTAGCATTTTGCTAGATTTAGCAAACGCCGCTGGAGCAGCGTCAGTAGTGGTGACGTGAGATCCGTCTTCTGCTCCGGTGATTTTTACTGCTATGAGTGCCTGGAGGGACACACCCAAAGCAGTGGGGCTTTTATTAGCCAGTGCTAAAAGTTGGAGTCGTGACGTTTGAGCTTTAAAATTGAGAGTTTCTGGTCTTCCGTTCAAAAAGGTAATTTGAAAATCAGTTTGCGCGCGCCAAAAACTTTGTCTCTGTCACAAGCTCGCTGCTCGATCACGCTGGTGAGGTCGAATTACGCCGAGGTGGCAGTTCTGTTACCAGCTGATCTGTGTTTTGGCGTTTACCAACACTGGCGCAGTGACAAGAAAGTTTTGGCGCTGACAGGTGATCTTGAGTGCAATGCTTAAGGAAAAAGCAACAAATTGCCGCCAAGAGAAAGCGCTCACTGAGCGTTTGGTGAGGAGATGAAGGCACTCACCCCCCTCCTACGTCCTCGCGCCAATCAGACGCCTGATGTCGCGTTTCAGGAAAAACCACAGCGGCCCTGCTGTACCCGCGCAATGCCGGTCCCGAACACGTCGGTGAGTAGAGCGCAGTCCTAGCAGGCACTTATGTGGAATCTTTTGGTCTTGCAGGCGTAGCAGCTCTGGTTCTGGCGAATAAAAGGAGCGCCTATATCCAACGCGTCCGAACCGCTTTAACTCAGAACTGTGTGTGTGTGTGTGTGTGTGTGTGTGTGTGTGTGTGTGTGTGTGTGTGTGTGTATGTAAAAAAAATTTTCTTACTTGGCTTATTTTAAAAACATATTTTGCGTAAACATATAACTTGTACTGCAATTAGAAATTAATATTTTAAATTTAAATTAAATTTAAAAACAAGTAAGAAAGGTAACAGTCGAGCGAGCCGACTGTAAAAGACCCCGTACTCATCCTTGTTCGCGTTTTCCATACAAATTCCCAATCTTTGACCGATTCCTAAAGTCCTATAAGAGCTATAGGCTATAGTTGTCCGATCCCGACCAAACTTGGTAAGGATAGTTATAATGGTACCATACTCAAAATGAGTTAGTTTGGTTACAATCGCTCAGCTAAAACTTCATGTCTCTATACAAATCACCCATTTTCGACCGATTTGTCCTATAGGAGCTATACGCTATAGTTTTCCGATCCGGACCAAACTTGGTGAGGATACAACTAACAGTACCATACACTTAATATGTGAATTTGGTCCCGATAGCCCTAGTCGTTTTCAAGTTATGGTGATGTGAAAATTGTTTTTTACAGTTTGCGGAGGCGGCAGAGGGCGTGGCAAAAATTCCAAATAAACAACCTGCTTGACATATAGGCGGACTTTAATTCCAAATTTGGTGGCTCTAGCTTTTGTAGTTTAGAAGATCCAGGTGTTCATACAGACGGACGTCTCGGCTGTTGATGATGATCAAGAATATATATACTTTTTGGGGTCGGCCACACCTCCGTCTGGCTGTTGCACACATTTCGTTTCTGACAAACTTAATAGACCCCTCTACTCTATTTTAAATACGGGGTCTAAAAACAGTTTGAAAAAAAAACCGATAGTGATAATTATTGTCGTTCTGAGAAACTAATGTGTTTTTTAAATATACTGAGGAACTTCTAAAAATTGAGTGTAATACATAGCTGTCTCCATCCAATGAAACTATACAATTGTATGTTACTTCTTCAGAGCGTAGGATACTGACTTGTGTTGGATGTGGTTCAAACAAATTCAGTTCACTTTTTATACCCTTGAAGAGGGTATATTAATTTCGTCACGGAGCTTGTAACGCATTGAATGAGGCGTGTCTGACCCCATAATGTTTATATATTCTTTATCAGCGTCAACAGGCGAGTCGAAATAACCATGTCCGTCTGTCTGTCCGTCTGTTTCTATGCGAACTAGTCTCTTTGTTTTAAACTATCTTAATAAAACTTGATAAAGATGTGTGTTCCCTCTGCACGCAGTTCACATGTTCCAATCGGCCAGATCGGATGACTATATCATATAGTTGCCATAGGAACAATGGGTTCAAATGCTTAGTAAGAAAATTTTCAGAGTCTCAGCAAAATTCACACAATACACATGAGCTGTCATTCCCCATATGTTGACCAAATTCCATCCAAATCGGGCTACTATATCATATGGTTTCCATAGGAACAGTCGGTTGAAAATGCTCAAAACTCTTAATATGAAAATGTTCAGTATAGATTGAGCGATTTAAACCAAATTCACACAATATGCATTTGGTAGTATTCCCCATATGTTGACCAAAATTTATATGGATCGGATCACTATATGATATAGCTGCTATAGTGTAAGGCGGCCCAGAATTGACCGCCTTACATTATTTTGTTTTCCTATCGATTAGTAGTTAGTAAGCAAGCCACTGAAGGCACTTTCGATTAAGTTTAGAATTAATGTTTAAGTTTATTTGATGCCTAGTTATACTCTCTGCAAGAGAGAGTATATTGGGTTTGTGCAAAAAAAAAAAGTATGTAACAGGCAGAAGGAGGCGTGGCAGATCCCATAAAGTATATATATTCTTGATCAGCATCACAAGCCGAGTCGATATAGCCATGTCCGTCTGTCCGTCTGTCCGTATGAACAAACAGATTTCAGAGATGGTAAGAGCTACAAGTTTGAATTTGGTTTCTATCGACTCGATATTAAGTCAGTCAATACAAGAATCTTTTTTTTTTCGATGCCACGCCCCGTTCGCCCACAATGAGCAAAAAACTAGAAACACCTCGTAAAAAAATGATGTTTTAGGCGAATATCTCAGTAACTATGGCACCTAGGAACACCCATTTTGGTACGCAGGTTCCTAGAGACGGCATAATTGTATTGTCATCAAAAATTTTGGACTGCCACGCCCCCTTTTCTCACAAGAAATAAAATCATTTGCAAACTTCAATGCCGATTTTAAGGCGTATGTTCTTATCGTACAGTATTTTTATTTAGCATTCATTTGAAGACAAAATATATTAAACTATCATGAAAGTTGCATCTAAATCGGACAATAAACAAAAGAGCTAGACATGTAAGAAAGTTGATAATTGAACGCAATACCAATGCATGTGCGAGCGAGACAGAAACATACAAACATGTGAGGGAACGTTTTCGCTGCTTGTGAAGCGACAGCGTTGCTCGCGAATGTTGGCCGTGCCAACCAATTGTGTATGTATTACATATACACACATACATATGTGCGTGCATACATATAATGTCAAATGTATATGTGTGTGTATACATACAATCAGATGTTTCTGTTTTAACGTGTTTTGTTGCAAGTATCAATTGATATACTTGGATACCGATTTTATTAAATGATCGCGAATAAATTGCAGAGAGTATTCTACGGTCGGGCGTGCTCGACTGTACTTTTCTTTCTTGTTTTAAGGATTGAATTTGTTTAAATTTTAAATTTGTTTTCGCGCCACTAAAGGCCTTTAGTTATAAGTCTCATAGCATTAAGAGTTTGTATTAAGTACGCCGCGCCCTTTATCGGCAGCGCGGGGAGTGGTCGGGTGCAACTCTGCACGAAAGCTCGGTGTTGAAGAGAGAGCTTTCATGGTGTAGTTGTGTTGCGGCACTTTCTGCGCTGCTCGATCGAGAGCGTCGCGTGACTTTTCGATCGAAGCGTGTAGACGTCGCATGTTGGCGCGTCTGAAAAAGGGAAATAACAAGAAGGTTGACGACAGCGGCCCGCCAGGGTTCCGTTAGGCAGTGCAGCAGGGCACCATAAGGCATGATTTTAGTAACAATAATTAACATAAGAATAAAGAATTGTGTAGAAGATAATTTGAGAGCGTTTCTTTCTTCCCTTTCCACTAATCTTAACCACTAACTAGTAGATAGGCGTGGGCCTTTTCCCGCCTGCCGTGTTACTATCCCGGCACATTGAAATACTAACTAGTAGATAGGCGTGGGCCTTATCCCGCCTGCCGTGGAACTATCCAGGCAGGTTGTATTACTGAAAAGTAGATAGACGAGGGTCTAATCCCTCCTGCCGTGGGATAATCCCGGCGCGTTGTCAAGCTAACCAATGGAGCGTTAGAGTAACTGACCCTTAGCTCTGTTTCGCATTCGAGTTGTTCTCGCGCATTTCTATATTTCCCGTACTCGAACTGCAGCGTCATTGCATTAAATAAATTTTCTTGCAAAGTCAGACCCTGGGCAGACTGAGTTCTGTTCCCCGGCTGAAAACGTCTTTACAAGTGGCGCCCGAGCAGGGATGCTGCAGTTCTTAGAGGCGTTGCATACCGGCAACATAAAACCCCGCCAGTATGGACAAACAAGTGCGCAATTAGGAAAGGTTAGAAAAATAGAGCTACAACAAGAATAGAATAGCGCAGAAAAACAGTAGCAAAAGTTTTCGGCAGACGCGTGCTCACTCACACACGCGCACCGAGTACAGTTGGCGCTAGGTGAGACACACTTACGCACACGTTCGATAGCAACGGCGAATCGAAAGAGAAAAATAAGACATGCAAAATGCGTACAGGGTGCCGCGGTTCGGTGTTTAGTGCGTAGTTAATAACGGCTGCGCGCAACCAGTTCAATATTTGCAAAGTGGGCCAGTAGCCAATATTTAGTGCACAACATTTACTTTGGAAAAAAAAACGTTGACATGTTTGGCACAGTTGGCCACAAACCAGTGATTTCTGCATAAAATCTTATTTTATTTTTTTTTAAATAAATAACAACAAAGGAAAAGGCAGTGAAATAACAGACCAAAAAAAAAAAAAAAAAAATGAGAGACACTTGCACAGAGGCCGAGTTTCCTGGGTAAAAAAAAATAATAACAAGAACAACGTGTGCGCTTAGTACATAAGGAGCTGCGACGAAGTGAGCCGGAGCCAGAAGAAAAAAATTAGGCCAAGGAGCGTAAGTTGCTGGGATTCCGTCGTACCGTGGGCCAGAAACATTTTTTAGGGAAAAAAAACGAGAAAAGAGACGAATCTGAATGGAGTCAGGAGAGTCAATGAATTCTGGGGTAGGCGTGCGCTGGGTATATTACAGGCGCAGAGAGGAATTAATGGCGATGCTCCGGGAATTCAATTTGGAGGACGGGTGCCACGTGGAGGATTTGCGCAAGAGATTCGCCGCGTTCATACAAGCGGGTGGTCACCCGGCGGAGGCGTGGGCATGACTGCCAGAGCTGAAGGCTCAATATTCCAGGCTTCAGGAGCCTCCTCAGACAGGCGCGTTGTTAGCGTCTGTGGTAGATCGCGGCAACGGTCGGAGCCCGACCTACGGGATGCACGTCTGTACGGGCATGCGGAGCCGCCGTCGTAGGAACCATCATCAGCGGATGTTACATTCCCGCCGAAGATCCGGCTGGAGGATGTTTATGGACTCTGTAGTGATGTCACTAGGCCACAGGACCACGCTTGCGGTCATGGAAGGCCTCAAGAACGCATGTGTGCCGCTCAATAAGGGGCGTGGCGGACCAGGTCCGCTTGGGTTTATTAAAACCCTCGAGCAACGAGCGAGTACATATGGGATTGATCGCGCATATATGCCCGGAGCCGTAAGTAAGATGTTGTTCGGGAAGGCCGCTACATGGTTTCCCACGAGTGGATTGAGAGACACATCCTGGGCTGTTTTCCGGAAGGAATTTTTGGAATTATTTTTGCCTCTCCTGTACTTCGAGCGTCTGGAGAACCAGATTAGGTCCCTTCATCAGTAACGCTGGGAAAAATTCAAGGATTAATTTGTGGAGATAAGGCTGCTCATGCGTCATGCTGGGTACAACGCAGCGCAGGAGTTGCACCGGGTGTACGAAAATTCCTCCCCGGAATACCGATTGTATGTCTGAAGGCAACTGGCTGACCCTGAATTTTATAAGCCCCAGCAAATAGATATTCTTCTGGGAGCAGACTCCTTCTTCGACTTGCTACGTACTGGACAAATAAGATTGGCGAATAATGGTCCGGTGCTACAAAGGACGTTGTTTGGTTGGGTGGCATCAGGGCGGTGCAGAAAAATTCGTACCAAAAGCCCTGTATGCTGCTCAGTGATGCAACATAGACAAGATGTTCGAATTGATGCCTGTGCAGATCGAAGTTGTGGGGTTGAAACTGTCCCAGAGACAAGTGTTCCAGCAAACTATTCTGTAGAGCACTTTGTTGGCGAACAAAGCTTTCGGGACAGCATTTGGAAATTGCCGGCAGGACATTTTGGGGTCAGTGTGTCATTCAAGACTGATCCCAAACTGCTCCAATGTCCCCCAGAAATAGTTAAAAGACAGGTTCTCTCGGTAGAACGTAGAGGTTTTAATGCTAAGATCAATATTATGTATTTGACTTTCATAAACGAGTATCGTGTACTTGGTCGCTTGTCCGTCTCAGATGCAGAAGTTCCATCAGGACCATATTACACCTTTCCACACCAGTGCGTCCTGAGGCCTGATAGCAGTTCCACCACGTTTCGAGTGATGTTTGACGCCTCGTGTAGGTCAACATCGTCACACTCTGCTAACGAGTTACAGATGGTGGAACATGCTACTCAGAGGGATCTAATTCGTTCATGTCGTAAGTTCCGTCTGAACCGATATGCCTTAACGGCAAATATCAAACAGGGAAAAAAGCAGGTGCCCGAAATTCTCATAGTGGGTGAACATAAGTTGGCAAAATGGTTTTCAAACCATTTTCACGAAATAAAAGAAGGCGGAAATAAGAAACGTTTGATTTCCAATGATGCCGATTTGGCTCATACCCTTGGCATGAGGAGGACACCAAGGTCAGATACTTTCCAGTATCACTTAGAAGGTAGCTTCGCCAAGTCCTACAAAGCGAAAAACATTGTTTGATGGGTTTGCGTATATGTCAGCCCAAATATACGCGTTGGACCTATGTCGAATCGAGAGTGTGAGTTTCTGGAATGATTCAGAAATCGCACTACATTGTATTACAAGTTCCCCTTCATTATTAGCAACAGTTGTAGCCAATCGAGTTGCAGGCATCAAAGAGATGGCCAATGATGTGTCTAGGAGACATGGACCGACACTATCAAGAGGGTGTGACGTTCCGAAACTCAAATTTTGTCGTAAACTGGTAACAATGGATCGATTAAGATCAATAATCAATATAGAAATAAAAACAGTCGAACTCGGGAAGAAAAGACAGAGATTCGCTTTGCTGATAGTGCTGAAACCAGCCCATCGCGCAGAGTGCACCGTGAAACTTGATAGGCCAAAAAAGGACGAAATCGTGCATGCAAGTTTGCAATCGCTGACCCTATTGATTTACAAGTCAGGCGATCATTTAGGAGTAGATTTGTGTGATCCCCCAAATGTGTTGCCAAATATAAGAGGACGAGTCCCGCTTAAGATGTATATTGCAGTGTTTGTTTGTTTTGCTTCGAAGGCTGTTCACCTGGATCTTGTAGCAGACTTATCCACTAATGCCTTTCTCTGTACTTTGAACAGCTTCATCGCGCGACGTGGCATTCCCGGCCGGCCATACTCGGACAATGTGACCAATTTCGTGGGGACGAGCAGGCAGTAGGGCAGGCTGCAGCTATTTGCAGCGGAGCGAGGGATGGAATGGAGGTTAGTACCTTCGAGAGCGCCGCACTTCGGAGGACTGCGGGAAGCAGCAGTGATGTCGGCCAAGCATCTGCTAATGCGGCAGATCGGCAGCACGTCGCTCACCGAGTCACCTGGCCGATGTAGAGGCGATGTTAAACTCACGGCCGCTGATACCGCTGGGCAGCGATCCCAGCAACGGAGAGGCGCTCACCCGTGGCCATTTCCTCATCGGACAGCCGCTTCGTTCGCTGACGCAAGTGTTCGAGCAGGCCACACAAAGCAACGAAATTTCGTGCTCTCGCAGCTGGCAGCTGCTGTCCACGCCTAGACAGCGCTTCTGGAAAGCGTGGTCGAAGGATAACGTCCACAAGCTTCAGCAGCAAGGGATATGGAAGGAGGCGGTCGACAACGTCAAGATTGGGGATCTCGTTGTGGTCCACGAGGACAACACGCCTCCTCAACGGTTGACAATGGGCCGCGTCGTGGACGTAACCACAGGAGACGACGGGCGAATCAGGGTCGCCGACGTTAACACGCGCCCAACAGTCCTCCGAAGGCCGTCCTGGTTAAAGCCCCATCCAAATGAATAGCTGCGCGAACTAATCAAGGGTGAGCCGGAGAAGTTCACCGACTACGTGGAAGAGAATGGGAATCTGTACAGGAACCTTAACCGAGGATTACATGCCACTGAAGCTATGTGTCCCGAAGGGGCAGAGGGTACGAGTGCTGAAAGAGTGCCACGATGCCCCCATAGCCGGCCATCAAGGCGTGAGGAAGACGGTGATGAGATTGGCGCAGCGCTATGGCCAGGAATGTTTAAGGACGCGCCTCGGTACGTGAAGGGCTGCGAGAGTAGCCCAAGGTTCAAGGCGGAGCAGGGGAGGCCAATGGGGAAGATGCTGACGAGGCAGGTAGCGGAACTGACGGCACTGTTGAAGCATGGGAACACAGTGCTGCTAACCTTCCTCGAATTGTGTGGGATTGGTCCCCCTCAGGGGAGCGACGGCATCACTGTTACAAAGAGCATTTAGTGAGAGGATTCCGTCCAGACTCGGAGTGCCGAAAACGTTCGTGTGTGACAACGGAGTGCAGTTCACCAGCACGACGTTTAAGGCATATGTGGAATCACTAGGAGTGACGTTGCAGAGCACAGCGCCTTACTGTCCCCAAGAGAACCCCACCGAGAGAACTAACAGGTCAAGACGATGATCGCGCAGTTTGTGGATGGACAGCAGAGTTCCTGGGATGAGTTGCTGCCGTAGGTAGCGCTAGCGGTGAATTCGAGCGTGTTTGACTCAACGGAGTTCAGTCCAGCATACCTGGTACAAGGAAGAGATCCGCGCCTTCCTACTGCATTCTACGTGGAAGTCACTCCCGGGACTTCCGCGATCCACCTGGACTCGAGAGACAAGGAGAAAAGAATGAGGGAGATATTCGGAAAGGAAGAACTGCTAGCTGACTTCGAGGACGTACTGGAGGGTCTATTGAGCGATTTCAGCAAAATTCACGCAATACCCATAAACTATCATTCCCTATATGCTGACCAAATTTAATTCATATCAGACTTTTATATTACATAGGTGGCATTCGAACAATTAGTAATTGAAACTAAATTGACGCAATATGCATTACTACAAGAATATTTAATCTTCGGCGAGTCGAAGATAACACTTTTTTCTTGTTTTGATTCAGATCGCTTTTAAATCTTATTCATTGTATGCACACTTGAATGTTAAGATTTATAGTGACCTCTGCTCGAAGTAAAACGTTTTCATTTATTTATTCTACGTGAGCCTCCCTGAGTCATTTTATATATTACTTTTGAAAATACGAAACAAACTAAATAGAAACAGATTGCAAATTTTGCTAATGTACAATATATTTCGGGACTTAACGATATCAAATAACGAACTGACCTTCCCCTCACGACAGCTGCACTGCCAAATACAAAAACTTACTCGCTAGCTTAAATATAAGAGATTCACTTAAACTTCTAGACAATTCAATAAATCCATCTTATTACTTATACTTATTATGAATAATGATTCTCTATACTAATAAACTTTGCTTATGACTCAACATTCCGGCCACATTATTACCAATTTCCAAGGGTAGTGCTGGTAGTTTTAACGCCGACCACCTGGAATATTTCTTTCGGAGTAATGAACCTCCATCATTCGTTTCGCTGCGAACGGAAGGCGGCGCTGCTGTCTGTCGAATGCATCCTGGAAATCCATTACCAGGTTCCTCGTTCCCACGAAATGTGTCGTCTTGTTTAAGTACCGTCAGACTGGTATGCCACGTGTAGCGCTGAAGATGTTCAAGATGCAAGTGAAAGCATTAGTGGATTTGTCTTCTATGAATTCTAAGCGAACAGCCTTTGAGAGAAAACTAACGAGCACCGCAATATATACTTTAAATGGGACTCGGTCTTCTATTTTCGGCAAAACAATTGTGGGACCACACAAATCAACTCCAAAATGAATCAAAGCGATTCGTTTCCCAAAATCATCTGCCTTGTTCATCAAGGGACTCCATTGATGGAGTTGCAAACTTAGATGAACGAAATCACCCTGTTCTGGCCTATCGAGATTCAGATTGTACTCTGCTTGCTAAACTAGTTGCAGCAGTATCAGCAACGCGAAGCTAAACTTTTTTTTATACTCTCTGCAAGAGAGAGTATATTGGGTTTGTGAAATGTATGTAACAGGGAGAAGGAGGCGTGGCCGACCCCATAAAGTATATAAATTCTTAATCAGCATCACAAGCCGAGTCGATATAGCCATGTCCGTCTGTCCGTCCGTATGAACAAACAGGTTTCAGAGATGGTAAGATCTACAAGTTCGAATTTAGTCAGTATCGACTCGGAATCTAGTCAGTCAATACAAAAATCTTTTTTATTTTTGATGCCACGCCCCGTTCGCCCACAATGAGCAAAAAACTAGACACACCTCGTAAAAATTTGATGTTTTAGGCGAATATCTCAGTAATTATGGCACTTAGGAACACCAATTTTGGTATGAAGTTTCCTAGTGAAGGCATAAATATAAAGTCATTAATAATGTTGGAGTGCCACGCCCCCTTTTCTCACAAGAAATAAAATATTTTTCAAGCTTCAAACTTTAAACTTTAAATTTGAGTTTCCGAATTTTACACGCTCTTGACGACAAATCGTCTAGAATCGATAATGACAATGTCTCCAAAATACATCATTGGCCATCTCTTCGAAGCCTACAACTCGGTTGACTACAAATGCTGCTAATAATGAATTCGAACTATTTATACAATGTAGTGCGATTCCTAAATCATACCAGAAACTCGCACTCTCGATTCGACATCAGTCCAATATATACACAATGACAAAACGAATGACATAGCGAGGAATAAATGAGAACACGTGAGTAGAATGTTTGAGATAAAAAAAAAAAATGGAGCGTTAGAACAGCGCAGCAAGGCCCTAAGGCTTGAGTTGCTTTTATTTAATAATAGGAGAAGATTAAGTATAAAAATCCATTACTTCCAGATTATTACCCTTAACCCCGTAGTTTGGTCGAACTATTATTCCGCCACTTTCCTACGTAAAACTGAGTCCCCCCCCCCCCAGCCGGTGCATCAACGGTTACTTTCTTTTACTTATTCCGTCTCGTCTAGCAAATCACACCCTCCGTTAGGCGTAACAGTAATCTCGCACTTTCTGTTCGTCCTACTAGAGAGACCACGTTTACACATTATATGTATGGAACCAGGCTAGTTACAGCCTTCTCCAACCTAAGTCACACTTTACGTGTATATTATTGCTCTATATAACCTTACCAAATATGATCCAGATCTGACAACTATAGCCAACAGCTGGCTTAGGACAAACCGGTCAAAAATTGGTGATTTGTATAAAAAATGTTATTTAAATGATTGGTTCTCAGCCAAACTTACACATTATGTGTATATTATGATGCTCTATGTCCTTACCAAATTCGGTTTAGACGACTATAGGCGATTGTGAATTTGTACGGGGTCTTTTACAGCCGGCTCACTCGACTGTAGCCTTCCTTACTTGTTTGTTGTTGTTTTCCGCAGTTGCTTTGAAACTTATTTTGCAACCTTCCACCAATTTACATGTGTGACAATTGACGACAAGTATAGAGTATTTATCGTCTCCGTGCCCGCCGATGGTAATAGTCACGCTGCTCTCCAACGTTCAAATTGACATCCCATCGTCGGTGTAGTTTTCTGTTGCCACTCCGCCGGCTCTTTTGCTTTAGTAGCAGTGTTTTTTGTCTATCCGCCAGGATTACCTCTATCCATGGCGTGGGCTAGGTACCCTCAACACGCAGTAGCGTACCAAGATTTCAAGCCCCGTTTTTGATAGCCACTGCAGACTCTGAGGGCAAATGACAGTGAATCATCTGATCGCCTAGGAGGATGCAGTGTCCCAGCCCATCGGAAGAGGGTTCAGTAAGAGAATTTTTGTCAGCCAAATTATACAAAGCAACACAAAAATATTCTTTTTAATGAAAATAATATATTTATTGGTCAAGCACATACAAATTAAAAAAATAATTCGCGTGTAAGCGATTGATTTCTTAATACAAATTATGAGATAATTTGAACAATTAGTTACCTTCTGTAGGGTCGAATCAATATACGAATGCTACGAAGAGAGCCTGTCGGACCAGGGACAAATGTTTTCCACAGAATGCCTTTAAAATGTCCTATCTCTTGTCCATACTTACATTGAAATGCTCCAAATAAATTGCTGTCAAAAAAGAAAAAAATATATATCATGCTAAATATAATGTGGTGAAAGTTTCAAAGTGATATAAATTTTCGAAAGAAAAATTTTGCACATATGTCCAATGCTCAAGGAAGCAACATTTATTTTAAACTAGCTTGTTTAAGAACTTACAGTCACTTAAATTTATATTAATTTTAACACAGTCAAATGTCGATATGTCAAATAATTTTTGTAGTTTCCATTTATTTAATTTTTTTCTGTGTGCCGAACATCGCACGGGGGCAGCGGGTCATATAGCGTTGCAAAAAACATATCTTTTGAACCTATTTGAAAAAAAATAAAAAATACTTTATAGAAAACTTATTAAGCCATAAAATAGAACAGGGTGCTTCAAAATTTAGGGTCAAAGTTCACTAATGTTTCTGCTCATATTAGATGAATAAAAAAAAAAATTAAAAATACATTTTTTATCACAAGTAATTGTTTTCGATATTATTTTTATATTGATACCACATTTTGATATGTTTAAGACAAATTTCTGAACAAATATACTCAATGTTGATACCAATATTTTTGGTTATATTTCTTTTGTAGTCATTTTTCTTTAAAAATTACAATTTTATTTATTATAATACTTAATAGACTTAATTTTTTGGAACTGTAACTATTCTTTTCGAAATTTTTCTAAAATGGGTGGATCTGATGATGCTGCTTTCCTGCTAACAAAGTCTTCTATCTTTCAAAAAATAAAATTCATTCTAAATTTTATTAAGAATTAATATACTTTTAATATAAATGTAAGAACATTAAGATGGATCGATTAGTTCGCTCAAAATTAAATTTTAAAGTTGATACTTTGCGACAAAAATGTATGCATATTGGCACATTTTAGAAAATATGTCAGCTTTGAGCGGCTATAGCACCCACAATTTTCAACCGATTTCAAAAATATTTTGCACATATCACCTACGATTATTTCTTAACCAAACCCAATTTTTCTTTTTGCCGAACGAAACGTTCGCAAAAACGATTTTTTCCACGTTTTTCGGCCCGCTGCCCCAGTGTGTGTCGCTTAAGACTTGTTCCGCCTATTTGTTTATTTAAATAGTTCATTTTTTTAATCATTTTATTGAAATCGCAAATTTCGAGAGTTGGACATTCAATTTTTAACTTATATAGATTTCTACCATTCGCCCGTCAGTACAAACAAAATGATCACAGAAGCTATAATAGGTTGAGTTGAAATTGATAAATTTTTGATTTTTTTTTAATCACCGTTCGTTTACCAATTTGGCCTACGGGAGCTACAATACAGTCCTTTGATGCGGTCTTAATTTGGTCAGGATACACAAATTGTGTTAAGTTAAGATTAAAGATAATCAGCATATAAATATATAAATCACACACTAACTGGTATTTAATGACAAGTGTACAAAATCATTTGACTATATAATTAGAGTAAGGTATAATCCGGTGGCATGTAATAAAAGCTCAGGTAGAAATAAAACAGAAGTAGAACAACATTCTTCACAGTGGAAACATCGTCTTCGATAATGTCCTGATTCATTTGGGAGGAATCCGAAAAATTGTACCTGAACTGCGAGGTATTGCTTTTAACAGAGGGACACCTGCGACCCCTCTCAGCTCTTTGAGTTGGTTATTCTCACCAAGCCCCTCCGCAACAATATTGCCGGCTATGTTACCCATTTGATCATCAGGTGCGCGGTATTTACAAGAAGCCGCAGAAGGAACGCTAGCGTTTTGACAACTATGCGCCCACAATCTCTGCCCTGCAGCAGGATACCATTGAGATCGATGCAGATACCAAGGAGATATCGAAACAGCTGGACTTCCACAACATTCGCAGCTTGCAGCTAACCAACCCCAACACCAAAAACTTTGAAGTCGCAATTAGGTTTATCATCAAATCGGAGGAATCGGAGGTAGAAGGCCGATGGTGGAAATGATGTCTCCGTTTTTTGTATTATTACAAAAGAAAAATTAACTTTGCATAAAATACACGCATAGTTATCTTGTAATACTAATCGGTACTCAAAAGCTGCCGTGAAGCCATACTTGAAGACAGTGGACCCTCGTGGTCAAAATTGGGTTAAAGGCGAAAAAAAACGCAGTAGAGTTAAGCAAAGGTTCATAAATAGGAAAACCCAACTCAAACAACTGATGTTTGTTAAAGAGCCTCCACCTTGAAGGACGGCGAGAAAATTCACAGTTGAACTGGATCATATCGAGTTAGTTTTTCAAAAAATTCGAGGTAAGAATAATACAACAGTAACACAAAATCTAATAAAAAATATAAACACTAATGAAAAGTGGAACCTTCAATTAAAAAGGAGTTGGCAGAACCATGAAATAAATGTCCAAAAGGATGTGAAGGCTCATTGTAAAGCCTTCTCTTATACTTGTATATTTTATTTTATTTATTTATTAACGCAGACTAAAAGCAGTCGCGAGTATTTACTTTAATTATATAATTACGTAGTGTATAGAATTTAAATTTAGATAATAATAAAAGTAATTATTAAAAATTTTAAATTTAAATTAAACTGAAATTAAACAAGAAAGAATACTATAGTCGCCTCGCGACTTTAGGATACCCGTTACTCAGTTTAATTATATTATTAACAATATAATATATTATTAATTATATTAATAATAGTACAATCGTTTAGGTAATCGTCTCTATTGATTTTAATTCAGATGACTTGAGAAACGCAGAAAATTTTCATACAAAATCATATTTACAGCGTATTTTTGACCGATCGTCCCTATGGGAGCTATACGATATAGTCGTCCGATTTGAATGAAACTTGGTCAGATATAATCTGTGTAAATTTCCCTTCGATTGCTTGGCCAATGCAAAAGTAATTCACATAAATTCATATTTAGAGCGTATTTTTGACCGATTGTCCCTATGGGAGCTATACGATATAGTCGTCCGATTTGGATGAAACTTAGTCAATATGTTTATATTATTGAAAGATATATTCTGTGTAAGTTTCACTTCGATTGATTGGCCAACGCAAAAGTTATTCATATAAATTCATATTTGGAGCGTATTTTTTACCGATTGTCCCTATGGGAGCTATACGATATAGTTGTCCGATTTGGATCAAACTTGGTCAGTATATGTACTCCCTAGACGTGTACTTTATGTGTCAATTTGGTTTATATAGCATTGCTAACAAAAAAGTTTTCTATACTAAAACATGCTATTTTAACCTGTTTTTACCTTTGTATGCACATAGAACGCCCTAAAGTGGGCGTGTCAAAAAACAAAAGCAAACTTGTACTGCTTGGGCATTTTATCTTTCGTTTGCGACCACTCGGGCCTTTCTAGCTCTTATAGTCTCTGAGATCCTTTTGTTCACACAGACGGACAGACGGACGGACGGACAGACGGACAGACGGACATGGCTATATCGACTCGGCTACTCATGCTGATCAAGAATATATATACTTTATGGGGTCTGCCATGTCTCCTTCTCCCTGTTACATACATTCCAACGAATACAATATACCCTTTTACTCTACGAGTAACGGGTATAAAAAGATAGTAATTAGACCATTAATCTGGGAATAACAAGCAAAGAAATTGATCCAACATTTGTTGCAAGGGCTGGGAAAAATCCAGAAAAACCCAACCAGATCAAAAAAATGTTGCCAAAACTAGCTCGAAAGATCTCTGATTTAAGGGGAAGAATAAATGGCAGAGACTCCATTCTTACTGTAGTGCCTAGTGGTCTTGGAGGGAATATTAAATTTAAGGCGTTCTAAAAGAGATGGGGAGCAGATATCACCGATTATTAATTTATGGAGGAAGATTACTCCAAGAACTCTTCTCCGATTAGTAAGGGATGGCAGATTAGTATAAGATGGAAGGCGAAGATTAGGGTCCCAATTAAGTCCACAAAGCGCGACTATGCGCTTGACTATGAGAATGTTGAGGAGACCAGACACATGAACAATACTCAAGAATGGGACTGACTAGGGATGTGTAAAGAAGTTTGGTGACGAATGGATCATTAAATTCCTTAGACCAGCGTTTAATAAATCCAAGAATTCCCTTAGCTTTATTAACTACAGTGGAAATATGATGTGTGAAACTTAATTTATTATGAAAAAAACACCGAGATCATCGACTGACAATATACGTTTTAAAGGTATATTATCAATGTGATAGTTGGCTAAGTAAGGAGTCACCCTGTTAAACGTCATAAACAGGCATTTAGAAAAAATTTATTTTCAAGTGATTAGTTATGCACCAGTTGTGAATAGAATTTAAATCATCTTGAAGAAGCGTATGATCTGGGGGGTCCTTATAAGACAATAATAATTTCACGTCATCGGCATACATAAGTATACGACAATGGGCTAGTGAAGAAGGAAGGTCATTTATAAAAAGATTAAAAAATAAGGGGCCTAGGTGACTACCCTAGGGAACTCCAGAAGTAACGAAGACAGATTTAGATATGGCTGATCCAAGCATAACCCTTTGGGGCTTACCTGTAAGATATGATGATATCCACAGAAGAAGGGAAGGTGGGAAGCCTAAAATGCTTAGTTTATGCAGAAGGAGGTTATGATTAACAGAGTCAAACGCTTTACTGAAATCAGTATAGATGACATCAGTTTGCATTCTATTAAGGAATGCCTCATTTACAAAAGAGGTAAATTCCAATAGATTGGTCGAAGTCGACCGACTCTTAACAAAACCGTGTTGGGCAGGGGAGATAATTGACCTGCAGAGGTGTTGCAAAGTCGAAGTAATTATCTTTTCGAAGAGCTTAGGGATTGCGGACAACTTTGCAATTCCCCTGTAGTTGGATATATCCGACTTGCAACCTTTTTTATGCAGAGAGAAATTTTAAAATTCTTTCCAAAAGAAAGGAAAGACAGAGGATTCCAAAGAGAGGTTAAAAAGAATTGAAAGAGGTTTAATTATAGAAGAACAGCACTCCTTAAGCACGCAACTAGGAATGTTGTCAGGCCCAGGAGAGAAGGAAGATTTTAAGTTGCTAATGGACGAGAGCAGACAACTATCAGAAATATAAGGAAAAAAAACGGGATTAGAGGATGGGAGTTTAAAGCGGTAAAAGAAGTTAGTAGGCAAACTAGGAGAATACGTAGATTGAAAAAAGTTAGCAAAGAGATCGGAAGCAGCCGAGTCGTCACTTACTTTAGTGGTATTGAAGAAAAAAGAATTGGGTAAAGAAGAAGATTTGCGTTTAGAGTTAACAAAGTTATAGAATTGTTTAGGATCGCAAGCAAATTGAGTCTTGCAGCGAACGAGATATTTTTCATAGCACTGAGAATGAAGAAGGGTAAAGGCTGCGTTTGCTTTAGAATAATTTAAAAAGTCTAAGCTAGAACCTGTCTGCTTAAACTTTTTTAAATATTTTGATATTTTTTTTTTAAGTTAGATAGTCTTGGTGAGAACCAAGGAGATTTATGTGAAACGGACTTTACAACACTATATGGAATACAGACATCAAAGATTGTATTTAACATGTTGTACAAATACTCGACAGCTATGTTAATATCATTCGTGCTGTATAGTATAGACCAGTCAGTAGCAAAAATTAGTTGATTTAGCAAAGAAAAATTTCCTTTGCGAAAGCAACGGCGCACACTGGGGCAGCGGCCGGAAAAACGTGGCAAAAATCATTTTTGTGATGGTAGCGTTCGACAAAAAGAGAAATGAGGTTTGGTTAAGAAATGATTAAAACTGGTAAATCCAAAATTTTTTGGAAATCGGTTGAAAATTGTGGGTGCTAGAGCCCCTCAAAGTTGACATTTTTTTTAAATGTGCCGAACTGCATGCATTTCTGTCGCAAAGTATGAACTTTAAAATTGAATTTTGGGCGAACTAATCCATCAATCTTAATGTTCTTATTTTTATAATAAAAGTATATTATTTCTTAATAAAGTTTAGTATGAATTTTAATTTTTGCTTAATAACTGCTTTTTCCAGAAAAGATTAAAAAATAAACTATTTTTGGGCCATTTTTTTAACTAAAGTTGGACTCTAACTAAAGTTGGATTCTAAAGTTCATCCATTATATTACTTTGTGATAAAAAAAAGTATTTTTAATTTTTATTATATACGTTTTATATGGGCAGGAACATTGGTGAACTTTGACCTTAAATTGTACAGCACCCTGTTGACCGAAAATGCTATTCGAACATCCATTTTATAGCTTAATAAGTTTTCTATTGACCGCTCTTTAAATTTTTTAAATATCTTTATTGGTTCAAAAGATATGATTTTTGCAAAGTTTTTTGGCCCACTGCCCCACTGTTCGGCGTGACTTGGAAGAGGATGAAGGAGGTGAACGGATTAAGTTAGGGATAGACAGGGAAAGTTCTAGAGTAGGATGAAAAGAATCTTCAGGAGCAACTACAGGAGAAGATCTAGTGACAATGGCACTGGATGAATCATTAACGAAGATAAGATCCAGCATCCGGTTCAGACGATTAGATATATGATTGATTTGAAAAAAGGAAGATCAATTAAACTATCTAAAAAGTCGTTATTGGGTGTGGGTATGTAATCAAACTTGTTGAAAAACGTCCAGGAAACGTTTGGCAAGTTAAAATCTCCTAGTATCACAAAGAAATCACAATCACGAATGTGACTAAAGGAAGGAGGAATGTAACAGCAAGTTACATAAAGGGCAAATGACGAAAAAGTAACCTTAACGGCAACAAATTCAATTTCGTCCAGTGGTGAAACATCTATTACTTCAGAATTAAGGGAGGATTTTACTGAAATAAGAACTCCACCACCACGTCGATTAGGACGATCGCACCTGAAGATGTTATAATTAGACGACATAATTTCATTATCAGATATGCTAGAATTAAGCCAAGTCTCTGAAAATGCAATAATATCAGAATCTAAAGAAAAACTATTATTATATAACTGTTTTAGCTTTGACCCAAGACCCCTAACATTCTGATACAGAATGATTAGTTAGTCAGAAACTAGTTTTTTGAGGTTATGACTGGGGCCGCTTGAGTCGAACCGCCAGTCGGAAGGATGACAGGTGTTAAACGAGTTCTATTTTTCTGTTTGAACTCGTTAACAATCATATGGGGAGGCCAAAACTTTGGATCACATATGATAGGGAAAAGATCAGGGGACACACAAATCTTAAATGATGAAATTTCTCTTGGCTCAGAGAAATTGAATTTAGAAATTTTAACGCAACCTGGAGTTTTGGTAGCGATTAAAGCTGCAATAGAAAAAATATAAAACTCTGGATACTTACTAATATACACACAATGTAACTTTCTTGACTATGTTCAGATTTTATGCAACTTTCTGGATAGTTTAATATAATTCGTCTTCAAACGAGTTTCAAATAACAATACTGTCCGATTAAAATATGTATATGCCTAAAAAATATCGACTCCCTACTTAGTCAGTTTGATCAAAAATATTTTGTTTTCGCCTTATTCGCCCACAATGAGCATATATCTAGACACATCTGGAAAAAACCAAGGTTTTTGGCGAATAGCTCAGTAACTATTACCTTTAGGAAAACAAATTTTAGTAGGCAGCTTTCTAAAAAAATAAAACGCTTTTTAAATTTGCATGTCATTTATAGACATTTTTTCTAATAGTACAGTATTGTAATTTAAAGTTCTTTTGGAGGCAAATTATATCAAACTATCCTGAAAATTGCATAAAATTCCAACTATAAAAAAGACAGCTTGAGACGTATCAAACTATATAATTAAACGCAATTTTAATGCATATATGCCAGTGAGACAGAAACATTAAACAATATTAACGAACGTTTACGCTGCATGCGTGGCGGCAGCGATACCCGCCACGCAAGCGTTGTTAATTTATAAGCGTAGTTAAGTAGTTTAAGGACGTGACGAAATTTTAGTTAAGAAACAAGAAAGAATGCTATAGTCGCCTCGAGACTTTAGGATACCCGTTACTCAGTTTTGTTATATAATTAACAAAGGGGTATGGTAATATTTATACCACCATCGTTTAGGCAATCGATCCTAGTGAGTTTAATTCAGATGGCTTGGGAAACACAGAAAATTTTCATACAAATTCATATTTTTAACTTTCTTAACTTATGCAACATTCAGGATAGTTTGATATATTTTATCTTCAAACGAATTTTAAATAACAATACTGTACGATAAGAACATCTGCCTTAAAAACGGCATTGAATTTTGAAAATTATTTTATTTCTTGTGGCAAAAGGGGGCGTGGCAATGCAACATTTTTCATGACAATGCATTTATGCCGTCTCTAGAAACTTGCATACCAAAATTTGTATTTCTAAAAGCCATAGTTACTGAGATATTCGCCTAAAACATTAATATTTAATAAGGTGTGTCTAGTTTTTTGCTCATTGTGGGCGTACGGGGCGTGCCATCGAAAACAAAAGATTCTTGTATTGACCGATTTCATATTGAGTCGATACTGACCAAATTCAAACTTGTAGCTCTTACCATCTCTGAAATCTGTTTGTTCATACGGACAGACGGACAGACAGACAGACGTACATGGCTATATCGACTCGGCTTGTGATGCTGATCAAGAATATATATACTTAATGGGGTCGGCCACGCCTCCTTCTGCCTGTTACATACTTTTCACAAACCCAATATACTCTCTCTTGCAGAGAGTATAAAAAAAGATTCTTGTATTGACTGACTTAATATCGAGTCGATACTGACCAAATCCAAACTTGTAGCTCTTACCATCTCTGAAATCTGTTTGGTCAAACGGACAGACGGACAGACCGACTTGGCTTGTGATGCTAATCAAGAATATTTATACTTCTCCCTGTAACATACTTATATATAAATTTTTATAATTCATTATGACTATTTGAATTAAAAAAAAATTTGACCTATCGTAAAAACATCAATTCCAGCTTTCAATGTGTAACTTGTGTTATGTTGCATTAATTCCAACTTTAAACGTGTAAATTGTTTTGTTTTTAGACCCCGTACTCTAAAAAAGAGTATAGGGGTCTATTAAGTTTGTCTGAAGCGAAATGTGCGTAACAGGCAGAAGGAGGCGTGGCCGACCCCATAAAGTATATATATTCTTGATCAGCATCAACAGCCGAGACGATATAGCAATGTCCGTCTGTCTGTCCGTCCGTCCGTATGAACACCTGGATCTTTTAAACTACAAGAGCTAGAGCTACCAAATTTGGAATGAAAGTCCGTCTATATGTCAGGCAGGTTAAGTTTATTTCAAATTTTTGCCACGCCCCCTACCGCCCCCGCAAATTGTAAAAAACTATTTTCACATCACCATTACTTGAAAACGACTAGAGCTAGAGAGACCAAATTCACACATTATGTGTATGGTACCAATATAACTATCCTCACCAAGTTTGATCCGGATCGGACAACTATAGCCTATAGCTCCCATAGGTCAAATCGGTCAATAATAAAAAATTTGTATGAAGACATGTAATGTTAGTTGGCCGATCACAACCAAACTCACACAGGATGTGTGTATAATTATTAAAAGTATCCTCACCAAATTTGGTCCAAATCGGACAACAGCAACATATAAAATAAATTAATCAAAAGTGCTGAATTTTTTGAATAAATTGTTTGTTTACACTTGCTTGTAACAAAAAATTTAACTCTACGTTTAGCTACTGCTTTCTATAAGGAGCGTGGTCTAGGTAGTAGAGATGCGCGCTTCGTACGTGTTGGTTAGCCCGGGATCCCGGGTTCGAATCCAGTCAGTGACAAATGCTATTTGTTAACTTTTTAAATTTTAATTATTTACATAAACTTCAATGCGGAGTGTGGTCTAAGTAGTAAAGATGCCTGATCTAATTCTTCGCACTTGTATGTGAACCCGGGATCATGGGTTCGAGCGCCGTCAGGGACATTTTATTAATTTTTGTTATATAACAAAATAAAAAAAAAAATATTACATGTAAGTGCAGATAGTCGAGCACTTTTAACAGAGGGGCGTGGTGCGGCTGTTAGCGCTCTGACGCGTGTGCGTGGAGTCCGAGGTTCGAATCTCGTCAGTGAATTATTTTGATTAGTATTTTGTTTTTTTTTTATTTCAATTTAAATTTAAAATAATAATTTCGAATTGTAAAATAATAATTTCAAATTGTGAAACACGGCTTATTTTTAAAATAAGCCAAGTAAGGAAATTGTGCTTTTAATTGTGTATATATTTACATACATTTGTATATAAATATGTATGTATACGAAATGTGAACCACTCCGTTTTTTCTTTCTTATCGTATGGAAAATGCGCACTTCTGTGAGTACGGGGTCTTTTACAGTCGGCTCGCTCGACTGTAGCCTTTCTTGTTTCATATGAAAATTGCGCTTGATATTAATATAGATAGGCAAAATACTCATGTTTTAGTATATTGATATCGATAGGCCGTAACAACATAAAATGAGTAGTTTGCTTATCGATAACAATATCTAGCGCAATTTTCATATGAACAAACAAAACACACTTTTAACGTTGAAAGCTGGAGTTTGAGCAACAAAACATGAAAATTCATTACAAAAGAGTCCGAAGTGTCCAATGAATAACTTTATACAATTTTGAATGGAGGAATATCGCATGGTGCTTCTTTTAATCGAAACTCGCACAAAAATGTATTCATTAAATGAACAAATTATTGGTTCTGTACGGGAGACGGATTGGTTTTCTAAAGAATCGATACTTGCACAAAAATATACAGCTTTCAATGTGTTAGCGTAAATTCTTTTTAGTTTTTTCGTATAAAAATCGCGCAATATTGCTGAATTCAGTAAAAACAGGACATGAGAATTTTGCCTATCGGTATTTACATATATACCAAAATAACGACTCAGTATTTTATTATTCCGTTTAAAAAAGTACCTGTTAAACAAAAATAAATGAAATAAATTGCAAATATGAATTGATTAAGCCACGTTTTATAAAGGACGCTTTATTAGGCGATTTTAAAACATTTGCACGCTCAATTGCAGAAATCTTTACCAACTACAGTCAACACAAAAAATGTTGGGACTCTTCCATATGAAAATACAATACAAAAGTGTCCTAGTAATTTTTGTGTTGACTGTAGTACTGAAGACAATTTGTTTTTGTTTTGGGTTCATGAACAATCGAGTCGTGGGTCAAATCAATAGCAATGGATTAAAACTAAGTAAAAGTAAAGAATATTCTCTGTTTCTTAAATGATCAAGAAGAGAGTCTACTAAATCTTAAGGGTTTTTCTCTTATACCCACTAAATGGATTTTCACCTGTTTCTGATTCAGGTATATTAAATAGGGTTCCGATCGTAACCAAATTTGGTTTAACTGTGTATGTTGATACCATGCATGTACTATGTCGGTTTAGTATATCTTTGGAAATAAAAACTTTTTCACACAAAGTTCAAATCATTCATCTGTAATCCATATGACAGGTGTATGATAAAATAGTCTGATCCTAACGAAAGTTGGTCAGATGGTATAAAACGGCAATTTGCATGTTCCCTGTGAATTTGGTAAACATAGCTTCAAAAACAACAAACTTTCTCATACTAACTGAAATTTGACCTTTGACGTCGATTTTAACCCCCTTCCAATCAAAATTTTGCAAAACGCCGTCTTATTGCACAATAAAGTTATGAAATCTACGTTGTGCGAAAATTTCATCTCTCTAGGACATTTGGTTTGGTCAGTAGCGTGATAGGTCAGTCAGTCAGTGAGGACAAACAGTTTTATATATATAGATAAAAATCACCCAAGTCTCCTTAAGTCTATGACGCAGTTTTATGTTCGGAATATAAAAGTCGGTTTAATATATTCAAAAATAAATATTTAAGAGAATTTAATTTAATTTATTCACCTTTCAAAACACTCGCGTCCATACCACCAACCTCCTGCATGAGTGCGAGCACAGTTCTGGCCATTGTCATCATTGTCTTGGTCAAAGGTGGTGAATTTCTTGCCGGCGTGATAGCGCAGTGAGTCACCAGCATCTCCTCTATAAGTGCCTAGCACATAAAGCTGATATTTTTCAGCTTCGCTTCCAATACTGAATTGATCGTATAACGCAAACCGTTCGTCACCTGTCATACTTTGCATTATTATTAACAGCTCGTGATCACCGTTGTTAGTCAAGTGATATAATTTTTCCAAACCGATAAAAAATTCGGAATTAAGGGCTCCGAAACCGGACTTATATGTGTACCAGTTGCGATTAAAGTCTTCACTCCCATCAAATCTGTAAGCGACAACTAACCATCCTCCATCACGGATTTGTTGATCACAGTTCACATAAAAGGGTTCCATTTTAAATGCAATTTGAATCCGCACCTGTCCGTGTTTCTGGTTTAAACAATTTCGTGGTGTTTCGTTAACCTCCGGTAATGAAGCAGGGACACTGGATTTCATATGTTAGGTTTAAATAAAACAATAAATTTTGAATTAAATCAATAATTATTGTAACCGTTACTCGTAGAGTAAAAGGATATTTTGTAATCGTTGGAATGTATGTAACTGGGAGAAAGAGGCGTGGCCGACCCCATAAAGTATATAAATTCTTAATCAGCATCACAAGCCGAGTCGATATAGCCATGTCCGTCCGTCTGTCTGTCCGTCTGTCCGAATGAAGAAACAGATTTCACAGATGGTAAGAGCTACAAGATTGAATTTGATCAGTAAGTCAGTCAATACAAGAATCTTTTTTGTTTTCGTTGCCACGCCCCGTTCGCCCCCAATGTGCAAAAAACCAGACACACCTCGTAAAAAATTGATGTTTTAAGCGAATATCTCAGTAACTATGTCTCTTAGGAACACCAATTTTGGTATGCAGATTCCTAGAGACGGCATAATTGCATTGTCATTAAAAATGTTTTACTGCCACGCCTCCTTTTTGCACAAGAAATAAAATAATTTTCAAACTTCAATGCCGATTTTAAGGCATATGTCCTTATCGTACAGCATTCTTATTTCACATTCGTTTGAAGACAAAATATATCAAACTATCCTGAAAGTTGCATATAAATCGGACAATATACAAAAGAGCTAAACACGTAACAAAGTTTATAGTTGAACGCAATGCCAATACATGTGTGCAAGCGAGACAGAAACATACAAACATGTGAGCGAACGTTTTCTCTGCTCGTATAGCGGCAGCGCGGTTGCGGACGCTGGCCGTGCCGACCAATGGTATATGAATTACATATACACACACATACATATGTATATGCATACATATAATGTCAAATGTATATGTATGTACGTGCATACATACAAACAGATGTTTTTGTTTCAACGTGTTCTATTGCAAGTACTATCAATTGATATACTCGGATACCGATTTTATTGAAATAATCGGGAATAAAATGCAGAGAGTATTCTTCGGTTGGGCGTGCTCGACTGTACTTTTCTTTCTTGTTTTAAATTGTAATACAATTTATACTCTCTGCAAGAGAGAGAGTATATTGTGTTTGTGAAAAGTATGTAACAGGCAGGAGGAGGCCGACCCCATGAAGTATATATATTCTTGATCAGCATCACAAGCCAAGTCTGTTGCCATGTGCGTCTGTACGTTTGTCTGTCAATTTGTCCGTATGAACAAACAGATTTCAGAGATGGTAAGCGCTAAAGTTTGGTCAGGTTCGACTCGATATTAAGTCAGTCAATACAAGAATCTTTTTTTTTTTGTCGAGGGCACGTCCCATTCGCCCACAATGAGTAAAAAAATAGGAAAAAATTGATGTTTTTTGTGAATATCTTAGTAACTATGCCCCTTGGGTATACCAATTTTGGCAGCCAGGTTCCCAGAGACATCATAAATGCACTGTCATTAAAATTTTTTTAAAAAGAAATAAAATTATTTTCAAACTTTAATGTCATTTTTAAGGCATATGTTCTTATCGTATACTACTGTAAACTCAAATTCGTTCGGAGAAAAACAATGTCAAACTATCCTGAAAGTTACAAATAAATTGGTTTATAAATGAAAGAGCTAGACGAGTAACAAGTTTATAATTGAACGCAATGTCAATACATGTGCGCATGTGAGACAGAAACATACAAGCGTGTAAACGAATGTTTATGGTGCATGCGTGGCTGCAGCGCCGCTAATAGTAAAATCCGGACACCGATTTTAGCTATATAATCGAGAATAAGATGCAGAGAGTATTCGACGGTCGGGCGTGCTCGACTGAAATTTTCTTTCTTGTTTTTCCATATTTTGTTTCTTTAAAATTTAATTTGCAGGATGGCAACCATTACAAAAATTTGGTTCGGATCGGATAACAGTGTCTTATAGCTCACATATACCAAATTGATGAAAGTAAGTTCCATGTATTGTAAGGCGGCCCCAAAATTGACCGCCTTACATTATCATTTTGGTTTTTCATTATTAATTAATAGTTTTAAGAATGGAATATTGTTTAATATTTAAATTTTATTTTCGCGCCATTGAAGGCGATAGTTATATAGTATTTAGCATTAAGACTGTGTATTAAGGACGCGGCGCCCTCTATCGGCAGCGCGGGCGCGGTCGGGTGCAACTCTGCACGAAAGCTCGTCGGTGAAGAGAGAGCTGTCTTGGAGGAGTTGTGTTGCGACGGCTTCCGCGCTGCTTGATCGAGAGCGTCGCGTCACTTTTTCGATCGAGCCTGGGAGTGAGCAGACGTCACGAGTTGGCGCGTCTGCCAATAGCAAATAAGTTGGCGGCCACGTGCCGATAGGATTCCGTTAGGCGGTGCAGCAGGGCACCGTAGGGAACAGTTGTAACAATTAGCATAAGAATAAAGGATTGTATTGAAGATAACTGGAGTGCTTTCTTTCTGCTCTCTCTACTAACTCTAACCACTTTCCTAGTAGATAGGCGAGGATCTCTTCCCGCCTGCCGTGGGACTATCCCGGCGCATTGAACTCTATTTTCCTTGTAGATAGGCGTGGGTCTTTTCCCGCCTGCCGTGGGACTATCCCGGCGCATTGAACTCTATTTTCCTGGTAGATAGGCGAGGGTCTCTTCCCGCCTGCCGTGGGACTATCCCGGCGCATTGAACTCTATTTTCCTTGTAGATAGGCGTGGGTCTTTTCCCGCCTGCCGTGGGACTATCCCGGCACGTTGCCCTTCCAATTGTCCCTAGCAGCATCCTATTCTGCAGTTGCTCTTGCCCTTTCCCACATTTCCCGAACCCGAACATTAAATAAATTTTCTTGCAAAGAGCGACCCTGGGCAGACTGAGATCTGTACCCCGGCTGGGAAACGTCTTTACAGTATAAACAAAAATTGTGTTTGTTGGACTATCTCTACCAAACTCACATACTATGTATATATCATTCTATTTATTGCGCGGGTCGGACAAAAATATCTTAAATCTTCCATTGAACAGATTAGTCGAAAATAGGTAATTTGAATCATAAATGTAGTGTTGATTGTACTACTTTTTACGTATGTATACCAAATTGGCAACAAATTGGTAATTTGAAGGAAAAATGTAGTGTCTGGTGAGCTATCTCTGACAAGCTCACATACTATGTCCATATCATTATTTTTATTCATACCAAATTTAGCAACAACACTGCTAGACTGTTAATAACAATATCTTAAGCCGCAAAAACTGTACCCAATCGATTATTTAATTTGAGTATTAATGCCTAATAAAAGTACCAAGATGGATGTAGCGTAAATTAAAAAAAAATTATGTAACCTTTGACCATTTATATTGAGACGAAAAACATAAAATATCTAGCTTAACATCGTCCGAGGTTTGGGTGAAAGCGGTAGCGGGACACAATCCTCTAGTTCCTTAGCTCATTCGGGAGTGCGGGTGAGTTCTTTGCCACTTCTCGTCCTTAGTATATAATGTTTTAAGTTGGGATCCCAACAAAACTTATAAAGGAGCTATACTCCCAAACATTGCTAAAATAATCATAGAAAGCAAAAGGGTTAAACCTTACAATGATTTAGACAAAATAAAAAGGCGTCATCTAAGGTGTTAGTTGAAACTTTTATTATACCCGATACTCGTGGAGTAAAAGTGTATATGTACAGGGAGAAGGGGGCGTGACAGACCCCATAAAGTATATATATTCTTGATCAGCATGAATAGCCGAGACAATATAGCCATGTCCTTCTGTCCGTCCGTCCGTCTGTTTAAAAAAGATTATCTATAAGACTATAAGAGCTAGAAAGGTCGAGAGGTCGCAAATGAAAGATAAAATGCCCAAGCAGTACAAGTTTGTTTTTGTTTTTTGACACGCCCACTTTAGGGCGTTCTATGTTCATACAAAGGTAAAAACAGATAAAGATAACATGTTTTAGTATACAAAGCTATTTTGTTAGCAGTATATCATATCATAGCAGCATATCTAGGGAGTACATTAACTGACCTAGTTTGATCCAAATCGGTCAACTATATCTATGGAATTTTTTCTTTAGAATCGATAGAAAATATGCTCTAAATATGAATTAGTATAAAAAACTTTTCCGTTTACCAAAAAAGCTTGGTGAAACTCACACAGAATATATTTGTCAATGAAATAAACATTCAAACTAAGTTTCATTCAAATCAGGCGACTATATCGTATAGCTTCCTTATGGATGATCGGTATATATAATGCTCCAAACATGGATTTGTCTGAAAATTTTCTGTTTCCCAAGCCTTCTGAATTAAACTCACTAGGGTAAATTACCTAAACGATGGTACTATTATTATTATCATACCAATTAAATCTGGCTGATTAATATGCATTTGGTATTATTCCCCATATGTTGACAAAAATTCACTCGGATCGGATCAATATATCATATAGCTGCCTTAAGATCTAGACAGGTGAGAAAGAATGGAATCGAATGCAAGGAAGTTTGTTGTAGTTACTGCACAAGGTTCGGAAAGGGTTATGGACAGCAAAGTTAGTAGTACAGGGTTGAAGAGAAAAGGGACGAAATTTTCTGGTGGGTCTGATCGGCACAGCGAAATTAATCTAGCAAATTAATTCAGTGGAATCAATTTCGCCGTTGATTAGTTTATGTAAGAAAATTACACCGAGCACTGTCCTACGATCAGACAAAGAAGAAAGATTTAATAGCAGAAGTCTACTACGATAAGATGGCAAGCGTATGTTAGTATTCCAGTTAAGGGCCCTTAGGGCAAAAAGAAGGAATTGTTTTTGTACTGATTCTATTCTATCTTGATGAACCCTGTATTGGGGAGACCAAATACAAGATCCATATTCAAGAATAGGACGTACCAAGGTGGTGAAAAGTGTTTTTGTTAAATAGGGATCGTTAAATTCTTTCGACCTTCTCTTTATAAAACTCAGGACACCAAAAGCACGGTTAGTAATTGATAAAACATGCTTATCAAACTTGAGCTTTGGATCCATAAGGATACCCAAATCAATGACCGAATTAATTCTGTGAAGGGAGTTGCCACTCAGAATATAATTGTTTAGAAAGGGGAGTCGCCTGCTGAAGGACATTACGTTACACTTACTATAGTTAAGATTTTATAAATTAGGTTGACACCAGGTTTGAAAACCATAAAGATCAGATTGTAACCTGGTTCCAAGGAGTGACTCAGTGGCCGATACACAGAGTTAAACGTCATCGGCATATATGAGCACCCGAGAGGGACTGATTGCTGTTGGCAGATCATTTATAAACAAAATAAATAACAAAGGACCAAGATGGACTTAGATAGTGTTTCATTAAAATACACCTGTTGTGTTCTAGAACTTAAGTAGTTCGAAATCCACAGTATAAAGCTATAAGAAAGTCCCAAAAGATTGAGTTTATGTATTAAGAGGCTGTGGTTAACGGAGTCAAAAGCCTTGCTAAAATCTGTATAAATGACGTCGGTTTGCTATTTTTTATCAAAGCCCTGCAAAACGAATGATGTTAACTCTAACAGGTTAGTGATAGTGGATCTATGTTTCACAAACCAGTGCTGGTAGGATGAAATGATAGATCTACAGAAATGTTGAAGTACAGAAGTTATTGATTTCTCAAATGTCTTGGGAATAGCAGACAACTTGGAAATACCTTTATAGTTTCAGACCTTAGATTTGTTTCCTTTTTTGTGAAGAGGAATAATGTAAGATGATTTCCAAACTTCAGGGAAACAGCAAATTTCAACAAACAATGTAAATAGTTTATACAGGGGCTTTAAAAGGCCGTTCGCACAGTTTCTAAGCACACAGCCTTGGACTTCGTCTGGCCCAGGTGAAAAAACAGGTTTAATAGCTTTTAGATTAAGTAAAAGCGAGCTTTCAGTGATTACTGGAGCGAAATTTCAATTGAAAGAATTTACACGGTAAGGGTAAGGTGAATTAGAACTATAATCCTGCAAACTGTAAGTGGCTTGGAAAAAATCGGCAAATAAATCGGCGATAGATTGGTCTGAGTTAGCAGTTTCTCTCTCAAAGACTACACTAGATGGAAGCGTTGATGATTTACGCTTCGAATTAACAAAGTTATAAAACCGTCTAGGATCCCTTCGGAACTGTTGCCCACAGTCAGTAAGGTATTCCTTATAGCAACGGTCATTCAAGACAAAGAAATCAGATCGTGCATCAGATAGCGAGAGAGATTCAAGGAAGAGTCAGTTTCCCCGAATCTCTTATAAAATCTCGACTTCCTATTTTTAAGCAAAGTTAACTCGTGGGTAAGCCAAACAGGCTTGTTGGACCTAGTTGGGACACAAACCGGAACACAGACATCAAGTAAGAAATCAAGTAAGTAAGGAGTATAACAAGAAAGGAAAGTACAGTCGAGCACGACGCCCGACCGTAGAAAACTCTCTGCATTTTATTCCCGATCATTTTAATAAAGTCGGTATCCGAGAATATCAATTGATAGTACTTGCAGTAAAAGACTTAAAACATAAATATCTATTTGTATGTATGCACATAACATACATGTATATGTACACATTAAGCATTATAAATATGCACATACTTACATACATATGTATGTATGTATATGTAATACATATACAATTGGTCGGCACGGCCAGCGTCCGCGGGCAGCTCTGCCTCAGGCAAGCAGCGCAAATGTTCGCTCACATGCTTGTATGTTTCTGTCTCGCTTGCACACATGCATAGACATTGCGTTCAATTATAAACCTTTTTACCCGTCTAGCTCTTTTGTTTACTGTCCGATTTATATGCAACTTTTAGGATAGTTTAATATAATTTGTCTTCAACCTAATTTTAAATTACAATACTGTACGATAAGAACATATGCCTTAAAAATGACATTCAAATTCGAAAATTGTTGTATTTCTTTTGAGAAAAGGGGGCGTGGCAGACCCAATTTTTTAATGACAATGCATTTATGCTGTGTCTGGGAGCCTCCCAACCAAAATTGGTACTCCTAAGTGCCATAGTTTTTGAGCTATTCGCAAAAACATCGATTTTTTTCGAGGTGTTTCTAGTTTTTTGCTCATCGTGGGCGAATGGGGCGTGGCATAAAAAAAAAAAAGATTCTTGTATTGACTGACTGAATATCGAGTCGATACTGACTAAATACGAACTTGTAGCTGTTACCATCTCTGAAATCTGTTTGTTCATACGGACAGACAGACGGACAGACAGACGGACGGACAGACGGACATGGCTATATCGACTAAGCTTGTGATGCTGATCAAGAATATATATACTTTATGGGGTCGGCTACGCCTCCTTCTGCCTGTTACATACTTTTTTTTCACAAACCCAATATACTCTCTCTTGCAGAGAGTATAATAAGGGGCCTAGGTGACTACCCTGGGGAACTCCAGAAGTAACTTAGGCAGATTTAGATATGGCTGATCTAAGCATAACCCTTTGGGTCCTACCTGTAAGATATGATGATATCCACAGAAGAAGGGAAGGTGGGAAGCCTAAAATGCTTAGTTTATGCAGAAGGAGGTTATGATTTACAGAGTCAAACGCTTTACTGAAATCAGTACAGATGACATCAGTTTGCATTCTATTAAGGAATGCCTCATTTACAAAAGAGGTAAATTCCAATAGATTGGTCGAAGTCGACCGACTCTTAACAAAACCGTGTTGGGCAGGGGAGATAATTGACCTGCAGAGGTGTTGCAAAGTCGAAGTAATTATCTTTTCGAAGAGCTTAGGGATTGCGGACAACTTCGCAATTCCCCTGTAGTTGGATATATCCGACTTGCAACCTTTTTTATGCAGAGGGATAATGTAAGATTCTTTCCAAAGGGAAGGAAAGACAGAGGATTCCAAAGAGAGGTTAAAAAGAATTGAAAGAGGTTTAATTATAGAAGAACAGCACTCCTTAAGCACGCAACTAGGAATGTTGTCAGGCCCAGGAGAGAAGGAAGATTTTAAGTTGCTAATGGACGAAAGCAGACAACTATCAGAGATATAAGGAAAAAAAAACGGAATTAGAGGATGGGAGTTTAAAGCGGTAAAAGAAGTTAGTAGGAAAACTAGGGGAATACGTAGATTAAAAAAAGTTAGCAAAGAGATCGGAAGCAGCCGAGTCGTCACTTACTTTAGTGGTATTGAAGAAAAAAGAATTGGGTAAAGTAGAAGATTTGCGTTTAGAGTTAACAAAGTTATAGAATTGTTTAGGATCGCGCGCAAATTGATTCTTGCAACGAACGAGATAATTTTCATAGCATTGAGAATAAAGAAGGGTAAAGGCTGCTTTTGCTTTAGAATAATTTAAAAAGTCTAAGCTAGAACCTGTCTGCTTAAACTTTTTTAAATATTTTGATATTTTTTTTTAAGTTAGATAGTCTTGGTGAGAACCAAGGAGATTTATGTGAAACGGATTTTACAACACTATATGGGATACAGACATCAACGATTGAATTTAATATGTTGTAAAAATACTCGACAGCTATGTTAATATCATTCGTGCTGTATAGTATAGACCAGTCAGTAGCAAAAATCAGTTGATTTAGCAAATAAAAATTTCCTTTGCGAAAGCAACGGCGCGACTTGGAAGAGGATGAAGGAGGTGAACGGATGAAGTTGGGGATAGACAGGGAAAGCTCTAGAGTAAGATGAAAAGAATCTTCAGGAGCAACTACAGGAGAAGATCTAGTGACAATGGCACTGGATGAATCATTAACGAAGATAAGATCCGAAGATAAGATCCGGTTCAGACGATTAGATATATGATTGATTTGAAAAAAAGGAAGATCAATTAAACTATGTAAAAAGTCTTATGGGGTGTAATCAAACTTGTCGAAAAACGTCCAGGAAACGTTTGGCAAGTTAAAATCTCCTAGTATCACAAAGAAATCACAATCACGAATGTGACTAAATATTTCTTTGATGAAATTGAAATGCTGTAAATAAACTGACATTTCTGAGGAAGGAGGAATGTAAGAGCAAGTTACATAAAGGGCAAATGACGAAAAAGTAACCTTAACGGCAACAAATTCAATTTCGTCCAGTGGTGAAATATCTATTACTTTAGCATTAAGGGAGGATTTTACTGAAATAAGAACTCCACCACCACGTCGATTAGGACGATCGCACCTGAAGATGTTATAATTAGACGACATAATTTCATTATCAGATATGCTAGAATTAAGCCAAGTCTCTGAAAATGCAATAATATCAGAATCTAAAGAAAAACTATTATTATATAACTGTTTTAGCTTTGACCCAAGACCCCTAACATTCTGATACAGAATGATTAGTTAGTCAGAGCGTAGTTTTTTGAGGTTATGACTGGGGCCGCTTGAGTCGAACCGCCAGTCGGAAGGATGACAGGTGTTAAACGAGTTCTATTTTTTTGTTTGAACTCGTGAACAATCATATGGGGAGGCCAAAACTTTGGAAAACATATGATAGGGAAAAGATCAGGGGACACACTAATCTTAAATGATGAAATTTCGCTTGGCTCAGAGAAATTGAATTTAGAAATTTTAACGCTACCTGGAGTTTTGGTAGCGATGAAAGCTGCAATAGACTCAATAGTCGTATCTGTAGATAGTCTAGATAGATTACGTGGAGCCACGACCGTAAGCAGGGGAGGCTGAACTGCTATGGGAGTAGCAACGGGGTGACTATTACGTCGACTTGGAGGGCTTTTGGTGTTTTTACTTGTAACATTTGAGTTGATTACAGGTAACACCGAATTATTAGGGGGTGAAGGGGGAGCTGTGGGGGCGGCAACAGAGCCACTGTTACGCCGGATAGGGGGACTCATCGAGTTATTACTCGTAGCCACTGCATCATTAGCAGCCACAGATTTGATCACTGGTGATGGGGCGACTACGGGAGGGGCAGGCATAGCCGAGGAAGTATGGTTGCATAAGTGCCGGTCGGGTACTGGGGAAGTAGCAGGAGGAATGGATGAATTGGGAGGTAAGGAGTTACAGGGAGAAGGAGAAAAAGACAAAAGGGGAGGCCCACTATGCAACGGTGATGTACTGAGAGAACTAGGCGGAAGAGGTAATGAAAGATGTTGAATAGAGCTCAACATCTTGTCAGGCGGAGTCTCAAATTTATAGTCACTAAGCAAGTCAGCACTAACATCAAAATCAGTGCTAAGCTGAATAGTGAGTGAGCGCAGTTTGAGGAATTGTTTTTTCACAGTATTGTACATACGTGCGAAATAGCATTGCAACTTAATACATACTGGGCATGGCCATTTCAATCCACCACTACCTAATTTGGCAGAGGAAATAAATTTTTCAAATTCACGCCCAGTGAGACCTGCACATTTAATGTGCATAATGTTATCGCACAGCCAACAGTGCACATAATTAGGTTGGTCACTGTCTTGAGATGGGCCATAAGAGCAATTTTTCTTACAGCAGGCCATTTCACTCAAAATACTTTAAAACAATTTGAAGGAAAAACGAAATGAATATGAGTGATAAATTTGCTTTGATGTAAACAAATATGCTCGAAAGCAGAATTCGCAAAAAGTGCAAAAACAAAATATTAACGAAACAGTTAAAACAACAAAGGCAATGCGTGGACGCAAGCCTAAAAGAGAATTGAGTGCAAGCGAGCGACACACAAACTTATTATTGCTCAGCTGAGCAACGTGAAGGGAGCAAAGGTCACAGCAAAAATGGGCGCAAACAAAAACACAGCTGAGACGCTGTATTAATAAAGTTGTTGATATTTTGCTAAAATGCACACTGAAAACCGACTTTGCACAAACCAGATTTAGGGTATCACTTAATAAAAATTTAATGATAAATAGTAATCAATTAACATTCATAAATTTAAGCAGAAATAATAAAATAAACGAAGCGTTGAGAAAACACGACCGGCAAAGTTGATAATCTCTCTCTCTTAATGTATGGTACCATTATAACTATCCTCTCTTAGTTTGGTCAGGATCGGACAACTATAGCCTATAGCTCTCATGGGACTAATTGTTCGAATACATGTGATTTGTATGGAAAAACGCGCACTAGAAAGAGTACGTGGTCTTTTACAGTCGGCTTGCTCGACTGTAGCCTTTCTTACTTGTTCATTTATATAAAAGCAACAATAAGTGGAGAATGCCTTTTGATTAAAAGCATACTAACACGATACTGTAGCGTTTCTTACTTGCTTATACTTACAAAAAAGTTTGAAATGGCTCAGCTGTTGGCGTTTTATACCCATCCATGAGCTTACGAACTTCTCTCAGATTTGACCTGAGCGACTGCAGCTGGTCAGTCATGTACTGCATACTAAATGAAATAATCTGTAAAATGAGCACAATTTCAAACTTCTACTTCATTTGTCGCTTACCGTGCCATAAGTCCTCGTGAAACTGTGAATGGACAATCTGTGCCCTGAAAAATTGGGATTGTGATATATTGACAACGAATCGCGAAAAAAGCAAGCAGTTCATACATTAGCAATGTGTAAGGGATACAACGAGTTATTCATTATTATAGGCATAGGAATTTCCAGCATTGTGACTGTCGCTGTACTTAGGCAAGCTAATGCAGTTGTAAGTGCTTCGAACGACATTATATAATTCAAAAACAATTAAAGCTAATATCTGCTCACGCTCGCAACTCAAGTAAGCAACCGCAGTGTCACTAAGCTGCTTTTAGACTGGTTGCCAAAGTGTACGGCAATTGTATACAACTATGCAATAAAAGGCCAGCACATGTCGGACTGCTGTTTAAAATACTCGTTTTAAATTTTATTCGTATTTAATTTTATATGATGGCCCAGTGTTGGACGATATTTTTCTGGATTAGAATCTCACATATTAAAAGAGGAAGATCAGCCAATTCTGAAATGAAATTCTGTCTATGATTAAAGCCCACCCAATTTTCTTAGGATATTTGGCTTTACACTCTCTACCGCCCCCGTGAATTCTAAAAATTAACATAGGCTACAGTCGAACGAGCCGACCGTAAATGACCCCATTCACATTTTTAGACCACGTACTCAAATAGAGCAACATACAGGGGTCTATTAGGTTTGTTAGGAGCGAAATGTTCTCAATAGATAGAAGGAGGCTTTTCCGACCCCATAAAGTATATATATTCTTGTCCGACATCAACTGCCGAGTTGATATAGCAACTTCGGTCTGTCGGTATCAACACCTGTGTCTTCAAGACTATAAAAGCTAGAGCCACCAAATTTGGAATGAAAGTACATCAGGCAGATTAAGTTTATTTCAAACCTGAATCATTGTGCTTCTATTGTTTTGCACTTGTTTGTATGTAAAAATACGCGCTAGTATAAGTACAGGGTCTCTTACAGTCGGTTCGCTCGACTGTAACCTTTCGTACATGTTTCATACAAAAAAGTGCAAAACATGAGAAGCATAACTAATCATATTCTATACATATGCATATGTGTGAATGTTCGCATAAATGTATGTATATATATATTCAGACTAACTTACATGTTTTAACAAAAAAGAAAAAAGAAAGTATCCGAGAATATCAATTGATAGTACTTGCAGTAAAAGACGTTGAAACAAAAACATCTGTTTCTATGCACACACATATACGTTTGACATTATATTATGTTCAATTATAAACTTTGTTACGTTTCTAGCTGTTTTGTTTACTTCTTGGATAGTTGGATATAATTTGTCTCCAAACGAATTTCAAGTTACAGTACTGTACGATAAGAACATATGCCTTAAAAATGACTTTTAAGTTTGAAAATTGTTTTATTACTTTTGAGAAAAAGGGGCGTGTCAGTAATAAAAATTTTTATGTCAATTCATTAATGCAGTCTCTCTCCCTACCAAAATTGTACCAAGTAGCATTGTTACTGAGATATTCGCCGAAAACATCAATTTTTTCGAGGTGTGTCTAGTTTTTTGCTCATTGTGGGCGAACAGTGCGTGGCATCGAAAAAAAAAATATTCTTGTATTGACTGACTAAATATCGAGTCGATACTGACTAAGTTCAAGCTTGTAGCTCTTACCATTTCTGAAATCTGTTTGTTCATACGGACAGACAGACAGACAGACAGACAGACAGACAGACGGGCATGGCTACATCGACTCGACTTGTGATGCTGATCAAGAATATATATACATTATGGGGTCTGCCACGCCTTCTTCTGCCTGTTACATACTTTTCACAAATCCAATATACTCTTGCAGAGAATGTAGAAATGGGTCGGACTAGGAATATATAAGCAAGAAAGAAAAGTACAGTCGAACACGCCCGACCGTAGAATACTCTCTGTATTTTATTCCCCATTATTTTAATAAAATCGATATCCGGGTATATCAATTGAAAGTACTTGCATTAAAACACGTTGAAACAAATAAATACATATGTTTGTATGTATGCACAAACATATACGTTTGACATTCTATGTATGCGTATACATACGTATGTATGTATATGTAATACATATACAAGTCATTGGCACGGCCAGCGTCCGCGGGCAGCGCTGCCGCTACACAAGCAGCGAAAACGTTCGTTCATATGTGTGTATGTTTCTGTCTCGCTTGCATACATGCATTGACAATGCGTTCAATTATAGACTTGTTATGCGTCAAGCTCTTTCGTTTATAGTCCGCTTTAATTGGAACTTTCAGGATAGTTTGATATAGTATGTCTCCACACGGATTTCAAATTGCAATACTGTACGATAAGAACATATGCCTTAAAAATGACATTCAAGTTTGAAAATTATTTTATTTTTTTTGAGAAAAGAAGGCGTGGCAGCCCAAAAATTGTAATGACAATGCATTAATGCTGTCTCTAGCATACTCCTGCATACCAAAATTAGTATTCCTAAGTGTCATAGCTACTGAGATATTCGCCCAAAACAAAAATTTTTTACAAGGTGTGTCTAGTTTTTTGCTCATTGTGGGCAAACAGGGCGTGGCATCGGAAAAAAAAATTTTTTGTATTGCCTGACTTAATATCAAGTTGATACTGACGAAATTCAAACTTGTAGCTCTCCAAGAGTACCCTTGGCTATAACGATAGTTGATATATGATGTGTGAAACTCAATTTATTATCAAAAAAAAAAAAAACACCGAGGTCATCAACCGACAATATAGGTTTTTTTGTTTTTGTTTGTACATATATTTAGACGTTGATGTACTCACGAGACAGTACATTCAAGTGGCCCAACAACACCAAGCAACGTGTTTGTTAACGCGCGGAACCCTGCAAATAATGCTGCCACCTCCCGCCCAACCAACCGAGGGGCACACCGCATAACGTACGGCTAACGAAAAACGGATTTATTAGTAAAAAACGATTACAATATAATAAAAATACATTACAATATGACACAGCATTACAATACGACAAAATATATAATAATTTATGTATGTACACTATATTAATTAAGTTCTAGACAGGTGAGAAAGAATGGCATCTCTGATGAAAGGGATAGAAGTAGAACTACCTACAATTCGAGAAAGTTTGTTGTAGTTACTACACAAGATTCTGAAAGGGTTACGGACAGCAAAGTTAGTAGTACAGGGTTGAAGAGAAAGGGGAAGAAAGTTTCTGGTGGGTCTGATCGGCACAGCGAAATTAATCTAGCAAATTAATTCAGTGGAATCAATTTCGCCGTTGATTAGTTTATGTAAGAAAATTACACCGAGCACTATCCTACGATCAGACAAAGAAGAAAGATTTAATAGCAGAAGTCTACTACGATAAGATGGCAAGCGTATGTTAGTATTCCAGTTAAGGGCCCTTAGGGCAAAAAGAAGGAATTGTTTTTGTACTGATTCTATTCTATCTTGATGAACCCTGTATTGGGGAGACCAAATACAAGATCCATATTCAAGAATAGGACGTACCAAGGTGGTGAAAAGTGTTTTTGTTAAATAGGGATCGTTAAATTCTTTCGACCAGCGATTTATGAAACCTAGGACACCAAAAGCACGGTTAGTAATTGATAAAACATGCATATCAAACTTGAGCTTTGGATCCATAAGGATACCCAAATCAATGACCGAATCAATTGTATGTAGGGAGTTGCCACTCAGAATATAATTGTTTAGAAAGGGGAGACGCCTGCTGAAGGACATTACGTTACACTTACTATAGTTAAGATTTTATAAATTAGGTTGACACCAGGTTTGAAAACCATAAAGATCAGATTGTAACCTGGTTCCAAGGAGTGACTCAGTGGCCGATACACAGAGTTAAACGTCATCGGCATATATGAGCACCCGAGAGTGACTCATTGCTGATGGCAGATCATTTATAAACAAAATAAATAACAAAGGACCAAGATGGCTGCCTTGTGGAACGCCAGAAGTAACTTGAACAGACTTAGATAGTGTTTCATTAAAATACACCTGTTGTGTTCTAGAACTTAAGTAGTTCGAAATCCACAGTATAAAGCTATAAGAAAGTCCCAAAAGATTGAGTTTATGTATTAAGAGGCTGTGGTTAACGGAGTAAAAAGCCTTGCTAAAATCTGTATAAATGACGTCAGTTTGCAATTTTTTAATCAAAGCCATGCAAAGCGAATGATGTAAACTCTAACAGGTTAGTGGTAGTGGATCTATGTTTCACAAACCCATGCTGGCAGGGTGAAATCATAGATCTACAAAAATGTTGCAGTTGAGAAGTTATTAATTTCTCAAATGTCTTGGGATTCGCAGACAACTTGGAAATACCTTTATAGTTTCAGACCTTAGATTTGTTTCCTTTTTTGTGAAGAGGAATAATGTAAGATAATTTCCAAACTTCAGGGAAACAGCATGATTCAACAGACAATGTAAATAGTTTATACAGGGACTTTAAAAGGCCGTCCGCACAGTTTCTAAGCATACAGCCTGGGACTCCGTCTAGCCCAGGTGAAAAAACAGGTTTAATAGCTTTTAGATTAAGTAAAATCGAGCTTTCAGTGATTACTGGCGCGAAATTACAATTGAAAGAATTTACACGATAAGGGTAAGGTGAATTAGAACTATAATACACATAAGCACACCACCACCGCGGCGAGGTGTACGATCTTTTCTATAGATAAAGAATTTATTGAATAGAATTTCAGAGTTAAGAATATCGGGCCTTAACCATGTTTCGGAAAAGGCCACGACTTGAATATGAAACAAGAAAGAATGCTATAGTCGCTTCGCGACTTTAGGATACCCGTTACTCAGTTTAATTATATTATTAACAATATAATATATTATTAATAAAATTTATAATAGTACAGTCGTTTAGGTAATCGAGCGTATTGAGTTTAATTCAGATGACTTGAGAAACGCAGAAAATTTTCATACAAATTCATATTTACAGCGTATTTTTGACCGATCGTCCCTATGGGAGCTATACGATATAGTCGTCCGATTTGAATGAAACTTTGTCAACATATTTATATTATTGACAAATATATTCTGTGTGAGTCTCACTAAGATTGCTTGGCCAATGCAAAAGTTATTCACATAAATTCATATTTGGAGCGTATTTTTGACCGATTGTCCCTATGGGAGCTAACGATATAGTCGTCCGATTTGGATGAAACTTAGTCAATATGTTTGTATAATTGACAGATATATTCTGTGTAAGTTTCACTTGGATTGATTGGCCAACGCAAAAGTTATTCATATAAATTCATATTTGGAGCGTATTTTTTACCGATTGTCCCTATGGGAGATATACGATATAGTTGTCCGATTTGGATCAACCTTAGTCAGTATATGTACTCCCTAGACGTGTACTTTCTGTGTCAATTTAGTTTAGATAGCATTGCTAACAAAAAAGTTTTCTATACTAAAACATGCTTTTTTTACCTGTTTTTACCTTTGTATGCACATAGAACGCCCTAAAGTGGGCGTGTTAAAAAACAAAAGCAAACTTGTACTGCTTGGGCATTTTATCTTTCGTTTGCGACCACTCAGGCCTTTCTAGCTCTTATAGTCTCTGGGATCCTTTTGTTCACACAGACGGACAGACGGACATAGCTATATCGACTCGGCTAGTCATGCTGATCAAGAATATATATACTTTATGGGGTCTGCTCTGTCTCCTTCTCCCTGTTACATACATTGCAACGAATACAATATACCCTTTTACTCTACGAGTAACGGGTATAATGACAGACTATTTAAATAGATGAGAGGGAGTAAGTTAGTTTTTTCCGGCATCAGGGGCCGAAACAGATTTGGGAGGCAGTGCAATCGTTTATTATTAGGTGGTCTGGCAAAATTCTTTACAGCAAATTTTGCTGAAATATTTGGGCAGGAATACTTACTTTTTAAAGAGGAAATTTCCTGA